>UESW01003913.1:190390-740115 GCA_900491605.1 Calamus simplicifolius | reverse complement strand
GACAGGGGCCAGCATTCAGGCCAGGCGGGACAATGCCGAGCTTCAATCATGATTAAAAGTGTCTGAGAAGTTCGAAGAGCTCATGGATGTGACTGATAGGAGCTTGAAGGGAATAAGGGTGGCACACCAGGTCGCCCTGGCCGAGGTGTCCAAGCAGAAGCGTAGGGTTGAGGAGTTGCAGGAACTCCTGGCGAAAAACGACAATGCTTGCTTGGAGTTGGCCAGAATCGAGTCAAGCATTCCGAGGTGAAGGCGATGCAGAAAGAACATAGCGAGAGCATGGGTCGGCTGGGGAGGGAAGCCGCCGACGAGAGGAAGCGTTTGACTAGGATGCTTGGCGAGGTGGAGGAGCGACTGAAGCGCCGCGATAGCGAGATTGCTCATTTGAAGGAGGGCGCTAAATGGCAACAAGGGGTGATAGCTCGAGTGAACAACGAGCTAACCCAAGCCAGGAGGTAATCGGAACCAAGCAGTCGAAGATCAACAGTCTGCAAGAGAGAGTTGAGCTGATCGGGGCTGATAGAACTAGAGCCAGGAGTGAGGCTGAGGAGTTGGCCAAGAGGTTGGTCAGACGAGAGGAGGAGGTACGACCTCATTTCCCCCCCCCCCCCCCCTTTTAGCTTTTTTCTACTGGTTTTTTGACGTCGACCTATTTCGGCTTTCTTAGATGGCGGAGTTGGGACTGGAGGTTCGGGCTCTTCAAGGCGAGCTTGCGTCCAGCCGCAACAAGAGTTCAGAATTCGAGATGCGGGCCGGCGAGTTCGAGGAGCAAAACATTATTCTGCGGGCCCGAGTCACAGAGGCTGAGAAACAGGCCGCCGAGGCCAACATGCAGCTCGCCATACTTAAGGGGAGGCAAGACGCTATCAGCGTAGATGCCTTCCATCATGGGATGGAAGAGTGCAAACAGAGGATACTCAGTGGGCACCCGGAATGGGATCTTTCTTTCCTGAGTGCCGAAATCCTGACGATGGCGAGTCTGAAGAACAAGATGAAGACGAATATGTTGAGGTTTCTGATGCCGAACTTGGCGCCGCCCCTGGTCCCAGCAAAGCTGCAGCTTCTGAGGGACGGTCGCAAACTGCCGCAGAGGGGGAAAAATTGGAGAAGGGCGAACCTAGTACGCCTCCGCATATGTGCTTGAGGGTTTCCAAAGCTGGTGCGGCTCCCGGTCCTTAGGAGCTGTTTCATGTATCCCGTCTTTTAGACATTAGTCTGATGTTTCTTGATAAATAAATTCCCCATTTCCACTTAAGTGTTTTCCTCGTGTGACTTTGTTGTCGTTTCCGTCTCGATTGTAAGCGACCTATGGCTCATTGACGCCCTTAGGTCACTCTTACCTCGAGATTGAAGGAACGCACCGGCTTGGGCAAACCGAGATGAAGGAAACGCATCGGCTAAGGCCGACGGGCAAGGGACCGGCTAGGGCCGACAGACGAATAGGTCGGCTGGGGCCGACGTAACGAAAAGTAGGTCGGCTCGGACTAGGGCCGAAATAGGTCGGCTGCCGACAGACAAGTAGGTCGGCTGGGGCCGATAGACGAATAGGTCGGCTGGGGCCGACGGGCAAATAGGTCGGCTGAGGCCGACAGACAAATAGGTCGGCTGGGGCCGACAGACGAGATAGGTCGGCTGGGGCCGACGGGTAAAAAGGTCTTCGCACTTTCTGCCATTCTGTCAATTGTCCTGCTGTTCCGCAGGTGATTCGATTTTTATTTCATCAGAATTGATGATACGGCGTAGTGGGGGGCATAAAGCTGCATCAGAGCTTTCCGGAAGGTGCTCTTTTCCCACGCGAATCACTTCGTCGCGCACGCAATTGCTTACCATTGGAGGACATCACTTTCGAAGGGCGATATTCTGAATCCGCCAGTTTCTGAAGCGTCAGTGGCGATTTCCTGCATTTAAATGACCGTGATTCGGGATCAGGAAGGGATCTCCGTACACGTCACAACTAAGGCGGTGGGCTTGGTGCGCAGTGGGGCGCTGCGCTCATCCTGAGGGGCCACGTGGAGGCATGGGCCAAGTGCTTGAAACTCGGGACTTTCAGCTTTGATAGCTTATTCCTGGTTCTTTTCTGCCTATAAAAAGGGGAGAAAGGGGTCATGTTTGGCTATCCCCAAAGTGTCTTTTCCATCAGAGCTTCCATTATGCTCACTTCTCTGTTGCTACGAGTGGGAGGACCAATTTTTTCTCTCATAGGCTCCTTGCCGCCGGACAGCTGGGGCGACCGGGGAGCTGCCGAAGAATGGCTCACCCTTAGGGAATGAGCCCCGGTGATCACATGAAGAGCGCACATAGGGGGCGCAGAGATCACACGGGAGCGCACATATACCCTTCCCGTGCGACCTTTGTGGCCGGTTACGGGGGCAGGGTCGGAAGTGCATGCAGGCCCCATGCCTCGCTTGAACTTCTCCTCCTTCGCTGGCCTGGATTTCTGGGCTCAGCCGCCTGGGGAATCTTTCATCACACGGGAAGGGGGTGAAGGTGCACCGTTCGGTCTCCTCGTCCCCGGGAATTTGGCGGGGCGCGGCGCACGCACTCGGTTTGGAGAGCGGACGCCAAGGTCCGCTGGCTTCCCACCTGCTCGCCGAGGGATCCCCTGGTTGGATGGTCTGGGATGGCCATCCAGATATCTCGATTGGGTCACCGAGATATCGCTACTACCTGAAGCCAGTCGCAACTATTGGTCCTGATTTGTCGACGGATGCCAAAACATCACAGATTGGTCAGGTCTGTTAGTTGCCCGAGTTTTGTATTTGCCTTTATTTTATGCATTTCAATGTTCTTGTAACGCCTGTGAGGCATTTGTAACTGATCTTGATCGGCAATAAAGAGAATTTGGTTCTGTTTTTCAATCCTCATCTTTTGTGCCGAGCCTGCTATCATTATTGTTTGTGGAGTGCCGAAAGCATTCCGCTCGTCCTTAGATGAGGGTCTTACGCCGCCCGAACCATCGAAGGTTCGTGTGCGGCGGTTCAGAGGTCGTTCGGCGAAACATGCTCCTTGCTTAGATCGGGAGCCTTGATATTTTCGTGCTTCGCTTTTGCCGGAGCCCGAATTATCAAGGGTCGGCTTTGACCGAAGTTCGAGGGAATCTGTACCTTCTCCCATTATGGTTTAGGGAACCTGTCGTTCGGCCCCGCCGAGTTCGGAAACATTTGACTTGGCCCTGCCAAGGTTCGGAGAAATTTGGCCCTACCAAGGTTCGGAGATTTGGTAGCTCGGCCCAGATTCGGGGATTTTGTAGCTCGGCCTTGCCGAGGTTCGGAGAACATTTGACTTGGCCCTGCCAAGGTTCAGAGGATTTTGTAGCTCGGCCCTGCCGAGGTTCGAAGACTATTATACTTGGCCCTGCCAAGGTTCGGAGAACTGGTCACTCGGCCCTGCCGAGGTTCGGAGAACTGGTCACTCGGCCCTGCCGAGGTTTGGAGAACACTCGGCCCTACCGAGGTTGGAGAACTGGTCACTCGGCCCTGCCGAGGTTCGGGGATTCGGGCTCGAAGGGAGCGACTCAGCTGTCGTTGTAGGCCACAGCGTTAGGTCCACGCGGCGCTTGATAAAGGGGGCGCCAGAGCGGAACGGGCGGTATATTGTCACGCTTTTATTGGTGCGGCCACTCCTCCCGAGGGGCAAGTTACTGGCCGAGCGCCGGACTTTCACGTTTTCCGAGAAAAGGGGGCGATATTAAGCGGCTTGGGGAAGCGTCAAATGCATTTATTGCGAGGGCCGACAGATTGGAAAATGTTCGCTTGGGGAATTTCGGACGATCTGTTCGCGTTTTCCAATTTTACTCGGGATAGGGCGCGACTCTTCGGATTCCCCGTGCATTGGGACGGTGACACGTGGCGAGTTCTCATGGGTCGGCGGTCGTGGTGCGGCCGATCGAGATACCTGCCTGGCGGGTATAAATACGACCGAGGGGCATAGGTTTCGTTTATCCCTCGATTGAAGTTCGAAAAGATGGCTTCCCCAGCGCGATCATCAGGTGAATCGCGCTCCTCACTTGACAGCCCGCCACGCTCGGAGGGGAGGTCCACCTCCGTCACGTTGATGGAGAGAGCCTGGCATCGGCCTTCGCGACTAACGAGCAGCTCGCGAGGGTCGCCAAACAATTTTTGGACGTATCGGTCAGGGAGGCGGAAGCCTCACGCCGGTTGATGGACCGGCAGAGGGAGGAGATCGCGTCCCTACGTCAGCAAGTGGCTGACCTGACGGGGCGCCTGGAGGAACTGTTAGCTCCCGGGAGTGACTCCGAATTCTGATTCGGGGCCTCCCCTCTTGTTTTTTGCTTTTTACTGCTCCTTTGTAGTCCTCCTCTTCATGAATGAAAGATGGATCTTATTTTTGAAGTCCCTTTCTTTAAGAGTTTACGGTCTTGATCTGTGTGATAAATCAGGGGGTTGGCGCGGCCCCGTCGTTTTTTACGCGCTGATATAGGCTCTTTGAACGACGGGTTATAGGGGTGCCACCCAAAAGATTTCCAGTAGCAGAGAGGGAAATCGTCTAGCCCTGCTCGGGGCTCTCGGCCGATTAAGCGGGGCTCAAATGGCCTCAAGAGGGGGTTTTTGCCAATGGTGGCCTCTTCTTCGTGTCGACGGTTTTTGTTTAACGTGCTTGTTTTCAAACCGGACAAAGTCCTTCGGGGACTATTTGGGGGGCCGTTCGGTTTTGGTCGAGGCCTCCATACTTCGGCTTTTTCGCTGGGGTTTTAGCCCGAATGATTTTTACCTGGCCTTGCCATGGCTCGGAGGATTCGTTGCTCGGCCCTGCCGAGGTTCGGAGGAACGTTTTACTTGGCCCTGCCAAGGTTCGGAGATTTGTTGCTCGGCCCTGCCGAGGTTCGGAGAAATATTTTACTTGGCCCTGCCAAGGTTCGGAGATTTGTTGCTCGGCCCTGCCGAGGTTCGGAGAAATATTTTACTTGGCCCTGCCAAGGTTCGGAGATTTGTTGCTCGGCCCTGCCGAGGTTCGGAGAAATATTTACTTGGCCCTGCCAAGGTTCGGAGATTTGTTGCTCGGCCCTGCCGAGGTTCGGAGAAATATTTACTTGGCCCTGCCAAGGTTCGGAGATTTGTTGCTCGGCCCTGCCGAGGTTCGGAGAAATATTTTACTTGGCCCTGCCAAGGTTCGGAGATTTGTTGCTCGGCCCTGCCGAGGTTCGGAGAAATATTTTACTTGGCCCTGCCAAGGTTCGGAGATTTGTTGCTCGGCCCTGCCGAGGTTCGGAGAAATATTTTACTTGGCCCTGCCAAGGTTCGGAGATTTGTTGCTCGGCCCTGCCGAGGTTCGGAGAAATATTTTACTTGGCCTGCAAGGTTCGGAGATTTGTTGCTCGGCCCTGCCGAGGTTCGGAGAAATATTTTACTTGGCCCTGCCAAGGTTCGGAGATTTGTTGCTCGGCCCTGCCGAGGTTCGGAGAAATATTTTACTTGGCCCTGCCAAGGTTCGGAGATTTCCTGCTCAAACAGACAACTCGGTTGTGCCGAGATTGGTAAGCAGTATCTGTTTCTCCTTGCAATTCATAGCAACATGGTGCATAACGACTCATGCGACAGGTTTTGAGGAAACAGATAAGCAGGAACGTGCGGTGAGGCATGCAAAAAATGAATTCAAAGAGGACATACCCTATTGATAATATTTGCGAAGGTTGTCCGCGTTCCAAGTCCGGGGAATGGACTTCCCATCCAGATCCTGCAGCTTGTAGGTTCCTGGTCCAATAATCTCCGTTATTTGATACGGGCCCTCCCAATTTGGCGCCAGTTTTCCCTGCTCCAGCGGTTTGGATACAGAAGCTTTCCGGAGGACAAGGTCGCCAGGTAGGAAAGCTTTCCCCTTGACCCGGGAGGCATGGTACCGAGCCACCCTCTGTTGATAAGCAGCCGTCCTGATTCGGGCCTTTTCTCTGACTTCTTCTACCAAGTCGAGGTTGGTGCGGAGTTGCTCGTTGCTGGCTTCCTCCGAATAATTCTCCACCCGCAATGATGGGAGGCCTATTTCCACAGGGATGACGGCCTCTGTGCCAAAAGCCATTCGGAATGGAGTCTCGCCGTCGGGATTCTCGGGTGTGCGGTAGGCCCACAAGACATGTGTAGCTCGTCGGCCCATCTGCCTTGGGCTCTGGAGAGGCGAGCTTTAATTCCCTGGAGGAGGGTCCTGTTGGTTACCTTCGGCCGCTCCGTTGGCTTGTGGGTGTCCGACCGAGTAAGGTGGTGACGGATTCCGTGTTCCTCGCAGAATTGGCGGAATTTGGAGTTGTCGAACTGCTTACCGTTATCGGTGATTATGGTGTGGGGGAGGCCGAATCGGACAGATGATGGACCTCCACACAAAGTCTCTGGCTCGTGCCTCGGTGATTTGCGCGACCGCTTCTGCTTCAACCCATTTGGTGAAGTAGTCGATGGCGACAAATAAGAATTTCCGCTGCCCTGTCGCAAGCGGGAATGGGCCGAGGATGTCCATCCCCCATTTGGCAAAGGGCCAAGCGGAGGATATAGAACTAGCTCGGCGGAAGGGAGTCTTTGGATGCTTGAATGTCTCTGGCAGGAGTCACAGGCTCGGACTAATCGTCCGCGTCTTTTGCATGGTCGGCCAGTAATAGCCTTGCCGCAGTACCTTGTGCATAGGGATCGGCTTCCCAGATGGTTGCCGCAAATCCCTTCATGCACCTCACGCAGAGCATAATCGCTTCGGATGGGCGAAGGCATCTAAGCAGCGGCATGGAGAACGACCGCTTGTAAGTTGGTTGTCAATCAAGTACGTAGTGGGTGGCCTGCAGCTTCAGCTTCCTAGCCTCTCTTCGGTCGAGCGGAAGCGACCCTTCTTTGAGGATACTTGAGGATAGGGTCGAACCAGGATGGTTCGGCCTCGACTTGCATCACCCGATCGGCTTCCGTGATGCTCGGCTTTTCCAGAGTCTCCAGGTGGAATTTTTGCTCGGCATCCATTGATTCCGTGGTTGCCAGTCGGGAGAGTAGGTCGGCACGGGCGTTCTCAGATCTGGGGATTTGAATAATTTCAAATTCAGAAAAATGAGGAAGCAAGCTACGCACCTCCTGGAGATACCGAATCATGTTCGGCTCCCGAGCTTCAAACTCTCCCCGAACATGGCCGGCTACCAACTGAGAGTCGGTGAAGGCGCTGAGCTTTTCCACCTTCAGGTTGCGGGCGATCCGGAGACCAGCTAACAGGGCTTCATACTCGGCTTCATTGTTGGAAGCCGGGAAGGAGAATCGGACGCCATACTCGAAGGTCATCCCCTCAGGACTGGTGAGAACCAGACCCGCACCGGAGTGATGGGCGTTGGACGACCCATCGACGTGAAGGAGCCACCGGGCTCCAGACTTTGGCTCTTCAAGGGAGTCTGGGGTAGAACCGTCCTCCGGGATGGTACACTCGAGGAGGAAGTCGGCCAGTACTTGGGCTTTGATGGCTGGGCGAGGCTGAAAATGTATGTCATGCTCGCTTAGCTCGACGGCCCATTTGGTCATTCTTCCCGATGTCTCGGGACGGTGGACACCGTCTTGATGGGTTGGTCAGTTAGGACCGTTACAGATGTGCTTGGAAATACGGCCGTAGCTTCCGAACTGAGGTGATCAAGGCCAACACCATCTTTTCAATCCTGCTGTACCTCGTCTCTGCGTCACGGAGCAGCCTGCTCACATAGTAGATCGGCTTCTGGATCTTTCCTTCTTCTTGACTAGCACCGAACAAACCGCGCTCTCCGAAACAGCCAGGTACAAGAATAGGGTCTCTCCTGGGGTCGGACTACTGAGAAGCGGGGGCGAGCCGAGGTACTTCTTGAGATCTTGAAATGATTTCTGGCACTCGGGAGTCCACTGGAAGTTTTTGGCCGATCGGAGAGTTTTGAAGAAGGGGAGGCATCTCTCGGCCGACCGCGCCACAAAGCGGTTAAGGGCTGCTATCCTCCCGGTTAGGCGCTGGACTCTTTAATGATGCTGGGGGCGCCATTTGTTGGAGAGCTTGAATCTTCTGGGGGTTAGCTTCGATGCCTCGCTGGGAGACCATGAAGCCGAGGAACTTTCCCGAGTTGACGCCGAAGGCGCACTTGGTCGGGTTGAGTTTCATTCCATATTTGCGCAACGTTGCAAAGCTCTCCGAGAGGTCCTCGACATGCTGTGACGCCTCCTTGCTTTTAACTAGCATGTCGTCCACATACACCTCCATGTTCCGGCCGATTTGCTCCTTGAACACCTTGTTGACCAGCGCTGGTAGGTCGCCCCTGCATTTTTAAGACCAAAAGGCATAACTCGGTAACAATAGGTACCTCGATCGGTTATGAAGGCGGTCTTTTCTTCGTCTCGGGGGCCATTCGGATCTGATTGTAGCCGGAATAGGCATCCATGAATGACAGCATTTGGTGGCCTGAGGTGGCGTCCACGAGCTGATCGATCCGAGGGAGGGGGAAGCTGTCCTTCGGGCAGGCTTTGTTGAGGTCGGTGAAGTCGATGCAGATCCTCCATTTGCCGTTCGACTTTTTCACCATGACGACATTTGACAGCCAGTTCGGGTAATTTACCTCTCGGACGAAGTTGGCCTTTATGAGTTTGTCGACCTCTTCTTCAATGGCTTTTGCCGCTCTGGGGCGAAGCTTCTCTTCTTCTGCTTAACGGGCCTGTGCCTCTCGTCCACATTGAGGCGGTGGACGAGGACCTCGGGGCTGATTCCTGGCATGTCGGAGGCGGTCCAGGCGAAGATGTCGGCATTGCCCTGGAGGAACCTGATCAATCTGTGCCGAGGCTCTCCTTTGAGTAGCGACCCGATCCTTGTGGTTCGGTCGGGACGAGCTTCGTCCAGCGGTATTTCCTCCAATTCTTCTGCCGGTTCTCCCCGTTGTTCGGCGAAGTCTCACGAGCGTCTAACCCGTCAACTTCGGGCATCCTAGACTGAAGGCTCGTAACGAAACATTGCCGAGCCATGGCTTGACTTCCCCGAACCACTCCAACTCCTCGCTCGGTGGGGAACTTCATAGACAGATGCGGGATAGAGACAACCGCCTTGAGGGACATCAGGCCAGGTCTGCCGAATATGGCGTTATATGGGGATCTGAGGTCGGTCACCAGGAAATCGGACTGTACAATAGTCACAAGGGGCCAGGTTCCCGCACGGACCGTCAGGGTGACGACCCTTCCGGGGTAATGACGTCGCCGGTGAATCCCATCAGGGTGGAATCCACGGCTCGAAGGTTTTCCATGAGCAATTTCATCCTGGCAAACACACCGAGGTACAAAACATTTACCGAACTTCCACTATCGACGAGGATTCGGCTTACATCATAATTGTTCAAGTTGAGGGATACAACAAGTGCGTCATCATGGGGAGCTGTATCCCAAGAAGATCATCATCGGAAAAGGAGAGCTCACCGGTGCGTGCCTTCTTGGCACCGGTGCATCACCGTCGCCCCTGGAGCTCGATCCGCCGGCCTCCTCAATCATGTTGATACGGCCAACCACGGGCGGATTTGGTGGAGGAGGGAGTTGTGGGAGCTCGGGCTGGCGGTCACCTCCTTGCTGCTGCGGCTCGGGCGCCCTCCTGAACTGATCCAGCCATCCCCGCCGGATCAATCTCTCTATTTCATTCTTCAGCTGCCAGCATTCTTCGGTGTCATGACCATGCTCCCTATGGTAGCGGCAGTACTTGGCAGGATCTCTTCGGGTCGGGTTCCCTCGGAGAGGTACTGGCCGGGGAAGTTGGCGCTCTATCTCCATGAGGATCTGCGCCTGGGGCACAGTCAGCGGAGTATAGCGATCGAATCGCCTAGGAGGACTCCGGGAGCGATTCCTTGGCGGCAGCGGGGGGGCTCTTTGGCGGCGAGGCGGACTTGGTCGACGGACGGGACGGTGTCTGTCGGGGACTTTGGGCTCTTGCTTCTTCTTGCTTGTTCAGCGCGGGCCACCCTTCGCGACTCCTCGACCCTAGCGTATTTGTCCGCAAGGGCCATCATATCAGAAAGACATGGGGGGTAGCTGACCTCCATTGCCAGGTAGAAGTCGCTCTCCTTCGAAACTCCCCCCGCCAGGGCGGACATAGCCACCTCGTGATTAAGGTGGTCCACCTCTAGCATGGCCTTGTTGAAACGGCCAAGATAATTCCTCAAGGACTCCCCCTCTCTCTGCTTGACTTCGGAGAGGGAGTCGGATCTTCGTCGATGGCGGCGGCTGCTGACGAACTGGCCAATAAAAAGGCGGCTCAGCTCGTCGAACGATTCGATGGAACCCGGTTTCAAGGCATTGAACCAGGTTCGGGCGGATCCTCTGAGGGTGGATGGGAAGGCTCGGCAGAGGATCGCGTCAGATGCTCCGTGGAACATCATTATTGACCGGAAGCTACTGAGATGGTCGTCCGGGTCGGTGGAGCCGTGATAGGGCTCGACGGCTGGCAGTTTGACATGGGAGGGAATCACTTCCTCCATGATTCCCTTAGAGAAAGGGATGCCCTGCTCTGCTTGGGCTGGGGCAGATGGGTCTGTTTGGTGGCGTCCAGCTCCTGACGCATTTCCTGGATCTGACGGCGGATCTCCTCTTCACCGCCGAGAGGAGGAGCTGGGCGCGAGAACCGCAAGGACGGCGTGGAGTCATGGTGAGACGTCGCCGGGGAGAGGGAGCGGGCTCGCCGAGATCTGGGAGGATCTCTATCGTAACCGGTTCGAGGGACCGGTTTGTCCCCCCTGGGGCGATTTGGGGGATCCGCTGACTCATGCGGGTCAGAGGAGGAGGTCGCCGGCGAGGAAGAAATCGCTATCTCTTTTTGAGGATGCGAAGTAGGAGGAGCTACAAGGCGCTCCTGAACCAGGTGGGTGAGGGCCTGGACCTGTTGGACCAGCGTAGCGAACTGGTCTTGGGTCACCGGGATAGCAGGCGGTGACGGAGTTTCGACCGGTGGGGGTTGTGGCGCTGCAGCGCCAGTCGGATCAGGCCTCTGGGAAGCGACCTGATCTTGGGCATCAGAGGCTGCTCTCCTCCGGTTGGCCATTGGAGAGGTTCTTCTCCGGATTCAGATCCTTGTCTCCTTTCTTCAAGTTTTAATGGGACTTGAGGCCCTTCCTCTAGCGCCAATCTGTTGCCGCCGGGATCCGTCCTCCGACTCGGGCGCGGTCGATCTCCAGGGAGAGGGGTGCGGCGGACCTGCAAAAAGAAGCCCACACGCGGAGGGACGCTAGGGGTGGTCCTCCGCGGAAGACCCTTCGACGCTCAAGTCAGTGGAGAAGAAATCGGCGATCAACCAGACAGTGGGGAGGTGGATCTCTCCGGGAGACCTCTCTGGGGGCGGCCAATCGGAGGCTCCAGAGGGCGGGAGCACCGACGAGCTGCCGGGAGAGAGGAGAGTGAGAGTGGGGGCGCAAGCGCGCAAGTGTACGTACAGAGTTACGTACCTAGGGAATGTGTGAGACTGATATTTATAGACTGTCGTTTGGGTCTTGAGCGCCTTCTGGAAGGTTCGGAGGTTGTTACGATACGGAGACGAACAGAATCAGGCCGTTGTGGGGCCGTTAGAATCCGCATCTTATTTGTTCAGAGATTGACGGCTGGGAGAGCTCCTTGACGCCTCGAGATCTGGTTGAGTAGGCCTGGGGCGGTTATGATAGGCTTTAGGCCACGTCCCGACATGATTCTTTGTCTAGGATGCCGTTTCGATAGGCTTGGGGTCTCCCGCCTCAAGTTCCGCGGAGGTAAGTATTAGGTTTCGGATTGCAAATGAAGCCGAGCTACGGAGGCCCGGAAGGGCCGAGCTAGAGAAGCCCGGAGGGAGCCGAGCTATGGAAGCCCGGAGGGGGCCGAGCTACGGAAGCCCGGAGGGGGCCGAGCTACGGAAGCCCGGAGGGGCCGAGCTACGGAAGCCCGGAGGGGGCTAAGCTACGGAAGCCCGGAGGAGCCGAGCTACGGAAGCCCGGAGGGGGCCGAGCTACGGAAGTCCGGAAGGGGCCGAGCTACGGAAGCCCGGAGGGAGCCGAGCTATGGAAGCCCGGAGGGGCCGAGCTACGAAAGCCCGGAGGAGCCGAGCTACGGAAGCCCAGATGGGATGAAGGGAGGAGGTTAGCCTTAACCGCCTCGCACGATATTAACGTAATGACGATTTTACCCCTCAACATTTTATAATTAAACATAATAAATTACATAATAATATTTGATTTTTTTAATAATTTAAAATTAAAATAAAGTATAAAAATTTGATTTTCGTATGAGAGATGAACATATAATTATTAAAATTAATAATCTTAAATTATATATATATATATACCTTTTTTGACCTTTTTTTCTAGCTTTTATCCTCCATTGCTCCCACATCCTTCCTTTTAATGGGCACTCTTAAGTTATTATATTATATTATATATAATAAAACTAAATTTTATTATATTTAGACATGATTAAGTCTAAATCTGCTTATTTCTGAATTCATACAATTCCATTCCTAAAAAAAAAAAAAAAAATAGATAAGGTGACTTTAAAATTCATGTAAATTTTGAAAAGAAAATGATAATCAAATTTTAAACTTAGTTATATTTGAATATAACTAAATTCAACTCTTATATAATATATAATATTATATATTGTTATTTATAATAATATTATTAATATAATATTTTTTATTTTAAATAAATGATTATATAATTATAATATATATAATATTAAATAATATTATATTATCACCAATCAAAAATGGCCAAAGAATGAAAAAAAAAAAAAAAAAAAGCTGATGGATTCACAGGATCATTGGCATAGCCTAGACTGGTATTTGGATTTCGTCCCATTGGTAAGCAAAAAAGATTCTTTATGAGCAAGGGAACAAGCTGAGTTCTAGCCAGGTTTGTGTCCTACAAAATAAAATAATAATCAACGAGCAAATAATCCAAGGTTTTACGTTGTTCTTAAAAAAAAAAAGAAAAAAAAAGAAAAAGCGGACCCCGCTCGCTCTCACAAGTGGAGTATGGGTTCTTCTACAAATATTTATAAAGAGAAGCAAGAAAAAATTTTCAGCAAAATTAATACATGTGGAAAAACGCATCGATAAATTTACCGAAGCACTTAAAACCTGAGAAGAGCACCAAGAAACAAGGAAAAAAAAAAAACTCTTCTTCTCTCCCCCCTCTCTCTCTCTCTCTCTCTCTCTCTCTTCTCTCCTTTATTTGCCTCAAATGAATCAAATCAATCCCTTATAAAATAATTATATTGTAAACTTATTATCCTTGGAGTATAATAAGTTCATGGCTTCTAAAGAACTCCCTCCTGTGCTTCCGTCCGCGGTTTCTAATGGAGTACCCTGCAGCAATCTTTCCTTCGGGTTATCGGATTTGGGTAAAACCTGACAAAAAGAATTTATTGGATCCGACAATCTACGGATCATCTGGGCCGTTCAATTAACGAGAAATTTGCATTAAGATCGCGAACTCAGATCCGGGCGCAAGGTCCGATAAAGTGTCGGAGCCTCGGGGCCCAGTTCTCGTCTCGGCTTCCGAAAGCGGCCTCTTCCTCCTCCTCCTCCTCGCCACCTAGGGTTAGGGTTTCTGATAAATTCTCCTTGCTATATCCCGGCCTTTGCTGATTTCTTGGATTTCGGTTTCCCGGATTGAGGCTATCGAATTGATCGGCTTCGAGGCGAGGGTTTCTCGTGATGCGCTTCCGCGAAGAGCCGCGGAGATGAGAGGCCTGGAGCAAATCTCGGGGATCCCCCTCGCGGTCTCGCCGGACGGGCCTCTTCCGGCGGACGGAGAGGCGAACGGGCCAATATTGTCGTCATGGGTCTCGGAATGTCATGGGATCTGGTACAACCTCGCCCTGATCGTTCCATCGGTCCTCTTCGTCGTGTACCTGGCCTCCCAGGCCCGGAAGAGTTTCGCGAAGTTCACCTATGGCCGGTCTTACATCATGATCGCGTACTATGCCCTCCTCTGGTTCGTTAGCATCTTGAATCTCTTGTGGTGCGCTCTCCAGGTACGCTAATCTTTCTGGCAACTCGCTAGAAGATGTTAAGATTTTGATCTTCGGTATTCCTGTTGCTCTTCGATTAAGCTTTCAGAATAGATTTCGAGAGTGGAACTGAGGGTTCACCTTAGTGGTCATTGATCTCAAAACCGTGATATTTTTAGTAGTAGATACCGAGTTTTTTTCGTCTCCTTCTGCCTTACCCTTACATGTCTAAAATGCCATGGTCGTTGCAGTAAATTTTTGGAACGTAATTTTTGTTTAAGCCCGAATCCAACTAATTTGATGGTTTCTTCTGCAAGAATGGTTCAAAGCGATTAAACTGTTGTCCTATTGAGCCCTTTTTGCCACAGCTCATTTGGCTGAAAGAGATTATGAATGTTTGTTGTTGCTTAATTTGGCCATTTTATTCAGTAGAACCTTTTGAGAGAGTTGAGTTTCATTAAGTTTTGCTGGTGATGAGTGACAAGGCACAAGCAAAGAATGCAAGGTCAAATCGAGAAGGACTAAAGGAGGTATTTTAGAAATTTAGCAAATGGGGGAAGCGGTGGCTTTATTTGTTTTAATCAGACACCTATAATTCAGCCAAATAAACGATACGATGCAATATTTAGCTATTCCCTGTTGATGGTTAATCTGAACAGATTAAAGATAAATATATTCTATAATTTGCCTATTACCAGCCCTTAGCCAGCACAGTATGCACATCATGTGATACTGTGGTAATGCTAGGCATCCACCATAAGAGAAAATATGGAAGTCTATCATTTAGAACAAAAAATTATCAAAATTCTGCAGTATAGCATGCCAAGATATACTACCCTAGTTTGACTATTTTTGCAATTAATGACTTTTTTTCTGCAGACCCAGTTTGTGTTCAATTTACTAATTGTTGAAAATAGATGCCCTCATCATAGACAAACTTCAATAAATAATTCACACATTTTTTTTTTTGAAATTCTTCTTTTGTTGGGAAGAAGCCTCTTTTCAGTTATTTATATATGAGATACCCTTGCAGCCATGTGTTCTGGTATATTATCATTTGCCACAACTCCCTCCTTTGACCCTAATTTCATGCATATCTCTGTCAAGATGCGCATGGAATGTACACACAAGGGATTACTGTGTAGCATGATAATTGCTTTTGTGTAAATGACAGGGATACCTCCTGATTTATTTTAACATCTTCTGGTTTCTATTGCCTTTTAAATGACTTGTATGTAAATGGGGAATGGTTACGAAACGGAGGTTACAATCTATTCTCATCAATATAAGACCACCGGACTTGAAAAAAAGCTCATAAAAGATGGAATCGCTTTACTATTCATATGATCGAGAATGGCTAATATGTGCAAAAAATTTGCAATCATCTCTATATCTGGGTTCTATCCATCTTGTAAAAAACCACCTGACTTGAAATCAGAGCTTTAAGGAACAAGAATAGCAGTTATGAGTTGCCTTTTCGAGTTAAGATTTAATTTGTTTCTTTTGTTGTCTTGTAAGTCAATTTTATGTATTTAGTTTGGACCTTCATGCGTACCGTAACTATTGTATGCAGAAATATGAAAATCACTCTTTTTATTTTTCTGTCCTTCAGCATTTGCTACAATAATTTGCAGGCATCCTATCTTGGCATGTTGTAAAAGTCTGCCAAGGTATTAGAGTTGTAATCAACGCAGTTTTCTTGATTGACAGGATAATTTTTAGAAGGAAATTGGAGCAATCTTATTCCAGGTCTTCTGGAATAATGCTTCATTGCCACCTCATTATGAATCTTGTTACTTTTAATCTTTGTGGAGAAAAATATTGTATTAGCTACATGTGCGAGTCGATTCATTGCCTTATTATTTTACCTAATCACTCTATTTTTAAGTTATTTGGAAGTATCAACACTTTTAGACAATTGGACATGGCATGACACAACATGACACAGTTAGACAATCCAATTTTAACTGGCCTGTTGATGTTGGCAGAAAGTATCCGATATTTAACACTTTTTGGAGTGTCATGTAGGAGGTTCTTAATTTCAAGTGCTAACAATTTTAAGTGAAATGTCTTTAAGGATTTATAAACACTTCAAGAAAAGTGTCCTTATATTTAAATATAAACTTATCATGTTTATATGAACACTTAAAGTGTCATTATGTTTTTAATATAACATTATTGCAATTATGTGGACATTTTAAGTAAAATATCATTATATTTTTAATAGAAATATATTGTGGACACTTTTAGTAAAATCTAACAATAATAACAACAAGGTCTTAAACACAAATTAGTTGGGGGCGGCTACATGAATCCTTTTTCCCACTAGTAGATCTATGTTTATAGGATGTAATTATAATTTTATGTTGCCTGTTAACCTACCGCAACCTTCTTTCTTAATGTAGGCTTGGGACTGACCATGTACAAAACTTATATTTTGTATTGAGGCAAAGTTACACTTGATCTTATTTTTAGTATAAATATATTATGGTTAGTCATCAATCTATATATTAAGTAACTTGGAATACATATAATGTCTTTGTGCCTAGATTTTTGGATGATGTTGTATCCAGTACTTAAGGACACTTGAACACTCGGCACTTTTGCCAAGTTTTTAGATCAAGATTTACCATCTAGATCCCAACTCTGTACCGGTATCACACCGGTACAGTGTTGGTACGCTTAGTATGTGGGGTGATTTAGCATACCACAACTTGGTACATACGGTTATTGAGTCTCAGTTTGATATCGGTATAATACAGTTTGCATGGTATGGGGCGGTATACACTGGTATGACATATCATGGTATAGGTAATGCCGACACTATTGCTTACAAACAAGCATTCCATTTCAACCTAACTTAGTGCAGATTTTAATTATAATTTGTTAGTATTATTCGATACCAATCACTAGTTAAATTTGTCTTTCACATGGGACTGCCAACAATGGATCCATTTTTAAATTGTTATTCCATATACTTATCTAGTTATCTCATTATCTAATCATCATATTTAATTTGGAACAGGCGTGGCAATGTACTCCTGAGAAGGAATTCTCGTGGAACATGTTATCATTGTTTACAAAATCAGGGATGTTGTTCTTGGAAGTTAGCTTGGTGGCCTTTTTACTTCAAGGAAATCATGCAGCTGGGGCGGAAGCTTTAACACGTACATTTGTTGTTTCAGGAGTCATAGTTGCTGCAGATATATTACTCAAGGTAAGCATTGCTGCATTAAGTTTGTATTGTTGTCCACTGGTTAAAAATTCTAGATAGTCCTTCATAACATGCTTATCTGATTTCATTCATATGTTTGATATCAGATTTACAGCATCATTCAGCTTACTTCTGCACCAAATGCTAACCCTTAATGTTAGATTTGTCTAGAACGATTTTAGATACTCTTATTTCTAATCTTATATAAAAGAAAAAATTGGGCAATGCATTGTGTCATGGGTTAAATATGAGACCTATGACTTGAACCAACGTACCAGTTAGTTCCTTCTTGTCCTAAGCATATTATACCATGCTAGTATCAAACCTGTTCTCAGAATTAGTGGCATATTGAGTCTCGATATACCGAATTGACTCTCATACCAGGCGCGCTGACACTGTACCAGCATGGTACCGTTTTGGGGGTTTGGTATGGAGGTTGTAAACCTTGACTCTAACAATTAGGAAAGATAAATTAGTATAGACTCAAATGTTGTTACACTAATAGGATGTATGGTCGCTTTATCACTTTCTGAAGCCCAGCAGATTATGATTTCATTACTCTTGGACTACCATGGGCAATTTTATGAACACATGATGACAAGAGCTGATATAAAACCAGCAAGAAAATGATGCTGAAGTATTAAGGAAACCTGATTGGCCTTTCAATATTCCAAAACTTGGGATAAAGATGATCTTGATGAATGCCTGTGGAATAAAACGACTATGAATTGCCAGAGTATGCCACTTTGGATCTTTCCCTCGCTTTAGATCTTTTACTTTTTATTTCTCTTTTGGGTGGGAAATATATAAAGAATCCTCCCCCTGCCCCAAAATGAGCATTTGCTACTGCTCATTTTTTGGTTTGTTTCTGTATGATTATTGGTGAATTAAATTGGCTTGTGCTTGAATATGCGCATCAGTGGGGACCAAATTTTATTGCTCATCTTGATCACTGGTTTCTGTGGTTGTTTATATTTACATAGCATGTATATGATAAGGTTCTGGAACTTTTCTTTCTTCTTCAGGCTGTCTATGCATTTGGTTTTGGAGTTCCACTATTCATTGATAACAGTGAATCAGCCAATCGTGTAAAATGGGGGTTGTGGATTGTACACAAGCTGTTGCTTACTGCAGTTTATGGATTAATTTTATTCATGCACCACTCAAAGTGGAGAGAGAGGTTACCAGGTATCCTTACTCTAGCTTGTCGTCTATATAGTTCTTTGCAAGTCATCTGTTCTTTGCTGGGCTCCTTGACAATTTCCTCTTATGATCCTCTACAGCAAGACCGGCATTCTACAACTACATCTGTGCAATGTTCTCACTGAATCTGTTATCCCTGTTTGCCTGCGTGCTTATGGGAAATGGAGCTGGATTTGGGTTTTGGTATAATTTATATGCCTTTTCAAAAGATGAGGTATCGTTTTCAAAATAATTGCTGCCAAAAATTTAATCCTGTTTCTGTTGTGCAGGTTGTTCAATCTAACAACCATATGCTACCACTCTCTATACCTTCCACTTCTTTATGTAACATTCCTGGCAGATTTTTTCCAGGTTGGATTCCATTTCCCCTTTATTTATTTTGTAATACATATTCATTTAAGAATTGTCACAATTGATATGAAGTCCTTGCCGTACTTTCTGTGTACCGGTTGGTTACAGGAGGAAGATCTGCGTTTGGAGAATGTGTACTACTCTGAGATGAAAGATGCTGGTTTCTTTGATGCTGATTGGGATTAATACGGTAGGGCTGTAGAGCGTTTTCATAGTGTGATTGTAAAGCTGTCTAAGATGATTGATAACTTACCATAACCTGTAATGAAGTGCAGTGTCTATTGGATACTCCAGAAATGTTTACAGTCATGTACTCTTAGCGGTAGGCTATTTAGTTATTGGATCCAATATGTGCTTAAATATATTAGGTTATAAGTACAACCGGAGAGAAGTTTGTATTGGAATAATAGATAGAAAGTATTTTGACTGAAGTTTCAATTTTTTTTTCATGATCAATGGATAAAATAAGCAAATAAAGTTCCAATATGAGGAGAGTTGAAAGAATGATATGACAAAACATATGAATAATATCATGAAAGCAATAAATCAAAATAATGTTTGACCTCGGCAGATGAATAACTTGTAAGAAGATATTTGGAAGAAAGAAAAATGATAAGTCTAAGGTCTAATTGTAAGCTAGTTGTTGTAACATGATTTTTTTTTTTTTTCTCTCTCTATCTCAAAGGAATAGAAGTCCAGTCTTGTCAGGTGATGGGCCAAAATCAGTGATAAAAAAAAAAATCTCTAACCGATAAACAACCTAATTTATAATTGAATTGAAAATATAGATCTACATCAAATATATTTAAGTCATGTTGACTCCTATCTGCCCTCTAATGCTGCATTTCCTTGTCAATTACGTACCTTAATAAATTTTATATCCAAATAAAATGAGAAATCGAGACGCAAAATGTTAAAAGTGAGGAGGAAAACATGATGAATCTTAAATATGTAGTTTGTTCCACTATTCTTTTTATCATTTTGTTAACATTGCACAAGCACTACTATCATTGGAGTTAAGGAATGAATTTTAAAAATTCATTCATTTAATCCATGGTAACCCATCAGGTCATGAGAGCTGAATCCATATACTCTTTAATTTTCTCAGCTAAGGTGCACAACCAAACCATAAAGAACCTCGAGCAAAATAAATTCCTAGTCATGCGATAATTTAGGTCTAAACCGTCTTCCCACATGTAAGAGATTGCAGCCCAAGAGGGGCTAAAACATGAAAGGAAAAAGAGCCGTCTAACTTTCCTCTTCATTTGTTGCAGGGTTCTGAGAATTTTACTGGCACCTCCAAGATGTCCAGCTATAAAATATCAAGCATCACATAAAGCCCTTCAACGCGTGAATGGAGGATTTCCAATTTTGGTTAAAATGAGGATTTTAGAATTTAAAAATCAAAATTTCTTATTTCACTTTTCTCAAAGAAAGTTTCTAAAATCCTATAAAATTTAAAAATCCTCCAAAGTAGTCATTTATAAATTTCACCCCTAAATGTGTCGTTTACAAATCCTTCATGAAAATTCCCTTAAAAGTGATTAAATATTTAGTTTTGTTTATGTACAAAAATATTTACATAAATAATATAAAGATTGTATTTACATAAATACTTAACTCATCTAAGCTTTTTTTCAACTACACGGAATCGGCTATATGAATAACTCTGCTATATTTAGGACCAAGTCGATATTCAAATTACAAATAATTATATTTTTTTAATTATATTTATCCATATTAGTTTAGATCTACCTCTACTGCTATTATTACCATGAATTATTAAAAAATTATTTTTTCTAACTGAAGCATTTAAAGGTCTAGGTTGTATATGTCCAAACTACCATAATCGATTTTCTCTCATTTTATTTTCATTGGGGCTACTCCTATCATTTCTCTTATATATTTATTTCTAATTCTATCTTTTAAAGTTTTACCACATATCCATCTTAACATACGCATTTCTGTTACATTTAATTTATTCATATATTATTTCAATATTACCCAACACTTTGTTTCATACAGCATAGCTGGCCTAATAGCAATTTTATAGAATTTTTCTTTCAATTTTAATGAAATGCGCGGATCATACAATACTTCCGAAGCACTCCTCCACTTAATTTATCCTACTTTAACTCTATAATTTTTATTTATATAAATATTTATTTAAATATTTATTAATAAATAATACATAAATAAAATAATATTTATTATAATATATACTGCTAATATAAATATTGTTAAATAAAAATATTTACATAATGTAAATAATGCTTAATTTATAATTTATGAAATTAAATATTATTTTTTTTATGATAATAAGTATTTATAATATTTTTTGATTAATATATTTTATAACATAAATTTATTTTTAATTAATAAATATTTATGATGAAAATATAAATTTAATTAGAAAATTTTCTAATATTATTTACAATTATTTTTATTTTATAATTAAATAAATATATTTTAAATAAAATAATAAATATAATATTTAATAAATATAGTATTATATTATTAATATTAATATTTTATAAATATTATTAATATATACAATAATATTAATAATAAACAATAAATATTGATGACTATTATTGAAATAAATTTTAAAATGTTTATGTAAAATTATATGAATTTATATAAATATTACAAAATAATATTTATAAAAAACTTTATAATCCTTAGATCAAATTTTATTTTTAAGAGTAATTAGTCAAACAAAAATTTGTAAAATTTTAGAATCTCAAAAATTCTGCATTTTAAAATATCTCATCCAAATACAATTCAAAATTTTGAAAGGTCATAGAAAATTTAAAAAATCATAAAAGTTTGCTGCATTGGAAGCGATGATTTATGAAGCTTATTTGGACCTGTTTGCTCTCTTTGCAATTACTGACATGACCTTCTTATCAGAACATGTGAACTGGATATTTTCTTCCTTTAATTTCTTTTCAACATTGATTCAGGGGCAGGTTCTTTGGTTGGAAATAATAAGATATGGCATCTTAACATGCAGGACGTCTGATCATCCGTAGATCTTGACAGGAAAAGTGGTTGGTGACTCAAGGAAGCCTTTCCATCTCAAACAACAATTTTTATTTCAAGCAGTAAATCGCTTCCAAATGTGGACAAACACCACCTCCATTTTTAAGGTCCTGGATGCCAGTGAGTTGCTATTGTTTGCCCTGCTTGATATAAATTTAAATGGTGAAAGTCTGAGACTGTTGATTTGACTTATTGGATACATATATAGCCTATGCATAAAAAAATCTCATGATTTGAATATTTTTAAATACTTACATATTAAAATTTCTGTAAATCCCTGACATATGGATCAAACGATCTTTTTAAAGATATTATATATTATATTATTTAAATTATTTATTTAATTTCATGATCTGATATAAATTTGATCAATTTTGAGTGAATTATTCACTGAAGTATAGTCCAGTCTCTCTTTTGAGATGATGTCTTCAAAATTATTGAACTAATATTTTTTTTTTTCTCTTACATGATGGAGATAATGGTTTTCAGCGAGATTATTAAAAATAGAGGAGTACATTTAGGGACCAAGAATATATTTCTCCATAATTTTTGAATTTATCTCTTACTTTACCTGTATTCTACTTTATATTAAAAATTTTGTCCCCATCTTCTCAATGGGTGGTTTTGTGCCATCTTTTACACCGTACCCTTTTCTACTCCACCATCCCTCTCTGCACCACCTGAAGGTATTTCTCTCTGGACCACCCGTAGGTGACCGAATTGGTGGATTAGGATCGTACCCATGCAATCGAAAACAAACTAATTTAAAATTTTAAAATAAGTAAATAAATTTTAAATCTTATTAATTATATATTAAGTAAATAAATTTTAAATCTTATTAATTATATAATAAGTAAATAAATTTATAGACGTTAAATTTATTTTCTTATTAATTGTATGATTTTAGATTAAATCTAATGTTAAAATAAATTTAATATTTAAATCTTACCCAGTTATATTGAACTTCAACTAGAACAAAAATCCTAATATATCTCTATTGAAGCCGTTCATGCATCTGACCTCTATGAATATCCATGTAGACAGATCATCATGCTAACTCCTTGCTGATTTTCTCGTACAACAAATTCTTTGCTTAATTACCTACAAGAAGGATCAATCTCGTCAGACAAAACTTTCTCTCCCAATTCTTCTGATTTAGGATGGTAGAAGGAGGCTTAGGGTGGTAGAAAAATTCTTTTAATTCAGGATGGTAGAAGAAGGCTTAGGATGGTAGAAGGAGGCTTCCAAAGCCTGAACTAGAAAAGAATTAGGTGAAGGAATGGGCTAAGCGGATAGTCTTTTTTCTCTTCAAAACTATTCTCACGCTTTGTTTTCTCTCATTCCATTACTTTTTAAGGCTGCATCCCCTTCTTATTTATGGATGGAAGGATGGGATTCAAGGAGCGAACATATAGAGGGATGAGAATGCTCGGGATGCTCACATGTGCGAAATCCTATCCGTATGCAGTAATTGCAGGAATCAAATCACTAAATCCAATTTAAAATCAGATTTAAATATTAAAAATATTTAATCCCTTAATTATAGAGGGCAATCTCGTTGTTTTAAAAGAGAGAGACTATGATCATCCGCACCTATATTAGCGTATGATTCAAATGGGGTGCACGTCCCTAGATGTTTACTCTCCTAGCGTATGAGTTTGAACCCTCACCTCAACATATTTTATATCTAATAGATTAAATGCTTATTTTATTAATAAAAAATATTTCCATCCAAGGAAAATTAGGATCTAATTTGAAATCAATCCGAACTAGATTTGAATCCAAACTGAGTGACTCAAACTCAAGGCCAATTGAGTTTTGGATAACTCAAATCAACCTTAAACGAATCTAATTAGAAATCAATCCGACCTCATCGGATTAGGTCAACAGTGATACTGTCAGGCCTATTTGCTAATAATTAGCAATCCATCTTCAAGGAACTTGATCCAAAACATTAATCGAATTAATGTAAGGATTAATGTGAGGAGTTCAGCCCCTATTGCATGTGACCCCATAGGTTTCAACCTATCTATAGTAAGAATAATCCCTAATCAGTATTAGGGTTACACCGAAACTCCTTTCGATGGGTCAAAACAATTTTAACTCTACTCAAACTTGGAATTAACGATCCTAATCAAACCTTAAATGCAATTACCATATAGTGTAGTTCTTCTATCAAGAGTCTTGACAGAGTGCTAGGTCAAGGATAACTCGTCAAACCCTCAGCATAATTATATATAATATTTATTTTACTTGAGTTCAACTTGTGATTACTCATGAAAATTTTTTCCATTATCACCTACTGTGGCCATGGACTTATGAACATAATCTTTTAAACAGCATAAGATTTCTCCCTTTCTATTAGGGCTGATAGATCCCTAACGAAAACTTCCTACTCCTACATTAAGATCATTGCAGTCAATGTATATAACAAGGCCTTTGATGCTTAAGAGGTTCAAGGTAATACGTAGTCAAACTACA
The DNA here is from genome assembly GCA_900491605.1 of Calamus simplicifolius. NCBI lineage: Eukaryota > Viridiplantae > Streptophyta > Magnoliopsida > Arecales > Arecaceae > Calamus > Calamus simplicifolius. The sequence goes on along the minus strand of UESW01003913.1, from coordinate 715,896 downwards.
ATAATCTTAATATGAGTAACCAAAGTACCATAGGTTGAGGATCACTTACACTACTGTAACTCCAAGAAGTCACCGATGAGTGAGTAGATATCTTACTGACTTCTTGCATGGTCACGCTCGGTACCGATGTCTTACACCTATCAGCATTCTTGCTCTAATAACTCATACCATATACAAGAGACTCGTATTAAGACAATTCATGCTCCAATCTAGTCGGATCGATCATCATCCTCGTGATTGATCAATTGATTGGGAGCGTTTTAGGAGTTAATCTATTATGATGCGTGTCTCCAATTTCTAACTTTTGAAAATACATATCATTGACCATCAACCCTATGGACAATATATGACACATCAACATATATAAAAAAATTTGTTGGGGAGATTGTTGAGAAATTGCTACCCCAATCTTATTGATTTTGATGATTACCAAAGCCATGAGTATATTAAAAGATGCAATGAGTTTATTTACATGAGCAATGAATTTATTTAGAATAATCAATGAGTATGTTAAGTATGACCTTTAATCAATTTGAAAGTAACTTCAAGCTCCATGTTTAAGCTTTCAAAAAGAAATTTTTATACTTCATATTTCAATCAATGAGTTTTTGGAACATTTCTTGAATTGATTCCTAATGATAATTTTATTGTATTCAAGTCAAAAAATTGATTTAAAATTAATCTGGAACGAATTTCAAGTCAATCAGAAATTACTCTGATTTTTGATACGTTCCGGAGCCGACTCTAGAGTTTCAGAGTCGACTCCACTCAGTATACAGAGATTCCTGACTTTCAAGAGTCGACCCCCGATTCTGTCGAGCCGACTCCATGACTGTGTGAGTCGACTCCGCTTAGACACCAGAAGGTTTTTTTCTGAGCATTTCGCGAGTCGACCCCTTGCCTTTCATGAGTCGACCCCCGACTGTCAGGAGTCGACACTTTATTTTCGTTGAGTCGACCCTTTAACTTTCTGAATATTTCTATTTTTGGTAACGCGTCTTCGAGCCGACTCGCCCAAAGCTGGAGTCGACTCCAACAAATCTGGGCGTGATTTTTCTGAATGCCAACTTAGCGCCAACGGTAAGATTTTTCATTAACAGCTATATTTCTTTGTTTCTAACGGCTATATTTTTGCAGAATCTATAAATAGAGAAGCCGTTTTCAAATCAAAAATACACAAATAGATAGAAATACACATCAAGAGAGAAAAGGAAAAATCCTTCAGAAAAAGAGAAAAACAGAGCGTCATTTGAAAAAATCCGTGATTCAAAAATAGAGTGAAAGAAAAAGTGTGAAATCAAAGGAAGCTTCGTCTGTGCTCAAGTTCAACAATCCAAGAAAGCTTCAGAAGAAAATCCAAGAGCTATTCAAGAGCAACTCAAGAGATTTTCAATATTCAAAGAAAGGAAGAAAAAGCTCAAATCAACTCCAACGTTTAGTCCGTGAAGAATCCGAGCTGAGGCCCGATTCTACACTTCAAAGGAGTTGAGGAAAAGAAGAAAAGAAGAAAAGCTCAAAAGCCAACCAACTACAAATCAGGCTTTTCTAAACTTTGTTCTTTTATTTGATTATCTGCTCATTGAGGAGCTGTGTACTTGAAAAATAATATTTCTATTATTTGTGTCTAGTTCAATCTGGGGGATTGAACTAGTGGAGGTAGTCTTACCTCGGTACAAGCTTGGTATAGCTTGTGTTAGGGTTTTTGTGTTGGTGAGCCCGGAAAACCGGCTGGGTTCGTTGTGATCCCGGGAAAACAACAAGTTTGAGTTGTGAGCTTGTAAACAACTCGGCTGTAATCAAGGAAGATTATAGTGTGGACCCAAGTAAATCTTGGGAGTGGATGTAGGTGTTGGATACACCGAACCACTATAAAATCTTTGTGTTTGCCGTGCTTCCATTGACTCTATCTCTATCTCTGTTTTATTCACTGTACTGTGTATTTACATTGCATTTGCTTTCATTCTTCTTAAGCAAACTATTTTAAAAGGCTAAATTTTTAAAGAACCCAATTCACCCCCTCCTTTTGGGTTATCATCTGGGCCAACAAAATTACTTAATAAAATTTATTGATTAACGATGATAATACAAAATATGTTCCGAATAAAATATAATGTATAAACTAATAATTAACTTTACTGGCACTCGTCTAACATCATCAAGTTTTCACCAACACCCAAGTAAATGCCTTTCGTACCATGTTAAAGTCCACCAAAGACACCAATTAGAGCGAGCATATGAACAAAAACAACGCAACTTATAAACATCAAAGAGATCCAAATGATATGTGATGGTGAGATATGAGTGAAAAAAAAAGCAAGAACAAATTAATTTGAATAAATGAAATGTCTTTTTGCCTCGGCTTTGTGGATTGCTTGTCACAAGTCCAGACGCATCCACTCTTATATTAAAATCAGACTCAATGATTAGCCTGGGCAAAATCAGGCCTTCAGTGACCTTGGAGTCTTACCTTTGTTTTTTTTTTACCAACTTTCCTCCGTGACTGCAAGTTATTATTTCTGTCATCTTCTGCTTTGAAACTTACTTAGATGCCTTACGGAGGCCTAGCGTGCCTCCACTCGTGTCCCCTCGAGCCAATGAATTCAATATAGGCCATTGAAGCCTTAAAGAAGAAGACAAAGGAATGTGGCTCATAACAAAAAATAATTGGTTGATTTCTTTTCATCTATTATTCATCAATTATATAATTTTTTTAGTACAAGATTCGATTCTATGTTAGTTGAGCATTCTTTGTTTCTTTGAGCTCATGGATGTAACAACATTAACAGCTATTTCTGATGGGCCAGTGGGCCTCATGGATCACTGTGACAGCATCTGGGTTTGGCCTCAGCAAACCGGTTTTTTCTTCTTGGTCCCGGCAAGTTCTTGATGGATCCGGCAGGTTCAAGGTGGCCTCCCCCGAGTCTGCCACCTTTTCTCTCTCCTTCCAAGCCAGCCTCGTCTCCCCCTCATCCTTCGGTTTTCGAGTTCTCCCAGGCGGATTCCAGGCTCTCCAGCTTCAGCCATGACTGGATGGCCCCTATTCCCAGTCGTCCCCGGCCACCCATCTCCACGTCTCAGCTACCTTCGAATCTCCCCGACAGCTGCGATGCCCATCTCCCAGGCACTTCATGAACAGCCCCGATTTGTCTCCCAGCTCCGTTCCGAGGCAGGGACTTCGTCTCTGCTCCGAGGCAGAAAGCCTCACAAGATTTCTGTTGAAGTTTTGCAATGAGAATCACATCATTCTCATGCACGTAATGGGGCTTCGGCAAGGGAGACGGGGAGACCGTGAGAGTGAGGAAGTCCACCTCGAACCCGCATGAAAGCCCTCGAGCTCTCCCTTAGCTCTTGGACGGACCCCAGTGAGATCCCGAGGCTTTCGGTCCCATCTCCCAGCTTCGTCCCAGCCACCTGGCTTCCTCTCGGTCCCATCTCCTAGCTTCATCATCACGATGAAAGGAGGAGCTTCTGGTTCATCACTGTCACCCTCCTCAAAAGGCATTAGGATCTTCAGCAAGAGCCACGGGCTCCAAGTCCGAGTCTGGTCAGCTCCCAGTTCTCCCTCAAGCACGTCATCTCAACCTTCCACGGCCGATTCCCTACTCTCGGCTCCATACCGGCCCCGATCCAATATCAGAAAAGGATGAGAGGTCTCTGTTTTGACTCTATTGCCGCCGGGATCTGTCCTCCGACTTGGGCGCGGTCGATCTCCTGGACGGACCTGCACAGAAGTCCTCACGCGAGAGGCGTTGGGGGTGGCCCTCCGCGGAAGACCCTCCGATGCTCAAGTCAGTGGAGATCGGTGATCAACAGAAAATGAGAAGAGGGATCTCTCTGAAGAGTCTCTCCAGGGGTGGCCAATCGGGAGCTCCAGGGGAGCACCGACGAACAGTAGAGGAGAGCGAGAGTGAGAGTGAGAGTGAGCCAGAGGCTGTGAGTGCCCACCTAAGAGAATCTGGGGGTGTCATATTTATAGGCAATCACCTGGATCTTGAGCGCCTTCTGGAAGGTTCGAAGGTTGTTAGGATACGGGAATGAGTCGAATCAGCCATTGTAAGGCCGGTGGGATCCGTATCTTGTTCGTTGAGGGATCGATGGCTGGGAGAGCTCTTTGATGGCCTGAGATCTGATGAGTGCATAGGTCCTAGGCCGTTGTTTTAGATCCTAGACCACTCCTCAATATGATTCTTTGTTTGGGGTTCTGTTACGATAGGCCTAGGCTCTCCCGCATCGGGTTCCACGGAGGCGAGTATCGAGTCATGGATCGCTCAGGGAGGCCGAGCTATGAGAAGCTCGGGGGAAGCCGAGCTGTGGGAAGCTTGGGGGAGGCCGAGCTATAGAAGCTCGGGGGAAGCCGAGCTATAGGGGCTCGGGGAGGCCGAGTTATGGGAAGCTCGGGGAAGCCAAGCTATGGAGCTCGGGAGGTCGAGCCATGGGAAGCTCGAGGAATCCGAGCTATGGGGAGCTCGGGGAAGCAGAGTTATGGGAAGCTCGGGGAAGCCGAGCTATGGGAAGCTCGTGGGAAGCCGAGCTATGGAAAGCTTGAGGAAGCCGAGCTATGGGGAGCTCAGGGAAGCAGAGTTATGGGAAGCTCGGGGAAGCCGAGCTATGGGAAGCTCGTGGAAAGCCGAGCTATGGAAAGCTCGTAGAGGCCGAGCTATGGGAAGCTTAGGGAGGTCGAGCTATAGATAGCTCGGAAAAACCAAGCTATGGGAGCTCGGAGAGGTCGAGCTATAGGTAGCTCGGGGAAGGTTGAGTTACGGGTAGTTCGGAAAGGTCGGGCTATGGAAACCCAAAAAAAAACGAGTCAGGGGTCGCATGGCCTGCCGGACCACATTAGATTAGCTTGTTCCTCGGGGGCATATCGTAGCGGGCGGAGGGATGGGACTGATCCTAGCCCCTTCGCATGATTATCTATGCAATGATGATTCTACCCCTCAACACATGCCCCCCACCCCCTAGTTTGAAGCGTAGGTTCGGGCATAGGGAGTATAGGCTTAAGTGGTGCGATCTGCATTTGGGGATGCACATTTGATAGCCTGCGCAATGATGCCCTAATTAATGTCGTGGGGCCGTCTTGCCTTTCCGAGGTGGATCCATCATTCCTTAGGAGCGAAGGTAACGGCTGGAGAAGCGTCGCGTGGGAAATCTCGATTTTCATGGCGCTCGTAGTGGCAGTTCCAGACGCCTAGGTTGGGATGCCTCACCCTCACCCTGAGGCGGTTTTAATTGGAAAAATGGAGTCATGGCGGTGCTATCCTTATTTATAGTGCCCTTTTCGCTCTCCTTTAAAGAACTTCGTCTTCCCATTTTCGCTGCGATCTTGCTCAGCATCTCTTGCGATTGAAGAAATGGTGAGCCCAAGTGGCCAAGCTTCGGAGGTGATCTTGGTGGATTTGGAACGGATGCGCCGCTTGTACAAAATCCCCCAGGACATCGTCTTGTTGCTCCCGACGGCTGAGGATAGGGTGACATCCGGATTAGGGGACGGGACGTTCTGTTATGAGGAAAGTTTGAGGGCAGGTCTTCATTTCCCTCTTCATCCGTTGGTGCGGGAGGTAACGAAGTTCTACAATATATGCTTCACCATGTGGCCCCCAACAGTTGGCGCAACCTTATCGGTTTATCTCGTTGTGCAAACACCTCGGGGTGACCGCGACCCTTTCGCTATTCAGGGTGTGTTTCAATCTGGTCTCCAGGAGGGCCTCAGAATGGCCTTACATCGGTCCCCGAGATCCTTCAAGATGATATCGGATAACCCATCGTCGATAAAGGAGTGGAAATCGCGATTCTTCATAGTCGGGGGGAACATTGGTTTGGACTTCCCTCGGGTATGGGGGCAGTACGTGAAGGATCCAGAAGCGCACCCGGAGTTAACTGATTCGGAGAAAAAGGATTTTATTATGCTGCGTGGCAGTCGGGCGCTCCAGCCAGCGTTCTCCTATCGGAGGATGCTCTCTTTGCGGCCGGATTGAGCCCTGTCGATCCTCGCGGTGAGTATTACCCCGTAGTTGATAGTTTAGCGTGGCTCCATCTTTGATTTTGTGCGAACTAACGGGCGAATCATATTGCCCCTACAGCCGAAAGGTCGGCGCTCGCAGACCAGATGAGGGAGGAGCTGGAAAGTGCTGCAGGAGATCTGGCTCCAGCAGGAAGCATCGGTCCGAGAAGAGGTCTCGCCCTTCCGGTTTCCGCTCTAAGGGGATCGGGGGAGACGGTGATAGTCGGCGCTCCTCGTCGCCGCAGGCTGAAACTACTAAAGTTCCGGCGGTGCACGATCTTTCAGTGCCGGAGGAGGGTCTGTCCAGGGGCGAAGTCCGGGAAGTTGTGGGGGTTTCGGAGGAGGCTGCTGAGGTTTCCTCCCCCCCCCCATTGTTGTTTTGTCCGACGATGGCGAAGGAGAAACGCCGGTTGGCTTGGGGGCCCCTGTAGACGAGGCGGTTCGGTCTCCCTCATTGGAGGCCAGTGGCTCGGCGAGGTTACAGGAGGAGGTGGGAGCGACCTCCGCTTCCATCGAGGCAGGGGAAGAGGTTGCGGCTGCTGAGGTTCGGCCTGGGTCGCCAGTAGGAGAGCCAGCGGGCGACGAGGAGATGGCCAAACCTGCCGAACCAATGACCGAAATTCACGGGGGGCTTTCTGGCGAAGGGCCTTTCGCCGAGGCACAGGAGGCTCCGGGGGGAGCAGAAGTTCCTGAAGAGTCTGTTGTGGACAGGGGATTCCTGAGGAGGTAGAAGCAGAAGAAGAAGAAGAGGAAGAAGGAGAAGGAGGGGAGCCGGCGAGCGAAGGAGATGCTTCGGCCGGGGCTCTCCTTGCCGGAGCCAAACGTCCGAAGCTTCTCAAGCAAGGGCCCTGGTGGCGGAAGCTGGCCTATCGAGAAGTTCATGGGTCGCGGGTGTTCTGGCTGGCTCCCTGGGGGCAGACTTCCACTCATGCGACCCGGAAGTGAGCGTCAGGTTCTCCGCTCTGATGCGGTCCGTGTTTCAAGGGGAGGAGAGTTCCTCAACAGGAGGGGGTCATTCGGAAGACCTTGTCGAGATAGCCTTCCGTCACGCCGGGGTGCCGAATGAGGCTTTTCTTCTCCCCGAAATTGATGACCTTGCTCTCACAAGGATCGCCACAGACTACGCGTCTCGGGTAGGTTGTCGCACCGAAGTTGGATATTTAGTCAGTTAGTTCGACTATGTCTTTTATGCGTGTCATCCTTTTTTGCAGAGTGCCCTGATTATGAGGGCACTGAAATGGCACTTACATCTGGCTGTTGGAGCTTGGGCTCGGGCCCGCTACGAGGCTGATCACTTCAAGGAGAGGGCGGATTCTACTGATAAGCTCTCTCGAGCCCTGGTGGTCCTCCAAAGGGAGCTTGGGGAGGCTCGCAGGATTCTTGCGGTGAGAGGGAGAGAGCCCCTCGACTCGCCGTACAGGTGGTGAGCTCCAGCGGGAGCTTGGGGAGACCAACAGGATTCTTGCGGTTGAGAGGGAAAGAGCCTCTCAACTTACCATACAGATTGGTGAGCTCCAAGGCTTCCACGAGCAATCCGAGAAGGCTAGTCTGGAGCTTTCTCAGGCCAGGGCGGAGCATGAGAGCAAGGTTAAATCCATGCAACTGTTCTTTGATAAGAGGTGGGACCAGCTGAAAGCCAGCCATGCTGAAGATAAAGCCAGCTGGAGCAAAAGGCTCGAGGAGGAAGAGCATAATGTCGGCGGCAGCAGGACCACCTCACCCGTCTAAGCAAAGAGCTCGCCGATACAAAGGACCGGCTAAAGTGGTCGGATGAATGAGCTGCCCGACTATCTGACGAGGTTGACTTTGCCCGTCAAGAAATTGGAGATACCCAGTCCCGGGTGGATGAGCTAAAAGAGAGCCTTTGCCAGAACCAATCGGCTAGGTCTAGGGCTCTCAACAGGGTCCACGTGCTGGAGGGTGAGCTAGCCCGACGGGAGGAGCAGGTAGGGCGCTATTAGTTTCACTCATTTTGATCTTTCGACTTTCGCTTTACTCGGCTTTTTGCCTGCAGTTGCACAGGGTGAGCCAGAATTTTAGGGGCGGTTAGCGGCGTTCGGAGAGGAGGCGGCCTCGAGGCACCGAAGGATCTCCGAACTGGAGAGGCAATTAGCTTAGGCAAATGTGCGGCCTCTTTGGCGGTGGAGTACAAGAAATCCATCGAATTTGCGACGAACGCAGGGCAGCCTGTGCCGATGCATTTCAGCTGGGCGAAGATGAGGCGCGGGCTAAGGTTGCCAGGCTTATCTGACTGGACCTGTCGTGCCTGGAAGCCGAACATTATGAAGCGTACACCCCGGGGGTCGAGGAGGATGAATATGGAGAAATATCTGACGTCGACCTCGAAGCTATTCTGGGAGTCGATGCGACTACCGACGTATCCCGTCGTGACACCTTCGAGAAGGGGGGGCCAAGCGATGCCCCTGCTGATGCGGCCGCAGGAGATGCTGGGATTGACCCCAAGTCCTGACCCTTTGGGGGACTATATATGCTTTTCCTTTCTTTTGTCTTGTAGTTCGACTGGAAATCAATAAATGGATCAGCCGTTTTTCATTTGTTTGTCTTCCCTGGATGATTTCTTGTCTCGAATTTTGGAGGAACATCCTGGTAGAGGCCAAGGCATAGGGATTGTCTCGACGAAAAGGTCGGGCGACAACGTAGCCTGGTATAAAAGGGGTTGAGAGACGATTTAACTCGGCTTAGGCCGAATGACACGGTGGTTCGGCCAAGTCGAAGAATGAGATAGCTTTTTAAGGGCCGAGGGACAAAGTAACTCAGCTAGGGCCGAGGAACGAAATGGCTCGGCTAGGGCCGAGGGACAAAGTAACTCGGCTAGGGCCGAGGAACGAAATGGCTCAGCTAGGGCTGAGGGACAAAGTAACTCGGCTAGGGCCGAGGAACAAAATGGCTCGGCTAGGGCCGAGGGATAAAATGGCTCGGCTAGGGCCGAGGGACAAAGTAGCTCGGCTAGGGCCAAGGAACGAAATGGCTCGCTAGGGCCGAGGGACAAAGTAGCTCGGCTAGGGCCGAGGGAGTTCGTTTTATTAGTGATCAAACTGGGATTGCATTCTTGATGAAAAGAGGGGAGTTCATCCCCGAACTGGGGGTTTGCTGAATCATCGCTGCCATCTCCTTACCTCCATTTATACCCCTACCAGTGTTTTATCTTTTCCAAGGCGGGTCGATTCTCGTTTCACCGAAGTAGGTGGTATGGCCCTGTGGCTAGCAAAAGGTCGCCTGGCAATTTCCGGTGAGCTTTTATTATGTCGACCTTTTCCAACATAGGTTGGTTTGGCGTGCGATGTTAGTGCTCATTTGCCATTGGAGGATGTTTTTCGCAGACGATCTCTCGGATCTGCCAGTATCCGCAAGGTCGGCGGACGATTTTATGCATTAAAAGCTTATGATCGGGGTCAGAAGTAATCTTTTGGCATGCGTCATGGTTTGGGCGACGTGCCTGATGCGCATTGGGGGGCATTTTTTTCATTTCAGGAGGCCATGTGGTGGCGTAGGCTTGGCGTTTTAAGTCCCGGGGCTTTCTGATAGCTGTTCCCGGCTCGCCTCTACTTATAAAAAGAGGAAAGAGGGGTGTGTTGGGCCATCCCGAAATTTTCTTTCCTGTGAATCATGAAGATACTCGCGATGCCTGTTTCTCCAAGGTTTATTGCGGGAGAAGCGAGCTTGTCCCCTGGAAGTCGCCGCTATCCCCTGGATAGTTGGGGTGACAAAGGAGCCGCTGGGGGGCGGCTTGCCCTCAAGGAAGGACCTTCAGAGATCGTATGGAGAGCACAGGAGGTCCGCAGGGATCGCACAGAGAGCGCACATATACGCTTCCTGTGTATCCTTTGTGGTTTCCCCTTGTGGACGTATGGTAGGAAGTGTACGCGGGCTCCCCATGGGTTGCATGAATTTCGCCTCCTCCCCTGGTTTGGATTCCTGGGCTTGCCCGCCTGAGGAATCTTTCGCCACATGGGGAGGGGGTGATGGTGTGTTGCCCGCAGGTACCTTGCCTTTGAGTTTGGGCAAGGTGGAGCGGTACACACCCGGTTTGGGGGAGCATTCTGGCGCCAGGGCCTGCGAGCTTCCTTCCTACTCGTCGGGGGGCCTCTCGGTTGGGTGGTTTGGGGTAATATCCCATCCACCCTTTCCGATTATTCTGATATCCCGGTTGGGTCGCCAAGATATCATTATTTACCGAAGCTGGTCGCAACGGTTGATCCATGTCGTCCGCCCATTATCGGCTCGGGCTGACCGTTCATGGTTTGTCTGATTTGTCGATTCGAACGCCGGAGCATCACAGTTGCTCGGATCTGCTTTGGAGCAGTTTGCCCGAGTTTTGTACCCGTCTTTATTTTATGCATTTCAATGCTCTTGTAATGCCTCTCAAGCGGTTGTAATCGGTTTCGATGGCAATGAAATAAAGAAAGTTTTGTTTTCTTTCTCAATTTTTGTTTCTTTTGCGCCAAGAGTTGTTGTTCTTGGCCACGAAACGAGGCATAAGGACATCTCGTTCGTTTTTGGATGAGGATCCCGCGCTATCCGAGCCAGTCGGGGCTTGTAAGCCGCCCAAATCGAGACGAAATTTGGAGACTATTCGGCGGTAGAACATATTCCTTGACTCTGGCCGAAGCTCAGAGATTTATTACTCGACCTTATTGGGGTGCGGAGATTTGTGATCCGGCCCTGCCAAGGTTCGAAGAATGGTTACTCGGCCCAGCCGAGGTTCGGAGAATGGTTACTCGGCCCAGCCGAGGTTCGAAGATTTAGAGCTTGGAGAGGTGACTTAGTCGCCATCGTAAGTCATGATACCTGGTCCCTGTGAGACTTGGTGAGGGGCGTCAAGGCAGAATGGGCGGCGCATGGGTATGCCCACCATTTATGATTTGGCCACTCCCGAGGGAGTGAATTATCGCCAAGTGCCGGCGCTCTTTCTCTTTCACATTTTCCAAAGGGTGGCCAATTTAAGATAGCTTGGGGGATTATTGAGGGCATTTACTGCGAGGGCCCGGCAGATCGGGAGGAACCCCGTTTCTAGAGAAGGAGTGGGGTTCCCGAATAGTTCGTCGACATTTATCGATCTTGCTCGGGAAGGGGCGTGGCCCTTCGGGTCCTGTGGTCGCCAGTTAAAGCAGCGACACGTGGTGAATTCCCATGGATCGGTATTTATGACCCGACTGATCGAGATACTCGCCTGAGGAGTATAAATATGGATGAGAGGGGTGCTAGCATTCACCATCCTTTTTGGTTAGCCTCTCGACAGCTCTCGACATGGCTTTTCAAGGTGGAGAGCAATCACCTGATAGATTAGGCGTAGTGATCAACGGCCCTAGGGGCTTCGAGGGGAGTCGCCCCACCGTTGTGGTTGATGGGCTGGCCCTGGCATCAGCCTTCGCAAGCCACGAGCGGCTTGAGAAGGTTGTTGAGGAGTATCTTGCCATCTCTGCGAGGGAGACCGAGGCCCTTCACCGGGTCATGGACCAGCAGAAGGAGGAGATAGCATCCCTCCACCAACAAGTCGCCGAGCTGTCCTGGCGTTTGGAAGACTCGGCTGCTCCCGGGGGAAGGCGTTAGGTCCCTGCGATGGCCACTTTCTTTCTTTTTATTTTTTCTCCTTCTCTTTTTGTATTTACTTTTCTAATCAATGAAAAAGGCCTTTTTTGACAACCTCTTATTTTCCGAGGTCGTCGTTTAGCTCAAAGAAGAACTGTTCGTTTCCGTTTGAATAGTCGGGGAGCCTGGGTGGCTTTATTGGTTTACGCGCTGAGTCATGGCTTTATTTGAGACAGTCGTTTTGGGCGATAGATTATAGGGGCATTGCCTAGGGATTTTAGTAGCAGGGAGGATTTTCCGACTTTGTTTGGGGGTTTGCGGCCGGTCATGTAGGGCCTGCCAAACCTTTTAGGGGTTTGCTGGAGGCGCATACTTTGTGTCTGTCGATGGTTTTGTATAGTGTGCTTTTCTCAAACTGGCCGAAGTTCTGGGGACTGTTTGAAACTCCTTCGGCTTTAATCGGGGCTCGTGTGCTTTGGTTTTTTTGCCGGGACTTTAGTTCAAAGAATTATTGCTCGGCCCAGCCGAGGTTCAGAGAGTAGTTGCTCGGCCCAGCCGAGGTTCGAAGAATTATTGCTCGGCCCAGCCGAGGTTCGGAGATTTATTGCTCGGCCCAGCCGAGGTTCGGAGAATTATTGCTCGGCCCAGCCGAGGTTCGGAGATTTATTGCTCGGCCCAGCCGAGGTTCGGAGAATTATTGCTCGGCCCAGCCGAGGTTCGGAGATTTCTTGCTCGGCCCAGCCGAGGTTCGGAGATTTCTTGCTCGGCCCAGCCGAGGTTCGGAGAATTATTGCTCGGCCCAGCCGAGGTTCAAGATTTCTTGCTTGGCCCAGCCGAGGTTCGGAGAATTATTGCTCAGCCCAGCCGAGGTTCGGAGATTTCTTGCTTGGCCCAGCCGAGGTTCAGAGATTTCCTGTTTAAACAGGTAACTCGGTCGTGCCGAGAATTGGTAAGTAGCACCTGTTTCTTTTCATAATTTTTGGCGACATAATGTATGGTGATTCATGTTGTAAATTATGAAACACGTGCTGACAAAAATTTAATAAGGTGAGCCTGTAAAGGGCGTACCCTACTGATAATACTTACGAAGATTGTCCGAACTCCACGTTCGAGGAATGGATTTTCCGCTTAGATCTTGCAGCTTGTAGGTCCCCGGTCCAACAATCTCCGCTACTTGGTAGGGGCCTTCCCAGTTTGGTGCCAGCTTTCCTTGCTCCAGCGGTTTGGAGACAGATGCTTTCCGGAGAATGAGATCGCCAGGCAAGAAAGCTTTCCCTTTGACTTTGGAGGCGTGGTAGCGGGCCACCCTCTGCTGATAGGTAGCTACTCTGATCCGAGCTTTCTCTCTAACCTCCTCTATCAAGTCGAGGTTGGTGCGGAGCTGCTACTCGCTGGCTTCCTCTGAGTTGCTTTCCACCCGCAACGAAGGGAGACCTATCTCCACTGGGATAACGGCCTCTGTGCCGAAGGCCATTCGGAACGGGGTTTCACCTGTGGGTACTCTCGGGGTGGTGCGGTAGGCCCACAGGACATGGTGCAACTCGTCTGCCCACCTGTCTCGAGCCCTGGAGAGCCGAGCTTTGATCCCTTGAAGCAAAGTCCGGTTGGTTACTTCGGCTGCTCCGTTGGCTTGCGGATGCCCGACCGAGGTAAGATGATGACGAATCCCGTGCTCTTCGCAGAACTGGCGGAACTTTGGATTGTCGAATTGCCTGCCGTTGTCAGTGATTATAGTGTGCGGAAGGCCGAAACGGCAGATGATGGACCTCCATACGAAATCCTTGGCCCGTGCTTCAGTTATTTGTGCAACCGCCTCCGCCTCGACTCATTTAGTGAAATAATCAATGGCGACGAATAGAAATTTCTGCTATCCCATGGCGAGTGGAAACGGGCCGAGGATGTTCATCCCCCACTTGGCAAAGGGCCAAGCGGAGGATACGGGAACCAGGTTGGCGGAGGGGAGCCTTTGAATGCTTGAGTGCCTCTGGCATGGGTTGCAAGCTCGGACAAGGTCATCTGCATCCTTCTGCATGGTCGGCCAATAGTAGCCTTGACGTAGCACCTTGTGACATAGGGACCGGCTTCCCAGATGGTTGCCGCAAATCCCCTCATGCACTTCGCGGAGGGCATAATCTGCTTCAGACGGGCGAAGACATCTGAGCAATAGCATGGAGAAGGACCGTTTGTAAAGCTGATCGTCGATCAACACATAATGGGTGGCCTGCAGCTTTAGCCTTCTGGCTTCTCTCCGGTCGGACGGAAGTGGCCCATCTTTGAGGTACCTCAGAATAGGGTCGAACCATGATGGCTCGGCCTCAACTTGCATTACTCAGTCGGCTTCCGCGATGCTGGGTTTCTCTAAGATCTCTAGGTGAAATTTTTGCTCGGTGTTCATAGATTCCGCCGTTGCCAACCGGACAACAGGTCGGCACGGGCATTCTCAGATCTAGGAATCTGAATAATCTCAAATTCGGGAAAATGGGAGAGTAGGCTCCAAACCTCTTGGAGATATCGGATCATGTTCGGTTCCCGAGCTTCAAACTCCCCTCGTACATGACCTGCCACTAGTTGAGAGTCGGTGAAGGCATTAATTTCTTCACCTTAAGGCTGCGGGCGATTCGGAGACCGGCCAGCAAGGCTTCATACTCAGCTTCGTTGTTGGAGGCTGGGAAGGAGAAGCAGACGCCATATTCAAAGGTCACCCCCTCCGGACTGGTGAGAACCAAGCCCGCACCGGAGCGATGAGCATTGGATGACCCGTCGACATGGAGGAGCCATCGGGCGCCAGATTTTGGTTCCTCGGGGGAGTCGGGGGTGGAGCCATCCTCTGGGATGATACACTCGAGGAGGAAATCGGCTAACACCTGAGCTTTGATGGTCGGGCGAGGCTGAAAACCGATATCATGCTCGCTCAGCTCGATGGCCCACTTAGTCATTCTCCCTGATGTTTTTGGGTGGTGGACCACCGCCTTGATGGGTTGGTCAGTCAGGACTGTCACAGAATGTGCCTGAAAGTACGGCCGCAGCTTTCGAACTGAGGTGATAAAGTCTAACACAATCTTTTCAATTCGGCTATATCTTGTCTCCGCGTCGCGGAGTAGCCTGCTGACATAATAAATTGGCTTCTGGACCTTGTTTTCTTCCTTGACCAGCACTGAGCAAACAGTACCTTCTAAAACAGCCAGATATAGGAATAGTGTCTCGTCAGGATTTGGACTACTGAGAAGTAGGGGAGAGCCGAGGTACTTCTTGAGATCTTGGAATGATTTTTGATACTCGGGGATCCACTGGAAGTTCTTAGCCGACCGGAGAGTTTTGAAGAAGGGGAGGCATCTTTCGGCTGAGCGCGCCACAAAGCGGTTGAGAGCCGCTATCCTCCCGGTTAGGCACTGGAATTCTTTAATAGATGCCGGAGGCGCCATCTGTCGAAGAGCTTGGATCTTCTGGGGGTTAGCTTCGATACCCTGCTGGGAGACCATGAAGCCGAGGAATTTCCCGGAGTTAACGCTGAAGGCGCACTTAGTCGGATTGAGCTTCATCCGATACTTGCAAAGTGTTGCAAAGCTCTTCGTGAGGTCCTCGACGTGTTGTGATGCTTCTTTGCTTTTGACCAGCATGTCGTCGACATACACCTCCATGTTTCGGCCGATTTGCTCCTTGAATACTTTGTTGACCAGCCTTTGGTAGGTGGCTCTTGCATTTTTAAGACCGAAAGGCATAATACGGTAATAGTAAGTACCTCGGTCGGTTATGAAGGCGGTCTTTTCTTCATCTTCGGGGGCCATCCGAATCTAGTTGTAGCTGGAGTATGCATCCATGAATGTCAGCATTTGATGACCTAAGGTGGCGTTCACAAGTTGATCAATCCGGGGGAGAGGGAAGCTGTCCTTCGGGCATGCTTTGTTGAGGTCGGTGAAGTCGATGCAAATCCGCCACTTGTCGTTCGACTTCTTCACCATGACGACATTCGATAGCCAGTTCGGGTAATTTACCTCCTGGACGAAGTTCGCCTTGATGAGTTTATCAATCTCCTCTTCAATAGCCCTCTACCGCTTGGGGCAAAGCTCCTCTTCTTCTGTTTGACGGGTCGGTACATCTCATCCACGTTAAGGCGATGGACGGGGACCTCAGGACTGATTCCCAGCATGTCGGAGGCGGACCAAGCGAAAACATTGGCATTGCTCCAGAGGAAGTTGATCAGCTTCTGCCGAGGTTCGCCTTTCAGTAGTGACCCAATTTTATGGTTTGGTCGGGACGAGCCTCGTCCAGCGGCACTTCTTCCAGTTCCTCGGCTGGTTCTCCCCGCTGTTCGGTGAAATCCTCCCGAGCATCCAGCCCATCAACCTCCGGCATTCTAGACTGAAGGCTGGTGACGAAGCACTGTCGAGCCATGGTCTGGCTTCCTTGGACAACTCCAACTCTCCGCCTGGTAGGGAATTTCATAGACAGGTGCGGGATAGAGACAACTTCCTTGAGGGACATCAGGCCGGGTGTCTGAAATATTGCGTTGTAGGGCGACCTGAGTTTAGTTACTAGGAAGTCCGTGTGAACAGTGGCCACAAGGGGCCAGGTTCCTGTGTGAACCGTTAAGGTTACGACCCCTTCCGGGATGATGATCGCCTGTGAATCCCATTAGGGTGGAATCCATGGCTCAAAGGTTTTCCATGAGCAGTCTCATCTTGGCAAACACATCGAGGTACAAAACATTCACAGAACTTCCACTGTCAACGAGGATCCGGCTTAATTTAAATTGAGGGATACAACTAGTGCATTGTCATGGGGAAACTGTATCCCTCGGAGATCGTCGTCGAAGAAGGAGAGCTCGCTCGTCCGCGCTTTCTTTGGCACCGATCCTTCATCATCATTTCTGGAGCTCGAGCCGTCGCCTCCTCGATCATGTTGATGTGGCCGATTACAGGCGGGTTTGGTGGAGGAGGAGGTTGTTGAAGCTCGGGCTGGCGATCCCCCCTTGTCCTGGCTCGGGTGCCCTCCTGAATTGGTTCAGTCAGCCCCATTGAATCAGCCTCTCAATCTCATTTTTCAGCTGTCAGTATTCCTCAGTGTCATGGCCGTGCTCCCGGTGGTAGCGGCAGTATTTGGCGGGGTCTCTCTGGGTTGGGTTCCCTCGGAGAGGAGCTGGCCGGGGGAGCTGGCGCTCTATCTCCATAAGAATTTATGCCCTGGGTACAGTGAGCGGAGTGTACCGATCGAATCGCCTGGACAGGCTCCGGGAGCGATTTCTCAACGGCAGTGGGGGAGCTCTTTGGTGACGAGGTGGACTTGGCCGACGGACGGGTCGGTGCCTGTCAGGACCTTTGGGCTCTTTCTTCTTTGCCAGCTCGGCGCGGGCAACTCTCCGTGATTCTTCGACGCTGGCGTATTTGTCTGCCAGGGCCATCATATCGGAGAGGTTTAGAGGGTAGCTGACTTCCATCGCCAGGTAGAAGTCGCTCTCCTTCGAAACTCCCTCCGCCAAGGCGGACATAGCCACCTCATGATTAAGGTGGTCCACCTCTAGCATGGCCTTGTTGAAGCGGCCAAGGTAGTTTCTCAAGGACTCCCCCTCTCTCTGCTTAACTTCGGAGAGGGAGTCAGATCTCCGCTGGTGACGGCGGCTACTAACGAACTGGCCAATAAAAAGATGGCTCAGCTCATCGAACGAATCAACGAAACCTGGTTTCAAGGCGTTGAACCAGGTTCGGGCAGATCTTCTGAGGGTGGAGGGAAAGGCGCGGTAGAGATTGCGTCAGATGCTCCGTGGAACATCATTATTAACCAGAAGCTGCTGAGATAATCATTCGGGTTAGAAGAGCCGTGGTAGGGCTCGATGGCGGATAGTTTGACATGGGAGGGAATCACTTCCTCCATGATCCCTTTGGAGAAAGGGATGCCCTGCTCCGCCTTGGGCTGGGATGGATGGGCCTGCTTGGCGGCATCCAGTTCCTGATGCATCTCCCGGATTTGTCAACGGATCTCCTCTTCAGAAGTAAGAGGAGGAGCTGGGCGGGGGAGAGCGCAGGGACGGCGTTGAATCATGGCGGGAGGACACCGGGGAAAGGGTCCGGGCTCATCGAGATCTGGGAGGATCCCTGTTACAGTCACCTCGCGGGACCGGTTTGTCCCCTTTGGGTCAGTGTGGGGGGTCCGTGGCTTCATGCGGACCAGAGGAGGAGGTGGCCGGAGAGGAAAGAGCTACAGCCTCCCTATGAAGGTGCAGAGCAGGGGCAGCTGCAAAACGCTCCTGAACCAGGTGGGTCAGAGCCTGGACCTGCTGGACCAGTGTAGCAAATTGGTCCTGGGTCACCGGGATGGCTGGTGGTGATGGGGTCTCAACTGGCGGAGGCTGCGGCGCCGTGTTGCCTGTCGGATCAGGTCTTTGAGTGGCGACCTAGTCCTGGGCTTCAGAGGTTGCTCTTCTCCGAGTAGCCATTGGAGAGGTTCTACTCCAGATCGAGATCCTTGTCTCCTTTCTTCAAGTTTTAACGGGACTTGAGGCCCTTCCTCTAGCGCCAATCTGTTGCCGCCGGGATCTGTCCTCCGACTTGGGCGCGGTCGATCTCCTGGGTGGACCTGCACAGAAGTCCTCACACGAGAGGCATTGGGGGTGGCCCTCCACGGAAGACCCTCCGACACTCAACTCAGTGGAGATCGGTGATCAACAGAAAATAGGGAGAGGGATCTCTCCGGGGAGTTTCTCCAGGGGTGGCCAATCGGGAGCTCCAGGGGAGCATCGACGAGCAGTGAAGGAGAGCGAGGGTGAGAGTGAGAGTGAGCCAGGGGCTATGAGCGCCCACCTGAGAGAATCTTGGGGTGTCATATTTATAGGCAATCACCTGGATCTTGAGCGCCTTCTGGAAGGTTCGAGGGTTGTTAGGATACGGGAATGAGTCGAATCAGGCCGTTGTAAGGCCGGTGGGATCCGTATCTTGTTCGTTGAGGGATCGACGTCTGGGAGAGCTCTTTGATGGCCTGAGATCTGATGAGTGCATAGGTCCTAGGCCATTGTTCTAGATCCTAGACCACTCCTCAATATAATTCTTTGTTTGGGGTTCTGTTACGATAGACCTAGGCTCTCCCGCGTCGGGTTCCACGGAGGCGAGTATCGAGTCATGGATCGCTCAGGGAGGTCGAGCTATGAGAAGCTCGGGGGAAGCCGAGCTGTGGGAAGCTCGGGGGAGGCCGAGCTATAGAAGCTTAGGGGAGGCCGAGTTATGGGAAGCTCGGGGAGGCCGAGCCATGGGAAGCTCGAGAAGCCGAGCTATGGGAAGCTCGTGGGAAGCCGAGCTATAGAAGCTAGGGGGAAGCTGAGCTATAGGAGCTCAGGGAGGCCGAGCTATGGGAAGCTCGGGGAGGTCGAGCTATAGGTAGCTCGGAAAAACCGAGCTATGGGAGCTCGGAGAGGTCGAGCTATAGGTAGCTCGCGGAAGGTTGAGTTACGGGTAGTTCGGAAAGGTCGGGCTATGGAAACCCGAAAAAAAATGAGTCAAGGGTCGCATGGCCTGCCGGACCACATTAGATTAGCTTGTTCCTCTGGGGCATATCATAGCGGGCGAAGGGATGGGGCTGATCCTGGCCCCTTCGCACGATTATCCATGCAATGATGATTTTACCCCTCAACAGACTCCATCGCCCCTGCTTCTCCGCCTTGTCCCGACCGCCTCCAGATGCTCTCAGATCCATCCTCCAGCCTCCTCCGAATTCCATGGACAGCTCCATCCCTGCTCCCATCTCCCCAAACCGAGCTCAGGAGCATCCCGAGTCCAAACTCCAGCCCCCAGCTCCATTGCTTCTAGGCATCCCATGTAGACTCGCACCCTGGCCCTAACTTCGTCGGCCATAGCCCTCTGCTCCTGGATTTCTCCCACGGCCCCGGACCGACCCCACAGCTCTCGGGCAGCTCCTGCTTCCTTCGCCCGGCTCCCAACTCTTGGGCAACTCCCGCCTCCATCGCTAGCTCACGTCGGCCTCAGAAGACCTCCGTCTTCTGCTCGGCCTCGGATAGCCTCCTGCGTGGAGCCATGTATGTCGCAGACGACTCCTCCGACCCTCATCCGTGGTTCTGCTGGCAATGTCCCCCCCTAGGCTTCCCCGCGACTGGCCTCCAATGCCCAAGGCCCCCTCAGCCTTGAATGCTGCCGAGCTCCCCAACTGCTTCCCCTCGGCCATGTGGGCTACGTGCATGGGTCCCGACCATGCATGTCCCGAGCTTCCCTCAGCCCTGCTGGCTCCCCATCTCCTGCAGGTGCCCGACCTCCCCTCGGCTACCCACCACGACTCCTGCGAGCTCCGTGACTTCGGAAAACTCCCGACTACTTCCATACTGCTCCTCTCGGCTTTGTACGGCCTCAGACCCGCTCCCTTCGGCTGCCTCAAGTCGCTTCCGAGCTCCCCTTGGCTTGTACGGCCTCCAGCTTCCCCTCGCCACTCAGCCTTGGCTTCGGCTTGCTCCCTCGGCTTCGTACAGCCCTGGACCCACATCCACTCGGCCTCGGCCTTTGCTCCTCTCGACATGCAAACTCCCGACTGCTTCCGTACTGCTCCCCTCGGCTTCGTATGGCCTTGGACCCACTCCCTTCGGCTGCCTCAAGTCGCTCATGAGCTCCCCTCGGTCTTGTACGGCCTCCAGCCTCCCCTCGCCATTCGGCCTCGGCCTTAGCTTCCACTCGGCACCCAACCTCAGCTCTTCCCCTCGGTCTCGTACAGCCTCCAGCTTCCCCTCGCCACTCGACCTCAGCCTCAGCTCCCACTCGGCACCCGACCTCGGCTCTTCCCCTCGGCCTCGGACTAGTTCCCACTCAGCCCCTCGGTCTCGGACCAGTTCCCACTCAGCCCCTTGGCCTCTTCCCCACGCACATGAATAGTGCCATGATCAATGCTTTATGAGGGACAGCTAGCTTCAACTCCAAACTTTATCTTCAGCCTCAGCGGCTGCACTTTGGGGCCCACGTGCCTGACTTTATTGCCCATCATTGTTTGCGCAGGACACAAAAGTGACGTAGGGGATACATCTGGCAAGCGCCATAACGATCGGCCACGCCCTGTAGCAGCCTACAACAATCGTCCAAGCCAAGCAGCATCTGCCAACTAGCTACAGCTACCTACTCTGACGGGATACAGCCTGCAGCTCTGACAAATCACATGGAGGCCAACCCCACAGTGCTGCTCCCATCATAAATTCTCCGACAAGTAATCATACCCCAAGACTGGTAGGCTCTAAGCACCAATAAAAAGGATAAGGGAGTCCCCCGAACAGGTAACTCAAGGAACAAACTGATAACTCACTACACTCTCAAACACTCATTCTGGCTTACAGAGAGCTCTTCTCTAAGCTCTCTCTCTCTTTCGAGCTTTCTCAAGCTCACGGCTGTTGCTCAGTGCACTGACTTGAGCGTCGAAGGGTTTTCGCCAGAATCTTTAGTCTCCGAAACTTGTTTGCAGGCTCCCAGGCGCAAGAAGCTCGCCGAAGGATCCCGGGCTCGCTGGAGGAAGCGATCGGATGCTCGCGGACATTCGAGGATGTTGATTTGGCATCAACAGATTGGTGCGCCAGGTAAGGGGGGTCAGTGATGCTAGTTTGCATATCCTCATCCCCTTTTAATCAAAATGGTGAATCATAAAGATGGTAAGGACAAGAATCCAAGAAGCTTTCGGCAGTTATGCTGGGGGGGCACCTTTAATGAGCTGAGCAATAGGAGGCCAGCTCTTCGTTCCACCATCACCACTATCTCAGACCATTCAAGCAGAACATCTTGCCACCCTCACCCTGCAAATCCAAGCATTGACAATAGCTATCCAAAAGCTCCAGAAGCGACATCTCATGGATACACAATAGCGAGCAAAAGCTTATGCTCGCTCTTTAATCACTGCTCAGGCCAGCCATCATTTATCCCGCCGAGAATCTACCCAACAAGAGACTCACCATCATCAAGCCCATCAGCAACTTAAAGCTCAGAGAGCCACCACTCGCCGCCCAAGCGGCCTTCTCTCCTATGGACAGCGGCGCGGGAGGAGGCCCAAGTGAGGGCAACGACACCTCCACTCCAACCAACTTGATTCCCTGTGGGCAGACCACCAGCGGACTGAAGTATCTGAATCAGCAAAAGAAAATAGGGGTGCTACGAGAGCTAAGTACACAACACTTAGATAATATTTCTTTCATTGATACTTGAAAATATCATGCAGAGAAGACCGATTCCGCATCGGCATTCAAGACCAACCTCGCATTGGCGCCTAAAGCATGAGGCCAGCTCAGCACTGAAGATCAACCCAACGTTGGTGCTCAAAGCCCAATGTACCATTGGCACTCAAGCCCGACTCCGATCGGCACTCAAAGCCCGATGTACCATCGGTACTCAAGCCCGAGGCCAGCTCGGCACTAAAGACCAAAGACCGACTCAAGCGTCGGTAACAAAGATCGTTGGTACAAAGAAAAAGGCACCTCACGACTCTCAACTCTCAGGTCACCCTTCGAGGTTAAAAGGAACTCGACAACTTCAGCAATTCTCGGGTCACCACTCGGGCCAGCCGCGAAACCCCTAAGGCAGTTTTACTGTAGCCTTAGCGGCTCTATCGGCCTCAGCGGCTCCATTCATATGCCTCCGTGGCCTCATTACAACTTTAGCAGCTTTATTATAGCCTCAACGGCTTCACTTTAGCCTCAGCGGCTCTAACTCTACCTCAATGGCCAATGGCCAATCGAGTAAGACCTTTATCTAAATTATATACTTGCAACATATTATTGGTCACTTTTAGCCATCAAGAAGCTCCAAGACAACTCACGGTTGGGAGAGGCCAACTCCCCAACTCACAGTTGATGGGCACCCACCTCCAAATTTTATGACTAAAATAGAAGACCCAAAGTCAACTCACAGTCAGGAGAAACCGACTCCCCAACTCACAGTTGATGGGCATATGCTTTCGGGCTTCGCATCGGGAGAGGATTACTGGCTACCAGTCAAAGGTAACCAACTTACCTTCAAACTTTGTTTAAAGTTTTTGAACAGGCAAAAAGCATGGCTCCAAAGAGCGTGATGATGTCTACATAAGCCAGTGCAAAAGGAAAGAGGTTTTCCCCAACTAAAAGGAATCATAGTTAAAGTTGACATGAAAGGACAGATGCGAAGGTAAAAAGTTCTACACTCTTTTCGCTTAGCTCACGTAGGGCATACAAGCTCAAGAAGTGTGGGGGCATCTGATGGGGCTAGTGGGCCCCATGGGCCACTATGACAGCATATGGGCTTGGCCTCAGCAAACCGGCCTTTCCTCCTTGGTCTCGGCAAGTTCCTGACGGGTCCGGCAAGTTCAGTGCGGCCTCCTCCGAGTTTGCCACCTTTTCTCTCTCCTCCCAAGCCAGCCTCGTCTCCCCCTCAGCCTTCGATTTTCGAGTTCTCTGAGGCGGCTTCCAGGCTCTCCAGCTTCAGCCACGATTGGATGGCCCCTGTTCCCAATCGTCCTCGACCACCCGTCTCCTCATCTTGGCTACCTCCGGATCTCCCCGACAGCTGCGATGCCCATCTCCGAGGCACTTCATGAACAGCCCCAATCTGTCTCCCAGCTCCATTCCGAGCAAGGACTTCATCTCTGCTCTGAGGCAGAAAGCCTCACAAGATTTATGTTGAAGTTTTGCAATGAGAATCACCTCATTCTTAAGTTTGTCAAGCCCTTTCATCGAGCCCCTAGAAAGCCCCTTCATTGCTTGATATGGTTGGTAAGCAGGAAAAAGAGCGATCGGGGTCCTAGAAGGCCTCCAGGTCCTGGACGGCCCCTAGCCCTAGGTGGCCCCTAGCCCTAGGCGGCCCCAGGTTCTGGGCGGCCTCCAGGTCCTGGACGGCCCCTAGCTCTAGGTGGCCCTCAGGTCCCAAACGGCCCCCAGCTCCTAGGCGGCCCCCAGGTTCCGAGCAGCCCCCAGCTTCTGGATGGCCTCCAGGTCCTGGACGGCCCCTAGTCCTAGGCGGCCCCCGGCTTCTGGGCGGTCCCTAGTCCTAGGTGGGCCCCAGGTCCTGGGTGGCTCCCAGGTCCTGGGCGGCCTCCAGGTTCTAGACGGCCCCTAGCCCTAGGCGGCCCCCAGCTTCTGGGTGGCCCCTAGTCCTAGGTGGCCCCCAGGCCCTGGGTGGCCTCCAGGTCCTGGACGGCCCCTAGCCCTAGGCGGCCCCCAGGTTCTGGGCAGCCTCCAGGTCCTAGGTGGCCCCCAGCTTCTGGGCGACCTCTAGTCCTGGGCGGCCCCTAGGTCCTGGACGGCCCCTAGCCCTAGGCGGCCCCCAGGTTTTGGGCGGCCTCCGGCTTCTGGGCGGCCCCCAGGTCCTGGATGGCCCCTGGTCCTAGGCGGCCCACGGCTTCTGGGCGGCCCCTAGTCCTAGGCGGTCCCTAGGTCCTGGGCGGCCTCCAGATTCTGGACGGCCCCTAGCCCTAGATGGCCCCCAAAGTCCTGGACGGCCTCTAATCTTGGAATCATTCTCGTATCAAAAGCACAAAACGCGAGGGGCTGTCATGTCCTAAACAGAAATCGAGAATCATTAAGCATCATGACGCTTTAAATGACTCAAATGAGACAAACGCTGGAGCATTACCATCCATCGAAAAGCTCAAATAAAGGAGATACTGAGCACCTGTTTAAGGGCCAGATAACTCTTCTCTGACTCTGACATTCCCACTAACCCTGACATTCCCTTGGGGAAAACCGAGATCATCATGAAGATCCTTAGCTTCCGGAGCAAGTTTCTTAATACCTTTACTAATAATTATTGATAAATAACCATGTGGCACGCTCTCGTCTGAAGCTAGCTTTTATCTTACACGTTGACTTTCTAACCAAAATAAAGAAGAAAGAAAAAAGAAAAAATGACTCAATGCTGACGACATGATGAAAAGGATATAAGAGGAAGGGAAGGGAGTGCTGAAGGGTGGCTCTCTCTTCCTTCATTAGGGGATCTTATAACAAAGAAAAATAGACTGGTGATTCAGCATCAACAGATTGGCGCGCCAGGAAGGGGGGAGCGGTCGCAGCGGCCAGTAACTCTTGTTCTACGAAGATGAGCTCGAGATCTTCGGAAGAGGATTCCTTTGATTGGTCTGGGGGGCATCTCTTGCCTCCCAGCCATGGTCGCAAGACTCTTGGCTCTTCCAAGCCAGTGAAACCAAACCCTCCGGTTTCTTCCTCGCCACTGCCGGCTCCAGCTATTCCTCAGGACCCACTGCTGATCCTTACCCAGCAAGTTCAAACCCTTGTTGGGATGGTTCAACAGATGTAGGAACAGCATTCTAGAGGAGCCCGGCAACGGCTCGAGCCACCTCTGTTGCCCAGATCAGCTACTCCTGTTAGCGACAATCAGCTTGAGGGAGATCCCCTCCGACAAGGCCTCTCCACCCCTATTCATCTGGAGGGCCTCACTCTCAAAGTTCCCGGGGTGGTTCGCGCTCTCTCACCCGTTTCCCAGGCAGTCCACCTGCCGGGCGGCGACGGGGGAAGGAGCCTTACACGGAGCACCGCCGGTGGCATCGTCGGTCTGCATCCTATTCCCCTGAGCCAGCCAGGGGACATATGGCTGACCAGATGGAGAGGCGCCTTGATGAGTAAGATCGAAGGCTAGAGGAGCTTAGTCAAAGAGTTAACAATCAGCCGGGGTCAGATTATGATACTCGCCCTCCTCTTACTCGGCGAGTGATGGAGGAGCCTATTCCAAGGAGATTCCGGTTCCCCCAACTGGACCCCTATGACGGCACCACTGATCCCCTGGATCATCTGGAGAGCTATAAAGCCATCATGCAAGTCCAAGGAGCTACTGATGCCCTCCTGTGCATTGCCTTTCCAGCCACCCTCCGTAAGGCGGCCCGTGTTTGGTACTCTCGCTTGCCTTCGCATAGTATTGATTCTTTTCGACAACTGGAGAGGTCTTTCTTGGCTCATTTCGATGCCTGTCGGAAGATTCCTCGGGTAGCAGACAGCTTGTTCTCCGTGCAGCAGCAAGAAGGAGAACCTCTGAAAGACTTTATAACCCGTTTTAAGGTGGCGGCCCTGGAAGTCTATCATCTTGATGATGCGGTGGCCATGCTGGCTTTAAAGCGGGGGCTCCGTCCCTTCTGTTTTACCTATTCTCTGGATAAGAGACCTCCTAGCTCTTATGCTGACCTCTTGTACCGCGCGCAGAAGTACATCCGCGCCAATGAAGCTGATTCATCAAGGAGAGGTGCGTAGGAGAGGACTGAAAAAAGACCCGCTCGCCCAGAGTTGAGCGGGCCTCCTTCCAAGAAGTCCGAACCTTCGCGCCAACCGACTGACCGCCGCAAGAGCTTGGCCCCCAGAGAAGACCATCTTACACCCCTCCTAGCGCCCCGGGCTCATATCCTTATGGAAATGAAAAACGTGCCTTATTTACGGCGTCCGCCCCCGTTGAAGAAGAGCGTTGTGCGCGACAGGAGCCGTTATTGCCGCTTCCACAGAGATTACGGTCATGACACTGAAGAATGCCGGAATCTGAAGCAAGCCATCAAAGAACTCATCCAGAGAGGATATCTTGGGCAGTATGTCCAGAAGAAAGAGGCTCCTCCCGTACCAGCCCTGATGGGACCTCCTCCCGCTCAAGCCAACATCGACAACACCCCGACAGAGCGGATGGTGGGCATGATTTCCCATGGAGGAGCATCATCTTCTAAGAGGCCAAGGGGAGGGGAAGAGTTAGATGATGTAATCCCTTTTAAGGGAGATATAGCGGGGGGTAGTGTTGTAAAAGATGATAGCGTCGTCGTTTCAATGACGGTCGCTAAACACCCTGTAAAGAGGATCTTAATTGATAGTGGAAGCTCCGCTAATATGCTTACTTATGATGCATTTCTTCGGATGAATTTATCTCCTAACTCTCTTCGACCTATAGCCGCCCCTCGAGTCGGTTTCACTGGAGACTCTATACGAGTGGAGGGCAAGATCACCCTACCGGCGATGGTAGGATCACCGCCGCATCAGAGCACGGTGATGCTGGACTTCTTGGTGGTCCGGGTGCCCCTAGCCTACAATGCCATTCTCGGCCGCCCCGGGTTGAATATATTAGATGTAGTTATATCTACCAAGCGCCTATTGGTGCAGTTCCCTACCAACCAAGGAGTCGGCGAGATGCATGGAGAGGTAAACTCGGTCAGACCCTGCTATCATCTAGCTCCTAGTCCCTAGGTGGTTAGAATTCCCCGGTCGCCGAGTCATTTGATCCCAGAGAAGTCGAGCGAAAGGGAGAGCCGACGGAGCGTTTGGTATCTTGCTCCCTGGGAGGTGATTCCACCAAGACTGTGCAAATTGGTGAGCTCCTCCCTCCTGAAGTCCGGGATCAGCTCCTAGCCTTCTTATCGGCGAATGCGGATGTCTTCGCCTGGAAAATGATGGACATGGTCGGGATTCCCGGAGGTGATTACTCATCAACTTAATATCAACCCAAGTTGCCGCCCTGTCCGCCAGAAGAAAAGGAGCTTCGCCCCTGAGCGGCAGAGGATCATTGACGAAGAGGTGGATAAATTGCTTATGGCCGGTCATATTCGGGAGGCAGTATCCTGATTGGCTAGCCAATGTGGTCATGGTCCGGAAGGCCAGCGGAGGATGGAGGATATGCATCGATTACACCGATCTTAACAAAGCTTGTCCTAAGGACAGTTTTCGTTGCCACGGATCGACCAGTTAGTAGATTCAACCTCTGGTTATGAACTCCTTAGCTTCATGGATGCTTTCTCGGGGTACAACCAGATAAAATTGAACCCCTCTGATGAAGAGCATACTTCTTTTATCACTGAGAAGGGCATCTATTGTTATAAAGTAATGCCCTTCGGATTAAAGAATGCGGGAGCCACCTATCAGAGGCTGATGAACAAAGTTTTTCAAAGACCAGCTCGGCCGCAACATGGAAGTATATGTAGATGATATGTTGACAAAAAGCACCTGTGCCACTGGTCATGTCGCCAACCTGCAGGAGACTTTCCACAACCTCCGACTTCATAGAATAAAGCTGAACCCATGCAAATGTGCGTTTGGAGTTACTGCAGGGAATTCTTGGGTTTCCTGGTGACCGGTGGGGAATTGAGGCAAACCCAGAGAAAATTCAAGCCATTCTTGATATGAGGCGCCCAGTATGTAAGAAAGAGGTACAACAACTCACCGAAAGGATAGCAGCATTAAGCCAATTTTTGTCAAGATCGGTGGAGAGGTGTTTACCCTTCTTCAAGGTTCTACATAAAGCAGACAGTTTTGAGTGGACGGAAGACTGTCAATGAGCCTTTGAAGAACTTAAGGAGTTCTTGTCCACACGCCCCTGTTATCTAAACCAGAGGAGGGAGAAAAGCTCTTCCTCTATCTTGCAGCTTCCTTCGAAGCCGTCAGTTCCGTTCTGGTGCGTGTCGGTGACCGCGCCACTCAGAGACCTGTATATTATACCAGTAAGGTACTTCATAGTGCAGAAGAGAGGTATTCCAGGACGGAGAAGGTCATTTTTGCTTTGTTCATCTCCGCCCGATGACTCAGACCCTACTTTCAGGCTCATCCTATAGTCATGCTCATCGATCAGCCTCTCAGAGCCATTCTGTCTCGCCCTGATACCTCTGGCCAGTTGGCCAAGTGGGCCATCAAGCTAGGGGAATTCGACTTATCATTTCAGCCCAGAGCATCTTTGAAATCCCAGGTCTTGGCCGATTTCCTAGTAGAGTGCACTTGGTCTGAAGAGCATCAAGAGGAGTCCCCCGGATTCTTCTAGATGTCGATAAAGAGAATGATAAGGCGTGGGTCCTCCACGTCGATGGAGCCTCCAACTCCCAAGGAAGCGGGGCTGGTCTTATTCTCGCCAGCCCAGAAGGTGTGGTGCTGGAGTACGCTCTTCGTTTCCTCTTTGAAACTACCAACAATCAAGCCGAATATGAGGCCTTGTTAGCCGGAATCAAACTAGCACATGGAATGGGAATCAAGCATCTTCGAGTTTTCACTGATTCACAACTTATTTCTGCCCAGGTGTCTGGGGAGTATGAGGCTCGGGACCCTGTTATGTCCCAGTATCTAAGCAAGGTTAAACTACTAGTTCCCTTGTTAGATTACTTTACCATTAGTTACATCCCTAGAGGGAAGAATGCTAGAGCTGATATGTTGGCCCGACTTGCTACGTCCGCAGACGGCTCCATGGGCAGAACCTACATTGAGTATCTGGAGTTACCCAGCATCGAGGCCGCAGAAGAAGCTTTGCCAGTTGCCCAAGAAGAAACTTGGATGGACGCGTATATCCGATACTTAAAGGACGGCGCCCTCCCAGTTGACCACGAGGAAGCCCGACTACTCAAGTGGAGGGCCTCCAAGTTTGTACTGCTAGATGGCCGACTCTACAAGAGATCCTTCTCCCAACCTCTCCTCAAGTGCGTCAACTCGGCGGACGCGGATTATATTCTTAGGGAGATTCATGAAGGCATTTGTGGGAATCATTCGGGAGGCCAATCTCTGGCGCGTAAAGCCCTCCGACAAGGATATTATTGGCTGACTATGCAAGAAGATACAACTGAAATAGTGAAGAGATGTGGCCAATGTCAACGGTATGCCTGTATTCAGCGGCAACCAACTTCTCAGCTAAACCCTCTTTTTGCTCCCTGGCCTTTCGCTCAGTGGGGCATGGATATTCTCGGCCCTTTCCCTCCGGCATCAGGACAGCGAAAATTCCTACTTGTCGCCGTCGATTATTTTACTAAGTGGGTCGAAGCCGAAGCACTCGCCAAGATCACTGAAGCCAAAGTCAAAGCCTTTTTCTGGAAAGCCATCATTTGTCGATTCGGCATACCTCATACTCTTGTCACTGACAACGGCCGACAGTTCAACAACGTTGCCTTCAAGACCTTTTGCGCCGATCTTGGCATCACGCATCGATTCACCTCCGTCGGCCATCCACAATCTAATGGAGAGGCCAAGGTTACAAATCGTATGATATTGCGGGGACTGAGGACCAGGCTGGATACGTCCAAAGGAAAATGGGTGGAAGAACTCCCAGGTGTACTCTGGGCATACCACACAACTCCCAGGACACCGACGGGAGAGACGCCGTTTAATCTGGTTTTCGGTTCCGAAGCTGTTATCCCAGTCGAGATTGGTCTGCCAAGCATTCGAGTAGAATCATATGACGAAGCTGATAACCTCCCTAATTTAAGAGCCAGTCTCGACCTCATTGATGAAGCGAGGGACCGAGCTCAGGTTAGAATGGTGGCCTATCAGCAGCGGGTGGCGAGATACTATAATGCCCGCGTCCGCTCCAAAAGCTTCCGTCAAGGAGACTTAGTTTTGAGAAAGGCCTCAGTGTCCAAACCAACGGAAGGGGGCAAACTATCCCCGAATTGGGAGGGGCCCTACTGAGTAGCAGAAGTCCTTCACCGTGGAGCATATCGACTTGAATATCTGAGTGGGCAACCGATCTCCTGAACGTGGAACGCGGATAATCTCCGATAATACCATCAGTAATGTAATAAATGTACTCATCCAAAGATTAATGAATGCATATATTTGAAGATCTTCTGTGAGGCAATCCTTCAAAGGAGCCAGGCGGCCCCACAATCCTAAGGACACCCCTGGGCCGGTATCATTTACCCCTGAGGAGGTTCAAGTCCATGACTTAGGCGGCCCCATCTCAAGCTCTTGGGCAGGTATCCGACTACCCCCAAGAAGCAACCCTTCAAAGGAGCTAGGCGGCCCCACAGTCCTAAGGACACCCCCGAGCCGGTATTATTTACCCCTGAGGAGGTTCAAGTCCATGACTTAGGCGGCCCCATCTCAAGCTCTTGGGTAGGTATCCGACTACCCCCAAGAAGCAATCCTTCAAAGGAGCTAGGCGGCCCCACAGTCCTAAGGACACCCCCGGGTCGGTATCATTTACCCCTGAGGATGTTCAAGTCCATGACTTAGGCGGCCCCATCTCAAGCTCTTGGGTAGGTATCCGACTACCCCCAAGAAGCAATCCTTCAAAGGAGCTGGGCGGCCCCACAGTCCTAAGGACACCCCCGGGCTAGTTTCACTTACCCCTGAGGAGGTTCAAGTCCATGACTTAGGCGGCCCCATCTCAAGCTCTTGGGCAGGTATCCGACTACCCCCAAGAAGCAATCCTTCAAAGGAGCTAGGCAGCCCCACAGTCCTAAGGACACCCCCGGACCGGTATCATTTACCCCTGAGGAGGTTCAAGTCCATGACTTAGGCGGCCCCATCTCAAGCTCTTGGGTAGGTATCCGACTACCCCCAAGAAGCAATCCTTCAAAGGAGCTGGGCGGCCCCACAGTCCTAAGGACACCCCCGGGCTGGTATCACTTACCCCTGAGGAGGTTCAAGTCCATGACTTAGGCGGCCCCATCTCAAGCTCTTGGGCAGGTATCCGACTACCCCCAAGAAGCAATCCTTCAAAGGGGCTCGTCGGCCCCACCATCCTAAGGACACTCCACAATCCTAAGGACACCCCAAAATCCTAAGGACATCGTACCTCCTCGAGCCCAGGTTAAACTCCCCTACTGGGGTCCCTAAACTGCCTGCCTTATCAAAATTTTAGGACTTGCGTCCTGAGACTATATACCAGAAGAACGACCTTGAGAGTCGGACTTAACACCGACTTGCGGGTGGACCTCCTATGTAATGAGTAAAAATCAGGAGTCGAATGATTGAAACATCAAGTAAGTAAAAAATAGCGTCCGCTCATTCAAAGTCAGTTCGCTATAAAACTTTATAAAACATTGTTTGTGAGCTGACATTAACTGACTTACAAAAAGGGGTCCCTTAAGGACAAAGTCAAGAACAAAAAGTTAAAACCAAGGTAAGCCTAGACACCTTCCATCAATCCTCGGGACGCCCTCTCTCGGTAGTCGGACTGGAGCCCGGATCCTCAGTAGCGGACGCTTCTATGATGGGGTCTTTAATTATCACCGCCCTACCCGCCACATCTTCGACCTCCGCATCAGATGTTTCTTCGTCGTCCTCGGGTCGAAAGCATTCCAGGTTTTCTAACTTGTAGTGCCGGGCTAGTCTCCGCTTGCACCTCTCAAAACCCTGAATGAAAGCGTCCATAGCGGCCTCGTGGAGTTCCGACACAAAGTCCGGAGAGTCTTTATACTCTTTGATGGCCTCCTGAACCCTAGCTTCAGCCGCAGCCACCTTTTCCTGAGCCCTAGCCTCGGCCGCGGTTATTCTCTCCTGAGCCTCGCCTCCATCGCCGCAACCTTGTCCAGAGCCTCCTTCGTATCCCTTTCGGCCAAGGCCAATTTTTCCGCAGCGTCGCGGGCCGCGGCCTCTGCATTGTCGGCTCGATTCTCAGTATGCTCTAGCCGGAGAACTGTCCCCTTTAATCTTTCTTCTGTTGGCAACAACTTTGCCCGAACTTCAGATAATTGGGCATCTAGGCTCCTCAGCTCCTTCTCAGCCCTCTCCCTCCACGTTCGATAATCTTCCTGGACAATCTGAAGGTCATGTAAGGCCTTCGATTCCCGGGCCTTCGTCTCCGCCAATTCTTTATCCAAGCTCTCACTATGAGACTTGGCCTTGGTCAGGTCCTCACGAAGTACGAAGAGGCCGTTAGACATCTGTAGTATGCAACTAATAAATATCAGGACCCCGTAACTACAAAAGGAGGGAAAGGGAAAAGATCATAACCCTACCTGGAGCGCGGCGGTGAACATGGTGTCAAAAGACTCCTCCAATGATAAACTCCTCATTTTGGCCTGAAATCTGGGCAGAATCGAAAGCTTGAGAACTGTTTCCGATAAGCGACTTTTATACGAGGCGCTCTGACTAGGCATTTGGGAAGGTTGAGGTGGACTTCCTAAGGTGTTCGAGGGAGCGGAGGTGCCTGCTTCTTTCGGCGATGACGGGCTAGACGGATTGGTCTCGACGACCTCCATGCTCTCGGACGACCCCCAGCGCCCTTAGCAGGAGATGAGGCGGCCGCCAGTAGGCTCCCCACGGCAGGGCCCTCTATCGGTACTCCATCGGGAGGATTCTCCTCTCCCTCGCCTTCCTCTATTAGTGTTGCTTCAGGGAGGGCCGTTAGGGGTTGGGTGCTATGACCCGGTTCCCGCCGGTAGGGCCTCTTAGGCTCAGTTCTTGCCGTGCCGCGGTCACTCCCTCCTCTCTTTCGAAGACCCGATATCAACGAATCTTGAGAGAACCTCATTGTTGTAATACAAAGAACATGAGGTCATCTAAAAAGAGGACACAGGATACACTAGTTGCAAAAATATATATACAAAGGGACATCTATTCAGATACCGGATGTCCAAACAAACAAGGAAGTTACAATAATGATAAAACTCTTCGAGGCTCACCGGGCGCTGCGGCCAGCGACATCGGCACAAACGCGATCTCCCGAAGATTATCATCCGATAGCAATTCCCTACTGGGGGGCACGATGGTGGAAATCAAAGTGTTGAAAAATTCATGGTCTCCCTCGTCAACACTCGAGTTCTGGTTGGAGCTAGTGTCCGGAATACCCCAGTCTACGCCCAGCCCCTCCAAATGTGCGTAAAAGAACCGTGACTTCCATCCTTTAATTTTGGAAGGAAGGTTAAGCTTAAGGACCCTCTTAGGCCTCGACGCAAAGCTCCACCACCCATCCCTTACAGGGTTTCTAATCCTATACAACGCCCTAAATAAAGAGAGCCGGGCGGAAGCCCTGTGAAAATAACAAAGTACTAGGAATGAGAAGATGACCCGAATGGAATTGGGAGTAAGCTGTGCGGGAATGAGGCGATACCTATTTAACAAGTTTACAAAGAAAGGGTGCAAGGGCAATCGTAGACTGCCCTTAAAAAATTCTTCATACAAGGCAACCTTTCCGGGTTGCGTTAGGGTAACTCTATCCTCAGGGAGGGGGGCGGAAAGCCGAATGTTACTGGGAATCCAAACTGGGCCCTAAGGTTCCTAAGGTCTTGGGAAGTTGTAATTGAGGCAACTTCCGCTGGGCCGGCAGGTTTAGAAGTAATTGCTGGGAGCCCTACCTCACGGCTGGCGGATGAAGAAGAAGCCCTAGGAGATCGGGGTAATGACCTAGACACAGGCCGCGCAGGCTGGGCAATAGATTGATCCCCGTGGATGGCCACCCCTCCGAGGGCCTGGCAACGCGCCTGAAGAATCTCTTCACGGGAAGGCTCGATCATAGGGCTTTTACCTTTCCTATCTTGGGAGGGATCCATGGAAAAAGAAAAGGAGAAGAAGGAGTCAACTAACCTGGACTTGGAGAAGTAAGACCGCGGGAGACTCTACAAGATAAAAGGCAAAGGGATAGAGGGGACGAGCCCTTTTTTATATTCTAGATGCAGCGCCTCGAGCGCCGCAGGGCCACATGGCGATCCCCGAAGGAGACCGGACAGGCAAAAAAACACTATCTTCCTAGGGATATGCGCCCCCCCTTTTTTCCTCCTTTTTCTTTCTTTTCATGAAACGACATTTATCGAATCTAGAAATTTGAAATTCAAACTTTTCTGCCCCTCTCCCTTACGCATGTGCGATGCACCTGACTACAAGGGACATGGGCAAGGGGGCATATGATATGGTTGGTAAGCAGGAAAAGAGCGATCGGGGTCCTAGGCGGCCTCCAAGTCCTAGACGGCCCCTAGCCCTATGCGACCCCTAGCCCTAGGCGGCCCCCAGGTTCTGGGCGGCCTCCAGGTCCTGGACGGCCCCTAGCTCTACGCGGCCCTCAGGTCCCAGACGGCCCCCAGCTCCTAGGCGACCCCCAGGTTTCGGGAGGCCCCCAGCTTCTGGGCGGCCCCCAGGTCCTGGACGGCCCCTGGTCCTAGGCGGCCCCCGGCTTCTGGGTGGCCCCTAGTCCTAGACGGCCCCCAGGTCCTGGGCGGCCTCCAGGTTCTGGACGGCCCCTAGCCCTAGGCGGCCCCTAGGTTTCAGCGGCCCCCAGGCCCTGGGTGGCCTCCAGGTCCTGGACGGCCCCTAGCCCTAGGCGGCCCCCAGGTTCTGAGCGGCCTACAGGTCCTAGGCGGCCCCCAGGTCCTGAGCGGCCTCCAAGTCCTGGACGGCCCCTAGCCCTAGGCGGCCCCCAGGTTTTGGGCGGCCCCCAGCTTCTGGGCGGCCCTCAAGTCCTGGGCGGCCCCTGGTCCTAGGCGGCCCCCGGCTTCTGGGCGGCCCCTAGTCCTAGGCAGTCCCCAGGTCCTGGGCAGCCTTCAGATTCTGGACGGCCCCTAGCCCTAACGGCTCCCAAAGTCCTGGGCGGTCTCTAATCTTGGAATCATTCTCGTATCAAAAGCACTAAACGCGAGGGGCTGTCGTGTCCTGAATAGAAATCGAGAATCATTAAGCATCATGACGCTTTAAATGACTCGAATGAGACAAATGCTGGAGCATTACCATCCATCGAAAAGCTCAAATAAAGGATATATTGAGCACCTGTTTTAGGGCCAGATAACTCTTCTCTGACTCTGACATTCCCACTAACCCTGATATTTCTTTGGGGAAAACCGAGATCATCATGATGATCCTTAGCTTCCGAAGCAAGTTTCTTAATACCTTTACTAATAATTATCGATAAATAACTATGTGGCACGCTCTAGCTAGCTTTTATCTTACATGTTGACTTTCTAACCAAAAGAAAAAAGAAAAATGACTCAATGCTGATGACATGATGAAAAGGATATAAAAGGAAGGGAAGGGGGTGCTGAGGGGGGGCTCTCTCGCTCTCTCTTCCTTCATTAGGGGATCTCATAATAAAGAAAAATAGACCGATGATTCAACATCAACATTGCTATTTCTTATCCTTCTGAATCCAACATTCGTCCTTCTCCTACTTTTCGTCGCTTAAACAACTCTTTCATTCTTCTCCTGTACTTCCACAACAGGAAGATGCATCCCAATTAGAGAACCACTGCCACAATGACTCCGTTCCAGGTGCATTACGTGCATGAAGTCGCATGCACGTAATGAGGCTTCGGCAAGGGAGACGAGGTAGACCGTGAGAGCGAGGAAGTCCACCTCGAACCCGCATGAAAGCCCTCGAGCTCTCCCTCAGCTCTTGGACGGACCCCAGCGAGCTCCCGAGGCTCTCGATCCCATCTCCCAGGCTTCGTCCCAGCCACCTAGCTTCCTCTCGGTCCCATCTCCTAGCTTCATCATCACGATGAAAGGAGGAGCTTCTGGTTCATCACTATCACCCTCCTCAAAGGCATTAGGATCTTCAGCAAGAGCCACGAGCTCCAAGTCCGAGTCCGGTCAGCTCCCAGTTCTCCCTTGAGCGCATCATCTCAACCTTCCCCGGCCAATTCCCTACTCTCGGCTCCATACCGGCCCCGATCCAATATCAGAAAAGGATGGAGAGGGCTCTATTTGACTCCATTGCCCCTGCTTCTCCACCTTGTCCCGGCCGCCTCCAGATGCTCTCGGATTCATCCTCCAGCCGCCTTCGAATTCCATGGACAGCTCCGTCCCTGCTCCTGTCCCCCCGAACCGAGCTCAGGAGCATCCCGAGTCCAAACTCCAGCCCCTAGCTCCACTGCTTCCAGGCATCCCATGCAGACTCGCGCCCCGGCCCCAACTTCGTTGGCCATGGCCCTCTGCTCCCGGGATTCTCCCACGGCCCCGGACCGACCCCACGGCTCTAGGGCAGCTCCTGCTTCCTTCACCCGGCTCCTAGCTCTCGGGCAACTCCCGCCTCCATCGCTAGCTCCTGTCGGCCTCGGAAGACCTCCGTCTTCTGCTCGGCCTCGGATAGCCTCTCACGTGGAGCCATGCACGTCCCATACGACTCCTCCGACCCTCATCCGTGATTCTGCTGGCAACGTCCAACACCCCCCCCCCCCCTCTCCGGGCTTCCCCGCGATCGGCCTCCAGCGCCCGAGGCCCCCTCGGCCTTGAATGTTGCCAAGCTCCCCTCGGCTGCCCCCTCGGCCATAAGGGCTACGTGCATGGATCCCGACCATGCACGTCCCGAGCTTCCCTCGGCCCTGCTGGCTCCTTGGGCAGGTGTCATTCCCATCTCCTGCAGGCGCTAGAGCCAAGGTTATCAATATCGTTTCTGATTATGTTTCGATTTAACTTATAAAACGAAATATTTTGTATTAAATTATTTCGATGCTTCGTTTCGATATATATATATATATATATATATAATATTTATATATATTCTTTATAAAAATAATAACATAAAAAAAAGCTTAAGTTTTAAGAATTTGAAATATATATATATATATATATATATATATATATATATATAATAAAAATTTATTCATAATTCTTATTCTTCATAAATAATAATAACAATATAAAAATAAAGAGTTTGAGTTTTTAAGAGATGCGATCGTGAGGATAGGATAACTAGAATTTTTTTTTATTATTATATATTTTTTAAAATGGGGATAGGGTAACTAGGATATTTTTTTGATATTATATATATATATATATATATATAGAGTTCTGAAAGGTTTAATAATTCATAAATTGGTCTTCAAAATATATTTTACCGAAACGGCCGAAACATACCGAAACGGCTGAAAATGGCCGAAAATGGCCGAAATATACCGAAACGCATCGAAACGGCCGAAAAATCTTTCGAAACGAAACGCAAAACATATCTTTTCGGATAAGCTATCAAAACGAAACGTCTCGGTCGAAACGGTCGAAACGAAACGAAATTGACAACTTTGGCTAAGCTCGATCCCCTCGGCTGCCGACCACGACTCCTGCGAGCTCCACGACTTCGGCAAAATCCTGACTGCTTCTGTATTGCTCCCCTCGGCTTTGTATAGCCTCAAACCCGCTCCCTTCGGCTGCCTCAAGTCGCTCCTGAGCTCCCCTCGGTCTTGTACGGCCTCCAGCTTTCCCTTGCCACTCGACCTCGGCTTCGGCTTACTCCCCTTGTCTTCGTACGGCCCCGGACCCACTTCCACTAGGCCTCGACCTCTACTCCCCTCGACATGCAAACTCCCGACTGCTTCCGTACTGCTCCCCTCGGCTTCGTACGGCCTCAGACCTGCTCCCTTCGGCTGCCTCAACTTGCTCCTGAGCTCCCCTCAGTCTTGTACTGCCTCCAGCCTCCCCTCGCCAGTCAGCCTCGGCCTCAGCTCCCACTCGGCACCTGACCTCGGTGCTTCCCCTCGGCCTCGTACGGCCTCCAGCTTCCCCTCACCATTCGACCTCGTCCTTAGCTCCCACTCGGCACCCGACCTCGGCTCTTCCCCTCGGCCTCATATGGCCTCGACCTCGGACTAGTTCCCACTCTGCCCCTCGGCCTCGGCCTGGACCAGTTCCCACTCAGCCCCTCGGCCTCTTTCCCTTGGCCGTGAACAGTGTCATGCACATGAATAGTGCCATGATCAATACTTTATGAGGGACAACTAGCTTCAACTCCAAACTTCATCTTCTGCCCCAGCGGCTGCACTTTAGGACCCACATGCCCGACTTTATCGCCCATCACTGTCTGCGCATGACACAAAGATGACGTAGGGAACACATCTGGCAAGCGTCGTAACGGTCGACCATGCCCTGCAGCAGCCTGCAACAACCATCCAAGCCAAGCAGCATTTGCCAACCAGCTGCAGCCACCTACTCTGATGGGATACAGTCTGCAGCTTTGACAAATCACATGGAGGCCAATCTCACAGTGCTGCCCCCATCATAAATGCTCTAACAAGTAATCATACCCCAAGACCGGTAGGCTCTAAGCACCAATAAAAAGGATAAGGGGGTCCCCCGACCAGGTAACTCGAGGAACGAACTGATAACTCACTACATTCCCAAATACTCATTCTGGCTTACAGAGAGCTCTTCTCTAAGCTATTTCTCTCTCTCTCTTTCGAGCTTTCTTAAGCTCACGGCTATTGCTCAGAGCACTGACTTGAGCGTCGGAGGGTCCCCACTGAAATCTTCAATCCCTGGGACTTGTTTGCAGGCTCCCAAGCGTAGGAAGCTCGCTGGAGGATCCCGGGCTCGCTGGAGGAGGCGGCCGGATGTTCGCGAACATTTGAGGACGATGATTTGGCGCCAATAATTTCCTTAGCAGCATTTTTACTTTTTCAATTTTAGTGGCTTTATTCATGACAAGGCATGAGCTTGTTATTTGAATAATTTAATAAACTTTGCTATCATACTTCTAGTTGCATGTAAATGATGTCATAATTTATAAAAGTTGAGTAACAAAGCATGATATAAGATGGTGCCGTTATTTAGAAGTTAATTCTTTTTTAAAAAATCTTATAAATACATTCCTATCAACTTTATGGTGCTCTAGTTTAATATACAAGCCTACAATAATTCATGAACAATTATGAAAAGTCACATATAATTCATAAAAATTGGTTATTTGAAAACAACTTCAAGAACATATTAACAAATAGATTAAGAGAACAGTTCAAGAATATGAAATCAAAGATGAGATTTTGCAGAAAATGAACACTTTTTTTTTGCAAAAATTCGGTTTTGGACTATGAAGACTGTCATGCTTGATAGGTACATTAACTACAAACTATAATAGTCCGTATACAAATTCACTGTAGGTGCATACATAATACATATCCATGCATAAGAGTATAATGGCCCATCGATGTTCAAATAAAAAAGAAAGGTCGAAAATATACTTTTGGCCCTCAAACTCTTACTCAAATTTCATTTTCATCTTTGAACTTTCAATTGCTATAATTTGGTCTCTCATGTTCAAGAATATTATATTCTTAATGTTTTGTAACATAGTATCAGCTAAAATTAACAATTAGTCCATGTATTTGTGTTTCAGTGATATGTTAGTTATTTTATCAATTTTAATAAATTTTATATAATAAAATGTTAAAAATTTAATAATTTAAAATATAAAATATTAAAGGCTAAACCACATAATTAATCCAGTAATTAAGAGTTATATCATTTTGGTTCTTGAACTTTAAAAAATTATAAAATAATTCTGAACTTTCTATTTTGTATCACTTTGATCCCTACCGTTAAATAAGGGAGTCGCCATTTATTTTTATCCTATGTGGCAGCATACGTAACAGCATACGCGACATCCAAGTAGCAAAAAATAAATTTAAAATTCATAACTAATCCGTTAACACATTATTTAATAATTTTAAAAAATAAAAAAAATAAAAATATTTGTCATAATCCATGAGTGCCCATATACCCACTACACTGCTCCTCCGAATTAGGGCAAATCAGGATGAAAGGAGATTATTTTATTTTTTAATATTTTTTAAATTATTAAATAACGAGTTAATCGGTTAGTTATGAATTTTAAATTTATTTTTATCATTTGGATGTCACGTGTGCTGCTATGTATGCTGCCACATAGGATTTAAAAAAAACATCGTTTTCCTTATTTAATGATAGGAATCAAAGTGATACAAAATAGAAAGTTTAAGATTATTTTTATAATTTTTTAAAGTTTAAGAATTAGAGTGACATAATTCTTAAGTACAGATATTAATTCCGTAGTTTAGCTAATATATAATAAACTATAATAATTAAAAATTTAAAGATTAAAATAAATTTTGTGTGAAAGTTTTGAGGACTTAAAGGTATATTTTAGGAGGAAGGAACAATCTTTTGATCCTGATCAGTGGTGAGCACAGGGCATCCAGAAAGCATGCATGTGACTGGCTCTTTGAGCACAGATCGAGCATCCAGAAAGCATGTGACTGGCTCTTTGAGGGGGCCCATCAGGTACAAAACAAGGCACATGACATGTTCTGTTACATGGACTGCACCCAACAATTACCACACAAATTGAATTGAATAATAATCGTATTTTTAACATCTAAATTGAGATAAGAATAGAAGAACACATTGCTGTAGAGCTCAACAAATAGTTCCTGCAGCAAAGAATTAGGATAACACTGACAATAACTAAAAGAATCCTTAAACCACATTGTGGTTAACACTTAACAGTGTGCTTGCCCATAACTAATCTTTTTATTTTTTATTTTTTTTGGTACACATAACTAATCTTATTGGATGTGAAGAAAGAATTCAAACTGGATGGGACCGAATTATTGCTCATATATTCCCCTTTCTTTGATTCCATTTTAAAAATTAATACACGTCTCTTCTCTCTTTTTTTTTTTTTTTATTTCCAAGACAGTGGAGTTATTCTTTATCCTACGACTTCTTCACGCCCACAACATGCAATATTCCAGGACCATCGGTGCCAAATTTAAGTATTCCAGAAATGAAAGCGCTGTTCGAATTCCAGAGGAGAATAGTTAAACAGGTGGTGCAACTTTATGGCCATCACTTTTTTTTTGTACATCATTAAAGCCATCAAGTCTGTTTATATGCTTACAATTGTGAACAACGTAGATGATTCGCCAGGCTCTCTAAAGCAATTATATAACATAACACGAAGAAGGATTGTAATAGAACAATCGAACCAACTGGAAAACTTTATCGTCCAGAAAGCAGATTCTTTGTGCCAGTAGGTGACTGTCCAATTGATGTGCCACACAAAGCCTGAATCAAACTGATCAGCAGCACAGTCTACTTCATTCATTCTCTGAAATTTATTTAAAGTGATAGAGACCATTCAAACATTATGAGCCCTTCCAAAGGGAAGTCATCCAAAGAGAATTCAGCATGGTTTCTGTTATAGGATTTGTGACTATAAATTGATATAGCAGTAGCTTAATTGTAAAAGCTATTTATATCAGTAACTTGATTATAGAATAACTTGATTGTAGAAGTTATTTATATCAGTAGCTTGATTTAGAATGCTTAATTTTAGAAATTAGTGATATATTTTCCTAATTTAGCTTCCATGATATTGTGTGTGTATATATGTGTGTACACTTTCTCAATTGAAAAGGAGAAGAATTTTTCTCTTCTCTGTTTACATAGTATCAGGGTTAATGGAAATCAAAATTTCAGTCTAATTTTTTTCCTCCTCTATTTTTTTTCTTGGTTCTTCACTGCCCAAGAGAGCATTTTTGGTTTGAGGTTTTGCCCTTATAAGCAGGCTGTCATTTTTGGGTCATCTTGTTAGCGTGACAATCCTTTCTCACGCCCCTCTCATCTGGAGTGCAGACTACCGATTGGCCGGCCAGAAAAGTTTGGTCATTTGATTCTTGGCGAGTAAGTCACACATGCCTCCATGCCCGTGAGTTGTACCATCTCTTATCTATTTTGAGTCATCCTCATCTGTTACCAAGATATATAGTCCTTTTCTCTTATTGGTGTGTTGCAATATATATTTTAGATCTGCTGCCTTTTTTTGCTTGGTGCTTTTGTTTCATTGGCTTTGTTGGTTGTCTCTCTTATCTATATGGAGTGTATTTTCTTGTGTTCAAGATTATAATGGCTGAACAAAAGAACCTGGTTATGCCTAGCGTAATTCCTATATTATCTAAATTACTGAATAGAAGCTAAATGTATCTAATTATTTAAACGGGTGCAAAACTATTCGACTTTATCTACGAAGTATTTTTAAAGATAATCATCTAATTGATGATACACCCACTGATAATATTTGTACTGAATGGCTAAAAACTGATGCTCAATTTTTTAAAAAATTTTATAATCTATTCACTTATTGTGAGTATGTAAAAGAATCAATAGAGTATTTAGCTTTTGTATTCTGGTAAAGAGAATATTTCTCATATTTATGATGTGTTCAAGCGATTTTATCGAGTTGAACAACAAGATCAGTCTCTTCGAGCCTATTTCATGAACTTTAAATACACTTATGAGGAATTAAATGCCTTGTTACCTTTTAGTAATGATATCAAAGTCCAGCAAACTCATCTTGAGCAGATGGCAGTCATAAGTTTTCTTGCTGGTCTTGATCCTTAATTTGAAAGTGCCAAATCATAGATTTTGTCTAGTGCTAATATTCTCTTTAAAAGAGGTCTTTATTAGGATACTTTGCACAGATACACGTACTGGTGCTCTTGTTTCACCTGTGCAGCATTCTAGTGCACTTGGCAGTCATAACAATAGAACAATTGGCTGACCCTGTTCTCAGAATAACAACAGAGATGAAAGTAATAGTGGTCGAAACGATAACGGCCGACATGCTGTCACTCAAGACACAGGAGGAGTAGTTTGCTATTATTGTCATAAACCATACTAAATGAACTAGTCAGAAATTGCAAAAGAAAAAATCTTTCGGGTCTCAGTCTACCCATGCTGGAGCTACTAGTGACGCTTCTCATCTGTCTTCCTATCAGACTATTACAATTTCTGCAGATGAGGATACAAAATTTATCCAGTACCAAGAAGCACTAAGGAATTCCTCTCAATCTATCACTGCCATTGCTGAATCATGTAAAACTAATGCCTGTCTCTCTCTTTTTCCTCTCAGTGGATCATTGATTCTGGTGCCACAGATCATATGACAGGTAATCCTAGTCTCTTTTCTACCTTTAAATCACACACCTTACCTTCTTCCGTTATCTTACCAAATGGTTCTACCTCTTCTGTCCTTGGCTCTAGCACTATCCATCCCACATCGACACCATCTTTATCATCCGTATTAAGTTTGTCAAAATTTTCTTTTAATTTGATGTCTATTAGCAAACTCACTCATACTCTTAATTGTTGTATCTCATTCTTTCTTGATCATTGTCTATTTCAGCATCTTGTGACAAAGAGAATTATTAATTGGTAAAGGACGAGAATCAAGAGGTTTATACATTTTGGATACCTAGATACCCCGGAACATTGCCTGTTTCAGTACTTTATCCCCTTTTGAAGCTCATTATCGGTTGGAACATCCCTCTTTACCTTTCTTGAAGAAATTATGTTCTCAATTTCATGATATATCCTTTTTAGATTGTGAGTCCTGTCAGTTTGCAAAACATCATCATTTGTCTTATGTTCCTCGAGTCAATAAACGGGCCAGTCATATTTTTAAGTTAGTACATTCAGATGTTTGAGGACCATGTCATGTTATGTCCAAGACTGGATTTAGATATTTTGTGACTTTTATGGATAATTTTTCTCATATGACTTGGCTTTATTTAATAATATCTTATTATGAATTACTTTCATATTTTCAAGCCTTTTGTGCTGAAATAAAAACTTAATTTAATGTGTATGTACAAACATCGAGAAGTGACAATGCCAAAGAATATTTTTTTGATTCTTTTTAGACTTACATGACTCAGAATGGGATTCTCCATCAATCAAAATGGGGTGGCTAAGAAAAAAAAATAGGCACCTTCTTGAAATAGCAAGTGCTCTTTATTTCAAATGCATATTAGTAAACAGTTTTGGGTTGATGCTATTTC
This sequence comes from Calamus simplicifolius, assembly GCA_900491605.1. Taxonomy (NCBI): domain Eukaryota; kingdom Viridiplantae; phylum Streptophyta; class Magnoliopsida; order Arecales; family Arecaceae; genus Calamus; species Calamus simplicifolius. The sequence goes on along the minus strand of UESW01003913.1, from coordinate 672,164 downwards.
TACAACTTGTTTTTGGATTAATCGCATGCCTTCTACTATCCTTCATAATCAGATCCCTTATAAAATTATGTTTCCTAATAAATTTGTGTTTCCTATTGAACCTCAAATTTTTTGTTGTTCTTGCTTTGTTCGTAATGTGCATCCACAGGTTTCAAATTAGACCCCAAGTCACTACAATGTGTTTTCCTAGGATACTCTTATTTCCAAAAGGGGTATAGGTGCTATTCTCCTCTTCTGAATAGGTATCACGTGTCAGCTGATGTTATATTTCTTGAACACCTTCCTTTCTTTACTCCATATCTGCTCATGTATGTCACTAAGAGGATGATAATCTACAAGTATATCATGTCATCTGTCAAGAACCTAGTACTGCTTTAATACAACAACCACCATCACCTCAACCGAAACCATCTATTACTCAAGTCCATTCTCGATGACTTAATTCTCCTATGATAAGTCCGGCACCAATCTCTTCTTCATCATCAGATCCAATGCCGAGTGACATTGATTTGCCCATTGTTCTCCGAAAAGATAAATGTCAGTGTACTTATCCTATTTTCTCTTTTGTTAACTATGATTGTCTGCCCTCTGCTTCTTGTTCTTTTGTTGCATCTCTTGACTTCATCGAGATTCTTAAGTTTGATCACCAAGCCTTATCCCATCCTGGTTGGCATGATGCCATGCTAGAAGAAATGAATGCTTTAATAAAAAAGAATGGTACTTGAAATCTGGTAGACCTACCTGCTGCTAAGAAAGCTATTGCAAGTGGGTCTTTACAGTCAAATTTAATTCTGATGGTTCGGTGGCTCGTTTAAAAGCTTGCCTAGTGGTTAAAGGCTATGCACAAACATATGGTGTGAACTATTCTGATACTTTTTTTTCTGCGGCCAAGTTGACTTCAGTATGATTATTTATTTCTATGAGGGCTACATGTGATTGACTTCTTTATCAACTTGATGTCAAAAATGCCTTCTTGCATGGGGATCTTCAGGAGAAAGTGTATATGGAGCAACCACTTGGATTTGTTGCTCAAAGGGAGTTTGGGAAGGTTTGTCAACTTTAAAAATTACTATATGGATTGAAATGGAGTCCCCGTGTTTGGTTTGAAAAATTCAATCAAGCAGTAGAGAGGTTTGGAATGAGTAAAAGCAAATATGATCATACAGTATTTTATAAGCAGTTGGCATCTAGTATTATTTTACTTATTGCGTATGTAGATGATATCGTTATCACTAGAAGTGATACTCAAGTAATTTCATCTTTAAAATCTTTTTTAAGTTAGTTTAATACTAAAGATTTGGAGCTACTAAAGTACTTCTTAGGAATTGAGATGTCAAGAAGTAAAAGAAACATTTTCTTATTTTAGAGGAAGTATATTCTGGACCTATTAATGGAGACTAAAAAATTAGGAGTTAAATAATGTAATACTTCTATGCTTCCTAACAAGCAACTCACAAAAGATGAAGATGCTTTTGATGATCCTGAATGATATAGAAGATTGGTTGAAAAACTGAACGATTTTACAATGACCCACCCTAATATTGCTTACTCAGTTAGTGTTGTAAGTCAATTTATATCCTCTCCAATAGTACATCATTGGGCAGCCTTGAAACAAATCTTGTGTTATTTGAAAAGAGCTCCTGGACGAGGGATACTATATCGGAATCATGGTCACAATAATATTGAGTATTTTTCAGATGCAAATTGGGCAGGATCTAAAATTGATCGAAGGTCCACCACTGGCTATTGTGTTTTTGTTACTAGCAACTTGATTTCATGGAAGAGTAAAAAGCAAAATGTTATATATCGATCTAGTATAGAGTCAGAATATAGAGCGATGGCTTAATCTATGTGTGAAGTTATGTAGATTTTTTTAAACTCTTAACTGAGGTTGGCCTTAAAGTCTCAATTCCAGTAAAGCTATGGTGCGATTATCGAGCAGTGATTCATATTACTTCGAATCCATTTTTTTATGAATAAATTAAACATATTGAGATAGATTGTCATTTTGTTCATGAAAAAATACAGCAGAACTTGATTTCTATAGCATACGTGAAAACTAAAGAAAGTTAGGAGATATTTTATAAAAGCTCTTCATGAAAATCGAGTTTCTTACATATGTAACAAGCTGGGCATGATTGACATCCTCTAGCTTGAGGGGGAGTGTTACAAGATTTGTGATTGTAAATTGGTATATCGGTAGCTTGATTGTAGGAGTTATTTATATCAGTAGCTTGATTATAGAAATAGCTTGATTGTAGAAGTTATTTATATTAATAGCTTGATTGTAGGAATGGCTTAATTTAGGAATTAGTGATATATTTTTATAGTTTAGCTTTCATGATATTGTATATATATATATATACACACATGTACACTTTCTCAATTGAAAAGGAGAAAAAAAATTCTCATCTTTGGTTATAGTTCCCTATTAGAAGACTTACATATTTCACCTAGGTTCCTTCTTTAGCTTACCCTTTGTTCTGAAAATAATAATAACCGCATGCCAAGCCTTTATTCTTTTTAGACTCTGATCTTAACAAAGATGCTGAGATAATAATATCACGGATCAGAAGACTTCTGCAATTGAGTATTTATTTATTTTTTTTCTATCCTACCAGCAAGCATACTTGCTAAAATTTAGATGTTTTCATCAGTTTTTTATTAAAATTTTTCACTAGAGGCAACATTGAATTTAGCCGAATTTATACATCTGTATCCGAATAACTCTAACATATTTTTTATTATCAAGATCTATTTCTATTATAATTTTTTATATTTTCTTATTATTAGCTCATTTTCCTAATATGATGTTATATCAGATTTATTGTTCAAATTAAAGTTAGAGGTGTAGTCTATACATATCTTCCAATTTATTATAAAAATTAAAATTTTGAATATTAATAAAATTTATTTTATGAGAATTTTTTATTATAATTTTTTTAATATAATTCATTTTTATTTTGTGTGTTTAACCTTTGGATCTTTATCTTTTACTCTATATGCTATATCAAATAGCGTTTACAAGATCATACTATTAGAACACAACATGAAGAAAGCTCTGGCTGATGACACTGAATTGACGTCCAATCATGGATTGCCAGGGGAAAAAGATGGGATTAAACTCATAACCTTAACAGTGATTGTATGGTCTGGGTTGCTGCTTCAGTGGCTCTGTTTTTTGGTCCATGAATTTTGATGTCGGACGATCCCTGCCCTGCTTCTTTGCAGTAAATTTTATATTCTGATCTATCAGAACTGACTCGCGCTAGAGTAGTATGATCGTCCGTTTGTTCAAAAAAAAAAAAAAAAAAACAGTGATTGTATGGTCATTGGTGGACCAGCTTGAGCCGAAAGCCATTTCACTCCTTTTGGTCAAGGAAAAGAGAATTGAATTTAGAAGATAGAAGAAAAGGTTCATGGTGACAGCTCATCAATGGGCACAAGAGCACAGGGCCAACGGGGGCCCAACCCAACAACCAGGGTAGAAGGCGGGTTAACTCTGGACCTTCCCCAAAACCCCGCGCATGGGAATTCAGGGGTTCTTGAGCGTTTTAAAGGCAAGACCAAAAAGCAAAGGTAGCTCGCTTCCCAAAAGACACTCTCTCCCACGGGGAAGCAGAGGCGCAATAGTTGGTAAAAAATAAAGGCCTGAGTGCGTACGTACGGGTAGATACAAGCAGCAATCACTCGTACTGCGACATCCCACCACCTTGCTTTGCTACTGCAGAAATTTCTTCTCGATAATTTTCAGGCTCTCCCCCCTCTCTTTCTACCTCGCTCTCTCTGAGCACTTCTCTCATCTCTTTTGGTCATGGCAGCTGCAGTGGTAATGGTGCTCTTGTTGGCCATGATTCGTGGATCAGGTAAGCTTAGGTTCTTCAGAGTTATTATTATTATTATTAATGTTCTGTTATCTCTTTGCATTTTTTACTCTCTTTCTTGAGTTTATAGAGCGTACGAAGAACGAGGTTATCTGTTTCTAATCATTCCCAAGCACAAGATCTATAGCCTTCTTTTACTTCCCTAAGACCATCTGCTATATATTGTGTATATCCTGGTGTTGAGGCAAGATGTACAACTCTAACTACACCAGCTATAAGGTCAAAGCTCACCTATTGTTTGCCTTTCCTTTCTTTTATCATTCTTCTTCTTCCTTTTTTTTTTTTTTTCTCCCATATATTGTGTATCTGGAGGATGGGGAGGGGGTTGAGGGAGTCTACCTAGATTAAATCTATAAAGCAGCATTTTCTCTTCTTATCTTAGGTGGACAAACAGTGGATTTTCAGAGAACATATAGGTAGATATGAATGGGTCCTTTTTTGAATTTTTTTTCCCAGATTATTTGAGACTTCTTCTGTGCAGGGAGTTTCTTTTTCCCTTCTTCCTCATGCTCTTGTTTTGGCAAATGAACTAAAAGAGTTTTTTTTTTTTTTTTGTGGTGGTAGATGCTGTTTGGTGTGTTTGCAAGTCTGATCAGAGTAGCACTTCTCTACAGAAGACATTGGACTATGCTTGTGGAGCTGGGGCTGACTGCAGTCCTATACTGCAAAATGGTGTTTGTTATAATCCCAATACAGTGCTTGCCCATTGCAGTTATGCTGCCAATAGCTACTACCAGAGGAAGGGGCAGGCTCAACAGACTTGCGACTTCGCAGGCACTGCCACACTCACTTCAACAGACCCAAGTCTGTCTCCAGTCCTCCCACCACTTTGACATCCACAAATATAAGAAAATTACTCTATTCTCATCAACTAACCTTGATCTTGTGGCTTGCAGGTGCCACTGGTTGCTCATACCCTTCAACTACCAGGTAGATCTTCTTTGTTATTTGATAGAATCATTTACACCATTTTTGTTTCAATATCTGCTCCCCCTTTGACTAATTTTTTGCCTCATGATGTGGTTTTCTTCATCTAATATTCTACCTTCTGCTTTCCAAGGGCAAACTCTCTAGCTTGATAGGTCTTTTTGGTTGCTGCATTGATCAAATTTTTTTTTTTTTTATGATAATAAAAAAGAGAACAAAAGCCTTCAGTGTGGTTTCCATTACAAACACCTGTCTAAAATATCTCTACTCCAGTGGGCTTTGAGAGGAATCTGATCCCCACCCCCTCCTTCTCTCTCTATTTGATCCAAGTGGCTCTGCCATCTTTTTCTAATTATGGTGATTCTTTCTTTCATTTCTTACTCTCTCATCTTAGCTCAGAATCGTGTCTGCATATCATTGGTTTAACTTGTACTGTGTTTTGAGAGAGCCTCTTTCTCCATTGTCGAGGTAGCAAGGAAAACAAAATAATCTAAAACCTTAGTCTTCCTCCATGCCCTCAAGAAATACTTGCTTCCTAGTTCCTTGCAATGTTTGCCTGTTTTAGTTATGTAGCAAATTTCTTGCACACTAACATTTCAATACTGAATTTTTTTGGACGCCTTTTGCTTCTTTTCTTTTCCTCAGTGCTGCAGGCACAAGCACTACAACTACCCCAACAACACCCAGCACAGGAGCCACCACAGGCACAACACCCAGCACCTTCAGTCCACCCACTGGCACTGGGACCGGAGTTTTGGGAGGACTAGGCCCCTCAGGAAATAGCATTTCTACTGATAGCAGCGATGGTGGCTTCCCCTCAAAGGCCAGGATTGGTTCTCTCCTCCTCCTCATCATGTTCCCAGGCATGGCTTTGTTGAGGAGTTGATTACAAGCTGCTGCACTGGAAGGAAATTGGAGGACCAAATCATCTAGAGACATTCCACCTCTGGAGTCTTGTTTCTTTTCTCTAGTGGCCAACGCAAAGGAGTTTTGATTCCATTTGGGTGGTTGGCTGGCTCATTGGCTGTCTTTCTCCTCCTCTGCTCTTGTACCTTTTCTCTTTTCTTTTTGTGTAAATCCAGGGAGGCAGAAATTAATTAATTTAGTATATGGGTTCCCTTGTGTTGTCACTAATGAGTACATGCTATTATTTACTGCTATTCTGATATGTTGCCTTATAATATATGAATGCCATTATGCTTCTGGAAGGCAGTCTAATTCTCCCTTGGAGTGTATGAAAGGTGGTGCTGGAAGTCACACCAAACAAAGGAAAATTCTATAGAAATATAAAGCAGAAGAGAAGTTGTCTCATAAAACTAGCTTTTGGTGTACATGAATGAGAAGTGCAAGAAAAGAAACATGGAATATATTTATATGTTAGTAGATCTGTGTGCCTACAAGTATATTTCAATATGTGTGTGTGTATATATATATATATGGAACGTCTATATCTCAGAGTTCTAAAAACTTTAATATGCTATCAACATAGGTTCAGAGTTTCCTTGCGTTGACCGCATTTGATGGATTCTGGTTTTTCTAGTTTCAATTCTGTAACAGGGAAATAAGGTACACAATGGGATGATTGAAATTAAAATATGATAAAATTTGCATCTTTGGTTATATAATGGAGAGCAGTAGGATGTCCTCTTTTTCATTATTTTTACATGTCCAGAAGGAAAGTTAGGTGGGTCAAAAAGGTGATACAGAGAGAAAAGAGGTTGGACTGGATCAGTCTCAGACCTTGAGCTTTGAGCTGACCCTACCTTCCATTCATTAGAGAAAGGGAGATCAGATGATGGAAATCCTACCAATGCTTGGTATCTTCATGACTATATGTTCTTGTTCCCTTTAAAATGCACAGGACATTGTCAAGCCTGCGGTCATTTACTAGTCACAAAAATCTTCATGCATCTATCTTTCATGTAATTTTAAGTTTCCAGATGAAATTTATAACTTGGCCTTGGATCAGAAGGTCAGCAATCTAACTGCATGAAGGTTACAAAACCACTTGAAAACAGATCTAGTTTTCCATAATATAATGCATATATAATGTCCTCCATATTATGCTGCATATAGATCTGACTAGGTGGCTCAGAGCAGCACAATTTGGCCAAGCTTTTAGCTGGCCTAAATACATTAGGCTGTTGTAATTATGAGCAGCAACTTTTGGGGCCATGAGCTGTTGATTGGCTAGCATATGGTCCCTACCCATGTGATCCTTCAGGCTCAAATACTGTCTCAGGTTTCATCGTTTTGCAAACTTCCTCACTTGAACCAATGCTTTTGATTACACATCATGTGAAATTGCTTCTCCTTGCATAGAAACAGTGGTGAGATTGAGGACAAACTTCAAGTCAGGAACTTCAGCAGTGTTCAAGGAAATCATGAGTTTCTTCTGCAGATATATTAGCTCACATAATAAATCAGTAGGATCACAAGAGTGGGACATGAAGAGGGCAATTCAACTTTTCTGTCATGGGACCAGATTTATGAAACCAAAGTAGTTCTAAAAATCAGTAGGCTTGGTAGCAAATTAGTAGATATGGTCATAATAAAGATTGTTGGATAATAAATGACAGCTAAGGTGAAGAGCACAATATGACAAGATTTTTTGAGCAAAAACATAATATAACAAGATAGGACAGACAATAGCTTGTTAGAAACTGTCATATTTAGCTCCAATAGCCTTGAATCTGGGAAAGCTAACACCATTGTAGCTGTAAAGATAAATGACCCCACTAGAGAGCGACACAGAGATATGCAGTCAAGAATAACAAGTGAATGAAGTTACAATATAGCTTCAGTAATTTTTATAAAATAGGCAAGATTTACCTATACTTTTAAAGTCCTATTGTGCAAAAATATTAGCTTAGAGGACCACCAGCGCAAGCATCCAACAATAAGAACATTTCACTGGAGCATGAACCAGGGCATGATGGCTCTGCCACAAGCGGTCCAAGCATTTCATAAGTTCACATGCATGACATAAAAGGTTTGTGCTATAGGAGTTTGGGTCAGCATATATGGTAGAGTCTGTGCCCAAAAGGGCCATCCTCTCAATCAAATCAAGAGATGGTACACACAACTCTTGCAGGTGATAATTTACTTGCGTAGTGTGCCTGAGATGATAACAATTAAGCGACAGTGTAACTAATAATAACTACAGCTGCAAAGAAGATGGCTCTGAAAAATGAGAGATAGGACTTGTACGAAAAAAATTCAAACAAATGAGCCTACATACAAGCAAATATTTCTGGTATGCTTACATTGCTCTTTGTCATAGTAGGATGAGACTTTAGTGAAGACTGAAGTATCTACAAAGACAGTTGGAACAATAGCACCTGTGTTCAACAGAAGAAATATGCAAGCAAATGATTTTAAATACTTAAAGGGTCTCATTTAAAGAAATAAAGACTTAAAGTAATAAAAAATTGTGATCCTGCAACATGCATTCAACCATCCAAAATCATCAATCTGATTTCAGTCCTTAAAAATTATACATACCTACTTTACAGTTTTATTCAGATGTCCTGTACTATTATGCCTCCACATACGGTTGCATCAAGCAGAACAAACTTCATAAATTCTCAGAGATAGCTGAAAGGACTACAATGGTAATAGCTCCTACAAAATTGATATTTAAGTTTGCAAGTTATGAACCAAATTTGAGCAAAAGATATATATACATGGTATCAAAAGATTTCGTGTTAAGTGGACATTTTCAACAAAAACATGAGTGTAGTAGAAACTTCAATTATTCTAAGTTTTAACTAAAAAATGCAAGAAGCATAGAGTTCATTTTCCTGCATACATAAGTACAAAGGCAATGCCAGTGCCAAGTCCAATTTATGCTGTGAGATTATTATTATTATTATTTATGTTTGACCTCCAAAGAAATGGTGTGAATCACATAATGAAACCATGCATTTTGATAAGCCAAGATGAAAAAACAATCAAGCAATGAAGATAGCCTAGGTGGGGGAGAATCAAGATCCAGGTCTGAAAATCAAAAATGATTTTGCTATGAAACAGAAGGCAACCACTACATATGTAAATATTTGCAACATTATCTTCAGTTTATTTCCATGTATATGAACATGGGCAATATCTAGATTTTAGAGTATTCGAGAGGCATGACAACAGTTTAAACAACTCAATAATGTTGAAACCTTTGATAGATGAACGGAATAAAAGGATAATTTGACACAGAGTGTTGAGCAGACGCAAAACCAGTGTCATCTCATCAGAGGTATTTTGGGCACTCATCTAGGCTTTCTGGCTTAAGTGAGGAAGTCCACAAGTTTCTCAACAGCTCTCATGTGAGTCATGTTTACTAGAACGATGCCTAAGCGAGCACTTGGGACAAAGTGAGAGACATTGATGCAAATGCTTCTCCAAAACCCAACGGTGCTCTTCCAATGTCTCTCATATAGATCTCCATAGCTTTGCTATGAAGGTTATTTTGCTCCATTAAAGTCTCAAAACTAAAAAAGGCCACTCTAGGATGTCCAATGATTTACTTGCTTGCGTTGTTTTTTGTTTAGAACTATCAAACATATTTTATAAGGTGGTATTCTGCTATCATATTTGAATTTTGAACCTCCTAAAGAATGTCTAGTGATTTACTTTAAAGCCATGATATAGAAAGTAATATTTTAATATTATATTTTGAAAGATGTGAAACAAGATATTTAATATAAAAGATAATTATGATTCTTGATATTAAAGCTTAGATAACTAAATTTATAATGCTTATAATTTTTCTTTAGATTCATATAATTTTATCATTCTTGATGCAATGACTATTTCATATTTTATCCCTATATCTACATAAATTATATATTATAATATAAATATATATAATTCTATACTCCCGACTTAAAAAATAAGGTCTAGCAATATGCAAGGTAGTAAATTAGATTATTAGCCAAAAAAATTGTGTACTATAAGCAAGACAAAAATTTGGATGAATTAGTTGAAAAATGCGTCTAAATTGTGTGCAAGGGACTAAAAGAAATGCTAGACATGCTGAGACTAAACATAAAATGGTGATCAAATATATAATTAAATGGTGCAACCATGGAAGAAGGCAAGGAAAACAGTAATGTTACAGCTTGCCAAATCTTAGGGGATCAATTGATGAAGTGTTAAGAAGGAAATGAAATGCAATTACAGAAGATTGCAAATGATTAAAGATGATGGCAAAGGGTCCAAAATGGTTTGGAGCAAGAGATTGATGAAACAATGAACAAATTATCAATAATATTGATTTTTTAAATATTTTACAGTTTTACATGCTGATAAGGTTGTATAGCAAAATTAGGATTAGATTCGATTAGACACCAAGGTAATTAGTCAAGGAAGAGGTTGCCTACAAGTAGATTTTTTATGTTTAGAAATTTTTAATAAAAAGTATTAATGTAGTAGGCTAGATCAACCTCGATGCATAACTTTTATAAGATACTTTAAATGGTTGTGACATTTTTTCCCTCCTATTAGATGTTCCTTTTCTTTTTAATCAAATATCTAAATTGGATGTGAAAAAATTTTCATGCATGCTCATCACCTCCTCCTGAATCAGTCAAGATCCATCCATTGGAAAAATAGTCAATAGTAAGTATATGGGCATGAAAAAATAAAAAGAAATGATAAAGATAAGGCAAATCAGAATCATTTCAATGCTAGATGGGATGGTTATCATCATTTTAAAACACTTTTTAATCTCATCAATATCTCACCCATTAATTTTTTTTGCAGTCAACAAACATTTGTTTCAGTAACAAAATTCACTATATTGGGGATGAAGAGAGAGGCAACAAATTATTTGTTGCTATGGTGCATCAAAAGATGGATTGACTTGGAAAGAAAACAATGAAAGCAAATTTACACAAACTATGGAATTGGAAAGAAAACAAAACTTTAAAACTCAAAATTAGGCCCATATACATTGTTTCAATTCATCTCCTTTATTGGCATGGATTATGGCCTCCCAATCTATGCATCAACATTGTATTTTCAGTCAGGCAAGTCAATATTATTTTCATAAGAAATTTCCTAAACTAGTTATATAAATACAAGAAATAATGGCATTGACATGCTACATCTAATTATTTTCAAGCTAACTCTACTATTATAATATAAGCAGGTTACATTATCTGAAGCCTGTTTGTTATCTTTTGAGCCTTTCTCAATTAATTATTTTTTTGAATTGGATGGGGGTAATTCTCTCATGAATACAACATCAACTTTTTTTAATTCATGGTCCCCAAATCTTCATTGGTTATGAAATGATGCCCAATAATTTTTTTCAAAAGAAAAAAAAAATCACCACATTGTCCATCTTTATAATGCCAATAATTTATAGGTGTCAAGCGGGCCGAGCTATGTGGGCCCGGTGGGCCAAATTAGTTTCTTTATATCTCCTTAGCTTTGGTCTCGAGGGCTAGATGTGAAAATGTGCACGTCGTTGATTGCCTTCAGATCCCAATCCAACGGTTGTCACACCACGGACGCACGCGACATTTACGGTGTCCCTCAGTCACAGCGACGCAGGACCTCTGATCCGAGTTCGCAGCGTCTCTTCAAACCCGGCCCCAAATTCCTCGAGTTCTCGCTCTCCCGGCGGCAGGCGCTTTCTAGGGTTGCAGAGCAGAATTCATCGGTGCGGCCGCGATGGCGTTGGCGGTTTTGAGGAGAGAGGGGAGGCGCTTCCTCCTCCCATCCATCTCACGCAATCCTTCTACTGCCGTTCGATCTGAGATTCTCTCGGAGTAAGATCACATCAAATTCGCCTCGCCCTGGGTTTCCATTTGATTTCAAAATCGTTTGGAGTTTATTAAATCGAGATCCTTTGAATTTTTCTACTTGCTTCGGTTTGATCTAAATCTATTTCTTACGAGGTGAAATAGTTCTAGATCGATCCGCTTGGTGATGATCCATGGGGAAATTTTAGCATCTAGGCGAAATCAAATGTTCACATAACGAATCGCTATTTGTTTTTGTTTGTTGTTTCTTTTCTCGTAAACTTGATTAGAATTCTGGGTGAAGGAAGCTGGAATCGACTCTATCTAAAAACTCTTTTTTTTTTTTTTAATCCCAATGTGCTAATTTCTGAGATGTTTGATACTGCTGAGACATGGGCACCTTTTATATAAAGAGAAATATCCTTATTTTTTGGAATTGGACGTTATATTCAGAGGCTGCCAGGGTAAGACACTGGATCCATTTCTACACATAATGAAAGGGAATGCCTTGCTCATTTATCACGTTTGATATTACTTCAACTGAACTCTTAAGAGGCATTTGGTATTTTATTTTACATTTTCCCTTTTAATAAAAAATAATCCTGGCGGTCAGTTGATTACTGGCAACCACTCACCAAAATGCTAAATTTCATTGGTGTGACTATTATCAACATATTTGCACTCTATCACATAAAGTGTCACAGATATTTGATGGTCGGCTCAAAGAATAGTTCAAAATTTTCAAATGTGGACATCCATCAGTAGTTTTTTGTTAATAAAGTTGACTAGATGGGGAATTGTTGTTCATCAGTGGAATCTAAGAGATACAAGTCCATCTTCTTATCAACGATGGGAGTCTTATTCTGGCCTTTTCCTGTAGAGATTTTACATGAATTTTCTCTCCTTTCTGGGTCTTCTGAGATCTTATTTCAGTTTAACGCCTGTTGATTCTTTGCTGTTGTCCTCTTTATTGAAAACTTGTGTATTTTTAGAGTTGTGGGTATAACGTTGTGATCATTGAGTCTTGAGAATTGTTCCTTGAGTTATTTCGATAAAATATATTCAAGTCATATTCTATGTTGAAATAAAGTGAAGTCAAGATGGCAAATTATCATAATGAAATGAATCTTGAAGGTTCTATTGTCTGGATCATGAGCTTATGCAAACTTCTTTCACTTTTTTCTTTTCCTCTCTGCAGTTAACTTTCAAAAGGATAGACGTTATTTGCTAATGTGAAGCAAAAAAGTGGGTAGCACACATCTAGTGGGGTAGGAATGAGCAAGTGAATTTATACATTAATAAGGTGTGCGTTGCTACGCGGGATAACACATTTGACCTTGAGTGTTAGGTCTTTTTCTATATCAACTTTTATAATTCTAAGTTCCATCAACACACTGTGAATGATAGCATGGACGGACATAGCAGCAAGAAGAAGATTCAATTAGGCAAAGTATATGCAAGGTGTAATATGTTGTGGTTGATAATGAATTCTTAAAATGATGGTGCAAATTTTTTATTGGTAGACTTGATAAGTGTGGATTTTCTTATAACACTCAACAATTAGTTCATATTATTGGCATGATTATCTTTATGAAAATTCGATTAGCCTGTTCGGTCTTAATTGATCTATTATGGTCATTGCTTTGGTTTATTATTGTTGTTGTTATTATGACATAACTTTTCATAATATTAACATGAGGTTGGATTTCAGAGAGTTGAGCCCATTAGGCATTCGATCCATTTCAACCCAAGTAGGTGAGGACCCTGCCATTGCCTTTTCCCCTTCTACGTAGAAAATGCTTTTATAAGACTAACTGTTCCAATTAATTGTTTATGGGTCTATGTGTGCTTTGCAGTCAGAAACAGGATGAAAAGTGTTAGAGTATCCAAAAGATTACAAAGGCTATGAAAATGGTTGCAGCATCAAAGCTAGGGTCCGCTCAAGTGAAAACTGAAAAATCACGTGGGCTGTGGCAGCCATTTGTTGCACTTCTTGGGGATGCCCCTAGTATGTTTCTTGCTTCTGTTTTTCTAATGGACAGATGCTTTTAGAGGTTTTGTGATCTAGATTGGTTTTCTTTTGATGCAGCATTTTTTTTATTTTTAAATTCAGGTGTTCCCCCGCCCTGCTTGCCACAAGTTTTGTATTTTCCTACAGATATATATTTATTAGAAATAATGAAATCTTAATGTTTAGGGAAAAATGGATCAGTAATGTGGGAAGCCCTGCTCAGCTCTCCAATCAACTAAATATTTGTGATAGGAGAAAAACTTTAGTGCTCTAGTACATATCTATTATTCTAATAATAATGTCAATTTGCCCATTATACACATTCCTGAGGCGTGTGTTTGTCCATCCATGCTTCCCCTTCCTCTATCCTTTTGTATTTGTGTCTTGCCTTTTCTTTGCGTGCTCTGCGTCTTGTCATTTTTCAAGCCATGCAGGCAGGGTAAGTAATTGGTAAGAGCGTATGTTTTTCAGCCATAAGATCAAAAGTTCAAACTTGCTCCTCCAGTGCTTATAAATTAAACAAATGTGCCTAGCCATTTTTTACTCTTAGAAAATATAATCTCATGCATAGTATGTGCCACTTTTAAGTTTAATCATGGTCTGAATTGCCTCCTTACGTTCCGCAAGTTCTCCCCTTCTCCTTTCTTCATCTTCTCTCTGCTATCTGCTCTGCATTTCTTCTCCATTTATCCTGTCTATTGTGAAAACCGGTCATCATATTTCTAGTCCTTTCTGCTTCTCATCTTGTGCAGATATGGAAGCCAAAGTCTCTGGAAGCATCAATTAAGTTCCCACTTTTTCATTTATTTATTGTAAATTTCTAAACCCTATAGTTTATTGTAAATTTCTAATCACTCTAATTTCTTTCTTAGTATTGGCTTGTGAGCCATTATTGTGTTTGTGCCTAAACCAAGTTTGATAGCTGGGGAAGAAGTTTCAGTCTTAAAAGAAATAAAATTGATGCTAGCCATAAGATTCTCTGATCATAAAGAATGCCCTTATTTGCAAAGAACATGATGATTACAATTTGTAGGAGATGAACTTTACTTCATTATATTATAGTTTATAAGCAATTTTGGAATTTTGAGAGAGTGGAAAGGGACATTTCAATTTTAGACCCAACTCATTGCTCCTTGTTGTCTTCTTAGACCACCGATTCATTTCCTTTACCATCTCTACCTTCCCATGGAATTAGTAAGGTTCAATCATACTTTCTTTCACTGAAACATTGCTGAACAATACAAAGGGTAGCTAATAATGGAATTCAGCTCCTGCATTACAATGTGATAATGAATAATGACCCAGTTTAACTAATTAATCTTAATTATAACACCATATGGTTGGTTGGCTTTCTCTATGCCCTAGACCATTCATTGTATGACAGATTGACTCTATCTTGGACAACTTGCTAGGTACTGCTAGACAGCTGTGGACACAAATGCTACATGAACCCATGTGTTTTGATTTGTTTGGAGATTCTACCACTTAAGCTGACTATTTCCTGTTCTTTGATTGTAATGTTGATATTTTTGAGATCAAACAGGATGATATGTTGTCAAATCATAGTAGTGTTACATTAAAGGCATGCTTACTTTGCTTTTATCTAGATGGAATTTGTATCTTGTAAACCTTCTCTCTTCATGACAGTTCTCTTTTCCTGGTCTGCAATTGTAGCATGCATTGTTTTTTTTTTCCCTAGCTTTTTAGATTCATTTAGTTACTTTTATTTGTTCTCTGGCAATTTCTTTCTAGTTAAATGCTTTGCACTGAGACATGTTGCAATCCAGGTGTTGATGTAAAGAAGAACGTTATTTTGGCTGTCACCTCTGACAAAGGTCTTTGTGGAGGCATCAATTCTACATCAGTCAAAATTAGCAAGTCTTTTTACAAATTGACTTCCGGTACTGTGAAAATAATTGTACGTTTTGGTAGCTTTGTTTTCTTAATGATAACTTTATTCTCAAATTTTTTTTTGGGTGGCTATTAGGCCCCGAAAAAGAAACAAAGTTTGTTGTATTGGGAGAAAAAGGGAAGGTTCAGTTGATGCGTGACTCAAGGAACAGCATTGAGTTGAACGTCACTGAGTTGCAGAAGCATCCACTAAATTATACTCAGGTCAGTGTACTGATTGTGATTATTTTGTCATTGCATGAAATGTATAGCATTTGCCTTATTAAGATCCTTGTCTGGCTAGGTTGCTATATCTAGATTTTGTGTTGGAATAATAATGCATTATCATCGGCTTGATATTTTTATTTTACCCTATCTTCCTATGAGATATTCCATTTTTGGGGTTTTCTTGTGTTAAAAAATTGTTCTTTTGAAAAAATCTTCCAAGTCAAATTTACTTTTGGTGGCATCAGATATTCCAACTTCATGCAAGGCTAGGTGAGGTAAAAAATGAGACCGCAAGAGCCTACTCGCTCAAAAGGTCTCATATATAAGATGGCCAGGTCCAATTGAAAAGCCAAAAATTGAGCTTGGGCTTATTTAAGTTTGGTATATGCTTGATAATTCAAATTTTGTTGATCAGACATTTGAACTACTTGCATGGTGTAGAAAAAGGAACATCATGCATAGTTATGGGTATCAGAGGATTTAGGTTGAGCCTAGGTTGAAAGGGGTTTCCATAAAAAGGCTTAACTGCTTAAGCCTAACCTGAAACCAAGGACAACATGCCTGAGCTTTGGTCATTCCACACTACCATATGTTTGTCAATCCAAATTCTGCTATCCCTTAAAGGTAGAAACATGCAAGGTTGGCAATCTCATTACTGGTACCATGTTCATACTCGCTGGTATGGGGTCAGTTCGGCATATCAGTGGTTGGTAAGCTCTCATACTGAGTAGCAGTTCCGTATGGGTACGCTACAATATGCCCAATACGTGCTGGACCACAATATGCTCAATATGGTACCATGGGAGCATCTTAATTTTAACAAGTTGTCATCTCCAGACACTCTAGGTGGTCCCAGGTCATGCAGCAATAATTCAAATAAAAAAAGCTTAG
The DNA here is from genome assembly GCA_900491605.1 of Calamus simplicifolius. NCBI lineage: Eukaryota > Viridiplantae > Streptophyta > Magnoliopsida > Arecales > Arecaceae > Calamus > Calamus simplicifolius. Next base: position 655,590 of record UESW01003913.1, on the reverse strand, counting down.
CCAATCATTTCAGGAAAAACCCTGAATTCTGTTTTCCATTTAGAAGTTGCAATTTTTCCTCTCAGAAAAGTGTGTTGTTACTTTAGGGCCTATTTGGGATAGCTGTTGGTCAATAGCTATCTCACATAACTACTGAAAAGCATCCATTTAAAGGCATCATGGCAGCCAATGCAAACAGAGCCTTATTTCCTATGGAATCTCTGCAATATTTTTTTTAGTCATTTTGATCCTTGACATTTTATGATGTGCATGCTTTGAGATAGCTATTGGTAATGAGAATATATCCTTATAATATAAATGCATGATAAATCTGAAACACTTTTGATTATTATGTGTTACTAAAATTTCTTTCTTCTTCTTAGCCATCTTTTTGGTTTGTTGTCAGATTTCTGCTCTTGCTGATGACATTCTAAAGAATGTTGAATTTGACGCTCTGAGGATCATTTTTAACAAATTCCATTCTGTCGTTCAATTTATTCCAACAGTTTCAACCATACTATCTCCTGAGGTGATTATAGCTCTCTTCATTACTGCTTTCAAACATGTTAACCCAAACATATTTGAACAAAGATAAAATGCTATACTTCACTGCATGCAGGTTGTGGAGAGAGAGTCAGAATCAGGTGGTAAACTCGGTGATTTGGACTCTTACGAAATAGAAGGGGGTGAAACGAAAGCTGAAGTGCTTCAGAATCTAACCGAGTTTCAGTTCTCTTGTGTATGCCCTATCTCTTCACGAGCTTAAGCATTATATGTTATATAATACGCATCTTATGGTTTATCTCTTTTTGTTTGTATGGTATTGTTTTGGACCTTCGGTCATCTCCTAGGCTTACCCAAATGATGATGTTTAGATTCTGGGGCTGTCAGAAATATAAATATGTTTAAGAGAGTGGGTGGATGTTGAAGATGATAGGAGTGATGTCATAACATTATGAGAATGGGTAATGCTAAGTCACCTTTGTTGTGGACTTAACTTGCCGACGGATACATATGCTGCCATTTTTAGGAACATAGGTGGGGAGAAGTAACAGGAAGAGTAATTTGAGTATATTGAAGACCACTACCAAAAGAAATAATGAAGATCAACTTTGATGCTGCTGTTAGCATCAGAAGGATTTGTTGTTTGGTGGCGTAGTTTGAGTTTCCATGGGTGTCTTATGATGTAGAGAGAAGCAAAAATGAGTGTGTATTGGGTGACTAATCTTGGAAGGTTCAAAAATCTGCAGTGGTGTTGGCACAGAGATTCATCTAATGCATCTGTCCTGCATTTTTCAGATGGAAATGATTTTTAAAAGCATAGTGTTAGCTTTCTGCTTATCTATGCAGAAAATATACTTGCTCTAACAGTGGCTTGCTTTGGTTGCATCTCTATTAAGTTCTACATGATCAATTGATGATGACAAGTCATGCATTAGTTGTGTAATGATTTGTGCTACTTGGATTCTAAAGGCCTTTGTTATTATTGCAGGTTCTGTTCAATGCTGTCCTAGAGAATGCATGCAGTGAATTGGGAGGAAGGATGTCGGCCATGGATAGCTCCAGCAGAAATGCTGGTGAAATGCTTGACCGCCTCACCCTCACTTATAACAGGTCTCTCTCTCTCTCTCTCTCTCTCTCTCTCTCTCCAAGTATACAGTTTTTGGTAAAATTTTAGCGCTGACATTGCCTCCTCTTTTTTTTTTTTTTAACTTTATCCAAAGGACCCGTCAAGCATCGATTACTACAGAGCTAATCGAGATCATATCAGGTGCATCAGCTCTCACTGGCTAGACAGGTTCAGGAATTGTTCCTTTCTCTTTCCATGTACTTTCTGACGTTCCTTCAGGCTATTGTATGGCAAGATTTTGCAATAAGTGGCCCAGATATCAACAATGTCATGGGGATAACATGTTCCTCATGTTTTAAAGCACATTCCAAACCGAATCGACGGTTTCTTTGGTTTATGCGTTAATTCCCATCGTGGTTGATTTAGCAACCTTCAGCCTGGAGTTAACGCATGGCTTGCTATGTGCGCTACTGATTGTTTGCATGAGTACACCATTGCTTTCCAAATTACCACAGGCCGCAGCAGGTCTCAACCAAAGTTTTCTTTAACCGTGGGATGCAAATAAACGTTTTATCTGGGAGGAATAGTGGTTGATGTTAGAAATTAAATCTAAACCTTTGGTGAAAATTATCATCAAGAATTTAAGAATTATTCATATTTAATCATTAAGAATCAATAAGCAATAAATGTAAGTGAACTTGAATTGTTTATTATTCATGTGGTTGGCCAACATGTTCTTTCATAGAGTATTTTAGAATTTTTTTTTAGATTTTTTTTCTAATAATGGGATTCAGATAAGTGTGATTTGGAAATCATAATCGTTATATATAGGTAACTTTTTTATTATCTTTCGGTATTTTTATTTTAGCATCATAAAAAAAAAATCATCTCTTAGGTATATATTAAAGGCTCATATTCTTTAGATACATAAAGTTTAAATCATTGAAACTTAATAAATGATTTTTAATTGGGCTTAACCTTCTTTGATAGTTTGCAATACATAATTATTTCACATATAAGCTCAATGTTGGATTAAAAATTTAAGAATCTTCTATTTGGGCTATATGTGTAACTTATAATTATGTTTTGCAAAAAAATAATTGAATGAGCTCAATTTTACTATCATTATCGAAATGTATCCAATTCGATCCATCAATCATACCAACATAGATTAAAGCGGCCTTTGTTACATCTATTATAACTCGATCCATAATGGTCATGTATGTTGATAACTAAATGATATGGATTATGATATGGATGTATAGCATAAAATTTATGTAATGTGATCTTAATATATATTTTAACTTGGTCCTTAAACTTTAGTGAGATCAAACCATATCAAAATCAGAGTGTTAATAAACCAAAACTTTATTTCTGTAAAAATAATTTCAAATAACATAAACTATAATAACTAAAAAATGTCTACATCATAAGAGCATCTAAAAAAAATTTATAAACTCCTATTAAAACTGAATATCAATAAAAGATATGACATCCATACGAGCAATTTGCTTATGAAACATTTTGGGTGGCAATCCTTTAGTAAGTGGATCTGTAATCATGAAGTTTGTTCCGATGCACTTTATAGATGTCCAATTGAACTCTTTCTTTAATAATTAGGAGCTTGATTTCTATATGTTTCGACTTCATCGAGCTCATGTTGTTGTTGGAATATAGAACTGTTGACTTATTATCACAAAATAACTTGAGTGGTCTTTCAATACCATTGACTATGCGCAGCTCCGTGACAAAATTTACAGCCATACTCCATGATTGGACGCCTCATAGCACGCTATGAATTATGCTGCCATGGTAGAAGAGGTTATAAGAGACCGTTTAGTAGATGCCGCCTCCAGCTAGTAAAAGATATAGCTTAACGTAGATTTCATACTATCTTGGCATCCAACAAAATTGGAATCAATATACCCAACGATTTTCAGCTGATCCAACCTCCGATATGTGAGCATGTAGTCCTTTGTTCTCTGTAATTACCATAAAACCCGTTTGACTGCTTTTCAATGGTCTAATCCTGAATTGCTTAAATATCTGCTAGCATCCTAGTAACGTATGCAATATCCGAATGAGTAAAAACTTGAGCATACATCAACTTCCTACTACTAAGGCATAGGGAATCTTTTGCATTTTCTTTTTCTTAAAATTATTCTTAGGTCATTGATTGAGATTAAACTTATCTCTTTTAGCCACAAGGGTATCATCTGGTTTGCAATCCTGCATGCCATACTTCTTGAGAACCTTTCGATATAGCTCTTTTATGATAATTCAAGAATACCCCAGAGCGATATCGGTGTATCTGAATTTCTAATACAAAAAAGGCATCACAAGATCTTTCATCTCAAAATTTTTAGTTAGAAATCTCTTGGTTTCGTGCAAAAAGCTTATATTGTTACTGACAAGCAAAATGTTATCGACATATAAAATCAGAAAATATGTTTGCTCCTACAGAACTTATGGTATATACAATCATCCATTGAATTCATCTCAAAATCGAATGAGATGATCACTTGATGAAACTTGAAATATATTGTGAGATGCCTGTTTGAGTCCATAAATGGATTTCTTAAGTTTGCAAACCATATTCTTTGGGTCTTTGACATAAAATTTTTGGTTGCACCATATAAATCGTCTCATCAATGTTGCCATTGAGAAATGTTGTCTTCACATTTATCTGATGTAACTTAAGTTGAAATGCGCCACTAATGCCATTATAATCCTGAAAGAGTCTTTCGAAGAAATCGAAGAGAAAGTCTCTTTATAATCGATGCCTTCTTTCTGCGTAAAGCCTTTAGTCACAAGACAAGCTTTGTACCTTTCCACATCGCCTTTTGAATCCCTCTTGATTTTAAATATCCATATACAATCAATGGGTTTTGCACCTTCTAGCAATGGACAAGATCCCATACGTCATATCCTTCATGGACTTGATCTCTTCATTTATGGCATCAATCCACTTATAGGGTTAGAACTTTCCATGGCTTGACAGAAGCTGATCGAATCATCTTCAATCACTCCAATGTCTACCTCATGTTCTTAGAGAAATACAATGTAATCATTTGGCACTGCACTTCTCCTCTCTTTAGTGGATCTCCTTAATGGCATAGGTTCTTGAGGTGCTATAGTTTGTTCTTCTGGAATAGTTTCTTGAATGGGAGGTTCTCCAACATTATCTTGATCTGTTGAACAAGATCAGGAATGGAATCTTGTTCAATACCAATAACACCTGTAGGAATGTCAATGCATTTCTTTTCAAAGATAAAGTTTCTAATGTATCTCCTCCGCAAACTCTACATCCTCAAGGAACCAGCATTTCTCGACTCGAAAACCGACTTAGTTATAGGATCATAAAATTTGTACCCCATGGATCTTTCAGTATCCAATAAAATAGCAACTTGTCGTCCTTAAGTCCAGCTTCTTTTTATTAGACCTATAAGGCCTTGCCTCAGCTGGGCATCCCCAAACATATAAGTGCTTTAGACTAGGCTTCTTACCTATCCAAAGTTCATAAGGGGTTTTGTTATTCGCTTTAGCTGGAACTCTATTAAGGATATATGCTACAGTTTTAAGTACTTCGACCCAACATGATTCTGGTAAGGTGGAATGACAAACCATACTCCTCACCATATCCTTAAGCGTTCTGTTTCGTCTTTCAGCAACACCATTCATAGTGGACAAACCGACATAGTGTACTGTGGGACGATACCACATTCCTTTATGAACTTAGCAAATGGCCCTGAACGTTGTTGATTAGAACCATCACATCTGTCATAATACTCACCATCTCGGTTAGACTGATGCTTTTGATCCTTTTGCTGAGTTGGTTCTCAACTTCAGCCTTATAATTTTTGAACACATCCACCGACTGTATTTTCATGAATGAGATATATGTAGCCATATCTAAAGAAATCATCTATGAACGTTATAAAATATTGTTGACCATTTCAAGCAACTATATGGAATGACCCACAAATAAGTTCTAAGACGTCTAAAGTCTGTTGGCTTCAAATCTCCTTTTGTTGGTTTGGTTTCCCTTTATACAATTAACATAGACATCAAAATCTATGAAATCTAAGGGATCCTGAATTTTGTCGGACATAAGTCTCTCTATTCTCCGTCTGGAGATATGACCTAATCTCTTGTGCCACAATGTAGCTAATTCTCATTGATTAATTTTCTCTTTACACTTCGTATACTTAATTATAGGGATTCATTAAATGAGGCAATTGTATCAATTAAATAAAATTATCATAATCTGATAAAGAACTAGAACCACCAATTTTGAATCATGAAACAAACTGAATTTTCTATTACCAAATAACAAGAATAATCAAATTGTTCAAAGCAGAAATAGAAATTAAATGCCATCTAAAAAAGATGGTACAATAAATATTTCATCAAGATCGAAATAAAATTCAGTCTTTAACAATAATCTAAATTTTTCTATTGTCTTTACTTGAACCATCATCCCATCGCCCATATAGATGTATCTTTCACCATCACTTGGCTTTCGACAACTCAGGTAACCCTACATAGACACACTGATGTGAGTTGTGACACCAGAATTATCCACCATATGTGTCTAGGTACTGAAATTAAATTAACCTCAGAATAAACCAAATTAAGAAGCATACCTTTCTTAGCATGCCAAGCATGATAGTTGGTGCATTGCTTCTTATGCTCTTCAGCTCCATAGAAGAAACAACCAGTACTGCTTAGATCAGCCGATTTCTTTTGTTGTTTCTTATGAGGTGTTGTATTTGTAGCTCCCTTATCTTCTTTCTTTTATTTTCCTTGCCCTTGTTCTTAGGGGTTGAGGCTTGGTGAGCACTCTTATCTTATTTTGCTTCAACCTTTCCTCTTTCTGAACACAGTGTGATATGAGTTCATTCAGATACCAAGTCTCTTTTTGACAGTTATAGCTCATCTTAAACTATGCCGGAAGAGATATCAAAACTAGATACATCAGAAATCCTTAGAGAGTTTAAGCTTAACTGCATTCAATTTTGAAGCAAGATGAGACATCTCCATGATGTAGTCTTGATATTACCTTTACCTTTATACCTCATTGAAAGAGCATATCAATTTTAACCTTTTCGTTCTTGATAAACCTCTTTTCAATATCTGTAAGGAAATCCCTAGCCGTAGTGATTTTTTAGACATTATGCCCCTGAATGCTTCTAGAATGACTCTCTTCATGATCAGCATACACATGAGATTTGGTCTCTCCCACCTTTCCATCTCCCTCTTTTGATCAGAGGTACTCTTATTCGTAAGATGTAAGGGAGCATCAGTCCTTAAAGCAAGCTTGAGTTCCATGACTCGAGAACTATTACGAGATTCTCTTGCCATGACTTGAAGTTAGAGCCATTTAGCATAGAATTGAATAGATGTTGGCAATAATATTAGCAAGTAATAGCTGAATAAAAAATAATAACAAACAAACAAAGCAAATAAAGAAAAACCCCATCTCAAGATACTGGACATTCCATCAATGTTTCATCTTTGGACAAAATATTAACTTGTAAATGATATCTTGGTGTAGTAATCAAACACTGATGATAAATAACATATCGAATAATAAATCTTTCTTTGGGCTGATTTATTATTTATATGTAAGACCGAATAATCATCATATATTTATTACCATAGGTACACATGTAATTTGTTAAATATTCACTTTTTTGGATTGATAAATATTCATATAAGTTATATCTACACAACCGTTTATATTTCAAAAAAATTTATTTTCACAAGAGAGGTCACTTTGGCGACATGTTACTTCAATTAATGTCTCAAAATATATAAAACTATTCCAATATTTGAATTTAAGATTGCATCAAAATTAGCTTTAAAATAAAATGTCAAACTCCCTTAAGAAAATATGCCAAAATTAATTTATCATGCCTCGCCACGACCTTAGACCTGAGACCTAGCCTTCCAATACCTAGCCTCAGTCATGCAGTTGAACTTGCGTCCATATCACGTATATATTCCGAGAGCCCATCCACTAATTTATAACAACCTAAGCCCACCCGCTAGTCCAGTCAACTTCATTAAAGGCCGAAATCATGTAGCCCAAAAACTCGAGTTGAAGTTAACGGATAGCAAGTAGACTTGAGTTATAAGCACATAACCCATTCTTTTTTTATTAAAAATATATGTATATATATTCCCATATATATATATATATCCAAAGTAATTTGAATCCATAAAAAAAATAAACTAAATTTGTTCTCAATTATTCAATATGAAGAGGGGCTCTGATACCAATTGTTAGAAATTAAACCTAAACCTTTGGTGAAAACCATCACCAAGTAACCCAAGAATCATTCATATTCAATCAACAATAATCAATAAATAATAAACAAAAAGTACCTAAATCCATATTGTTTGATTGCTCTTTAAAACTATGCAGTTGGCCTTACAGAATAGCAATTTTTTCTAGAGTTTTCGATTTAGAGAAGAAAGTCATATGTGCGATCGGGATCATAACATTATATATAGATAACTTTCTTATTATTTTTTAATATTTTTATTTTAGCCCATCATAAAATAAAAATTACTTTCTCTACATATTAAAGGCCCATATCCTACAGATACATTAAAATCAAAATCATCGAAACCTTAGCATATTATTTTTAATTGGTAAAAGTTGAATTAATAATCCAACAGTTGGATTAGGCGTTATCTGAAACTGCTGCTACCAACGAATTCTTCCTAAAATTGGTCACGCTTGTGAACGGTTGGCTGGTATAAAAAGCCAGCTATCTGGTTAAGAGGCAGAGATTCCTCGTCTTTGGACATGCTTGCAATTTTGCATCTCGAATGGATGAAATACATGTTTACTGGAGTTAAGAGGAAAAATCAAAACTTTTTTGAAAGAATATCCATCACACCATTCACCCGCAGAATCTTAAAACAAGGTGAAAGAAATTTTGTGCCTCAAATTTAATGCTTTATGATTCAAGCCGGAGAGGCCCAAACAGCTTAAATGAAGCCCCGTGTTTTGTCTCTGTAGACCAATGGCCTCCAAGGCCTTTGGTTTTGGACGCAAGTAGCTCTCATCTTCTAAACCTCTACCTTCTTCGCATCATGATTCATATCACCCCGAAGAGTAAAAAAAAAAAAAAAAAGGAAAAAAGAAAAGAAAAGAAAAGAAAGATGCAACATAATCTCTAGCAAAAACATGGTAGGAGGAGGAGGCAGAGCTGCAGTCATCCCGCGCGGTTGTCGTCGTTGTCTTGCTCCCTCTTGAGGTCGGCTGGCGGCAGGAAGAGCTCCATCGACAGACCCCACAGGTTGAAGTCGACTTCCTCGATGGTCCAAATCTCTTCCATCTTCCGCTTGTGATTCACCGACCCCTCCCCGTAGCGGAAGAGCGTGACGCCGGTCCTGCCAGCGTGCGCGATGTTGATGCCATTGACGTAGCGGTAGTCCTCGATCACGGACTCCATGCTGGCCTCCCAAAAGATGCTCTCCCCGCGGCGGCCAGACTTCATTCCGAGGAGGTGGGAGTCCTCGAGCTGGATGAGAAGGCCAGTTCGCTGGCTGAAGTAGCCCCAGACGGTGTGGTGGATGACTTCGAAGGTGGCGGCGCTCGGGGCCTTGAGCGTTGCAGCGCTCGCCTCTAGCTTCAGGATGAAGCACTCCTCGCCGTTTATAATCTTCTCGCCAATGCACACCGCTTCGGAGAAAAGGTTGGCCGTAGACCTGGGGTCCAGACCCTGCAGCAAGAGCACGGACGAAACAAGGACTAGATAAAAATCGCAATATCTCCATTAAATTCCCTTGATTTAACCTTTTACCATCGACTTGAAGGCAAGCATGACTAAATAAAAATACTCAATGGGCTCTCGCATCCTTGAGAGGACTGACTGATCACTACCTGCAGTGTTCGACGCAGTGGTCGAGGAGGGCCTCTGGATGTATGGCTTTGTTCTGAAGCCGACTGCCTCCACGCCACCTTTCCGTCGCTCCCAGCGTTCGTCTTGGTGCCACCGATGATGAGCTCGAAGCACCAGAGATCAGGGCTCTTTTGCCACAAAACGTACCCTCCAACCTCGCCATTCCCTTTCGTTCGTGCTTGCACGCTCTCGTCGCCCACATGGAACTCCGAAGAGCTCATCTTCACCTTCCCAATAGCATACATGCTGTTTACCGACATCAACGCCGCCTGCCCTCCCGTCGCTGCGATGTATTGCTGGATGATGTATTTGGCCGTTGAAGCTTGCTTTCAAAACCAAAACCACAAACAAAACAAAACAAAAACAGAGTAATAAAAGGATCATATAGCGCTAAAGGATTATTAAAAACTATGTTTCACTTCTTTTCCCCCTCATTTTTCTATGATCATGATGAGAACGTGCTAAGCGTTTTGTTGATTTCATGAATTTTTTTTCCCTCCTTTAATTACTCTTTTTTATTTGTTAACGTATACGATTCCCCTTATATGGAGAAAATAATCTCCACAAAAAACAAAAGCTGTTCTTTAGAAAAGATTTAGCGGCCACACATTGTCGACGTTGCCAAAGAATTCTAATATTGTTTATAATAACACGAGAGAAGGAACAGAACAGATGGGAAGAGACCCATGGAGAATTATATAAGAATGATTTTAAAAAGAATATGGCTTTAGTACGTGGTTTAATTTCCCATAGAAGTGAAGAACCAAAAGTAGAACGAACCAGAATCCATGCAGCCAATAAGAATACGAAACCAGAACATCGAATGATGTTAAAGATTGTACGGATCTTACGATGGAGCAGTCGCGGATGGAGCGGCCGAACGCCAGGTCGTTGGGCACGGGGCACGGTGTGAGCGGGGAGCCAACGACGTTGAGGAGGAGCTGCAGCTCGGCGCTGCGGCCGGTGAGCTGGGGCGGGGCCTCGGTGGCCTTGTCGAAGGCCTGGGCCTTGAGCCAGCTCCTCATGTTCTGCCACTTGGCGGCGCCGGTGCCCATGCCGGCAAACACGGCCTCGGGGATGGGCACCTCGAGCACGGTATCGAGGCCATCCTCGCGATCAAAGTTGGGAAAGAGCTTTCTCATGCGGTGGTGGTGGTCGTAAAGGCGGTGGTAAAGGTGGTGGCAGGGAAGGCCCACCTACCCCCCACCGGGGCGCAGGCTAACGGCTTTGTTGTTGGACGGAGGCACGGAAGAGGAGGAGGGAGGGGAAGTCATCTTGGGGTTGGCCGAGACCAAGAGGAGCCTCTCCTTGCTTGTAGAGGGCTTGTGGGCTCGTTTCCTCCTCCAGCCTATCTTTCCGGGGCTGCAATGGGTCTCAAGGGAAGGAAAAGACTTTGTACACTCCATCGGTACAGTAAATCTTATATGAATTATATTTTTTTTTATTAGTCTATATGCATCTTAAATGGTTTAACAGAATAGGATATGATAGCAGGATCGTGATTATGAATTATAAGTGGTATATTATTTATGATAGAATGAAATGAACGGTTTCTCTTTTAAAAAAATATTAAGATATTTTAGTTGTTAAATTACGACATCTTAATTGTAAAATTATGACATTCATTCAAAAACATTAAGATAGCTTTACGATATTTTAACAGGAAAAAATTAGTCGACACCCATTCAGAAAGCCAAAAAAAAAATTATGATGCCTCATTTATAAATTTAAGATATCATTGTTACAAAATTACGATACACATTCAGAATATGTGTTTGCACACAAATTTTAAAAAAAAGCTGAATGAGTATTAATGAACGTCACGTAAAATTTTAAGATGATACTCCAATTATAAAATTACGATACCGTAATTATAAAATTAAGATATTAAAAAAATTAAAAAAAATTATGACATCCCAATTATAAATTTACGATACCATAGTTATAAAATTACGATACCCATTCAAAAAATATATCTATACACAAATTCTAAAAAAAACTGAACAGGTATTAATGCACTTCACGTCAAAATTTAAGTTGACACCCCAGTTGTAAAATTACAATACTGTAGTTATAAAATTAAGACACCCATTCAAAAAGCAAAAAAAAAAAAAATTATGACATCCTAGTTATAAATTTATGATATCGTAGTTATAAAATTATGACACCCATTCAGAAAACGTGTATGGCACTACCTCTAGTCTTTACACAAATTCCAAAAAAAAAAAGTTGAAAATGTATTAATGCACGTCACGTCAAAATTTAATATAGTATCTCTGCTATCTCATTTCGTCCCATTGTATTAAGCAATGTAGGATTCATGTGGACCAATAAAAAGAAGTGGTGCATGTTAGGCCTGATGTGGTACTATCAAGGTCCAAGTTGGGTTAACTTGTATTGGATTGGATATGGGTCTAAGGGTTAATATTAAATTAAGGGCTTGGGGATTAGTTTAATCTCATTAGGTTAGTTTTGAGTCTGAGTTTAATCATTGATAGATGTATTTAAATTCTAGTATTTAAGATTAAGATGAAATAATAAACAGTTCCTTTTTCAAAAAAAAAAAAAAATTCTCTCTCCATCTCCTCTTCTCCCTCTTCCTCCATATGTCGAACGAAGCCGTCTAGGAACGGGCTTCGCGTCGTGGGATCCTGACGTGAAGACATCACGTGGGGGCATTGCACGGGTCCTCCCAGGAAGCCGGGTTCTCTCAGAAGACGTCCTGACGAAGCCGAAGAATCGCAGCGGAAGCGTGGTGGGAGGCTCACGAGTTGGAGCCAAGAACTCACGTATGCTTCCATGGCAGAAGAACGGGGGTTCTGACCCGTTGACTCCGCTCCCCGTTGACCGATGGAGGGAGTCCAAGAGACTCGCGTGGGAGAAATCCGACTGTGGCTGAATACGTGAGGCGGAAGGAAGGACGAATGTGAAGGAAGAAAACGTGAGGTGGAAGAAAGCACGGTGAGTCCTCACGCAAGGTGATGGAAGAAAACGCGTGAAGGTGCGGTGAAGGAAGAGAGGCATTCAGATTGAAAAGGGATTTAAAAAAATTCAAAGAGAAAAGGGGCTGTGGTGTTTTATTATTAGTAACAAAGGAAGAAAGCTTAAGATACTTTTCTAATGATGTTGATTCTATTAATGTTCATCAAGGACTAAATCCCAATAGTTGGTATCAAAGCCAAGCTCAAGAAGAAGTTATTTAAAGATTTTTAAGGGCTAAAAAATGTTAGCAACGCTTCATCAAGGTCTCTTAAATTTTTAAATTTTTTTGTACTATTTTTGGTTGAGATCTCGCCATGGGTAGTAAAAAATTTGATGAAAATGAAAGTTTCTCCATTTAAAAAGTATGGGTAAAGGACTTTCTTGTGCAGCAGGTTTTAGATCCGACTTTGAAGGAAAGACCAGATGGGATGATAGAGAAAGAGAAGAAAGCATGTTCAATGTTCAGAGGATGTCTGGATTCAGCCCTCTATTCGGTGCTGAAGGAGAAGACACCGAAGGAATTCTGGTCGAACTTGCATATCCTCTACATGGAAAGGAATATGTGCAACAAGTTAATGCTGAAGAAGCACCTCTACAGCCTTCGGATGTCAAAAGATGAAGATGTTGTTAGAAAAATTGTTTTGAATTTTAAAAAAGTCTTTTAGAAAATGCTAGAATAATTAATCTAAAATTTAAATTCAAAAGAATTAATTAAAGTTAAAAGGAATCAAACTGGTCGAGGCGTGTTAGACACTGCCCTAAGAACAAGTTTTCGCCCCTTCGTGCGGGTTGTTGGTGATTTGTCCCCAAGGTACAATGACCCGACTTGATCCGATCCTCCTACCGCGAGCACGATCGGGTGGAGGTGCAAACCCAATGATACTTTAGATGCCCAAATAAAATATAATAATAATAAGGGTAAATAAATCTTTGAAGATGTTGTTAGAAAATTTGTTTTGAATTTTGAAAAAACCTTTTTAGAAAATGCTAGAATAATTAATTTAAAATTTAAATTCAAAAGAATTAATTAAAGTTAAAATGATTTAAACTGGTCGAGGCGTGTTAGACACTGCCCTAAGGACAAGTTTTCGCCCCCTCGTGCGGAGTATTGGTGATTTGTCCCCAAAGTACAACGACCCGGCTCGATCTGATCCTCCTACTGCGAGCACGATCGGATGAAGGTGCAAACCCAATGATACTTCAGATGCCCAAATAAAAATATAATAATAAAAAGACTAAATAAATCTTTTATGAGACATACTTCCTTGTTGAGATAGATTTCCAACTCCAAGACAGACTTTCTTGTTGAGACAGATTCTCAAATCATCTTTTAGGATTTGGATTTTTGTTTTCTGCCTTCTCTATCCTTTTTTTTCCTTAGCCTATAATATATATATATATATATATATATATATATATATATATATATATATAAGATATTTTTTATCCGTTAGACTTTGTTACCATTTAAATCGAAACGTTAATGCAATAAAAGAATTCAATGCATACTCGCGGAACGCTTGCAACGTCTCCAATGTCCCACGCACCTTTAATGTTTCCCCTTTTATTTTTTAATTTTTTTTCTTTTTTAAAATGATCAAAAGTCAATAATCCCCACAAAAGTTAAAAAATAAAATAAAATAAAATAAAATTAATAATAAAATTAATATACCAAAAAATTTAGGGCATCTTATACTGTGCAATAGGTGAGGTGTCCTATGGACTTGAACCTCACTTAGTGTTGATTGTATACATCTGAAGAAACCATAGTGGATTAGACCTTGAACTAGGTCCTTGACTCATAATTCTACTAATCACATACACAGTACGAATCAATTGGGTTTAAGCGGTCAGCGCATATTAAAGGCCTTGCGCTTAGTACCTTGATTTTTCATGAGAATTTCTTAAGGTTAGCCCAAACCTTTAGTCACGGTCTCATATGACAATTCTTATTTAAGTGAATCTTCCAAGGGTATTTGTGACTAATACCCTGCAGATAACCTACCTCGGATCCAATAAGAGAATCACTCAACCTTACACGAATTTACTTTGTCACTTTATAAGAGCACTCATCATAGGGATGGGTGTAACCCCCCCATAAATTATCATGGGGGAACGTAACTCTTAGTAATTAGACACCTGGCATCCCGGGGAAAACCTTCTTGGCGTCTAGACTTTTGACAGGACGTTAAGGCCCTTTATTTGACGAACGCCCTGACTTGACGATTGAATGGTATGACGTTAAGGCCCTTTATTTGACGAACGCCCTGACTTGACGATTGAATGCCTAGTCATCGCGCGTCTTTTGAGTGCACCGAAGCGTTGCATTAGGGGATTATTTATATGATGGAGGGGGGACTCCCTCCATCATCCTAGCGTTCGCTTCCATGCTTCCATCAGGTAATCCCCTGCCTCTCAGAGAGCCTGAGAGAGAGAAAGAAAGAGAGAGAGTATCAGGAGAGAGGAGAGAGAGAGAGACATCGGGAGAGAGAGAAGCAAGCGGGAGAGAAAGAAAGAGAAAGCGAGCGAGAGAGAGAGAGACAGAGAGACAGAGAGATCGAGGGGATAGTGTAGTAGTGAACCCGGTCGTCCCCCTTGGTTCAGGCCCAGCGGCGTGCTCGCCGCCGCGCCGGGCCTGATACTTGGCCGGCGACCCCGCCGGCGCCGGGGGAGGCGTCCGCGGGTGGTGGTGGTGAGAGAGGAGAGAGAGAGGGCCAATTGGCCCTCTCTCATGCGGCGGAAGCCAAACCGGCTTCCGTCGGTTGGTTCGGGCCCGGCGGCGTGCTCGCCGCCTCGCCGGGCCGAGCTCCGGGCTGTCGCCTCCACCGGCGCCGGGCGTGCGTCCGGTGGAGGTCCGGCCGGCCATGGTGGCCGGCCGTGCCGCCGGCACGCCGTGCGGACTTAAAGAGTGGCCGGCCGCGCCGCGGCGGCCGGCTCTGGCCCGGCCACCGGCGGCCGGCCGCCCTCAATTTGGCCGGCGGCGGCCCTGGCCGCCGGTCCCCTGTTCGGTGAAACAGGGGATCGGGTGATAAAAGGCTGAACCGGGCCGGCTGGGCCGGCCGGTTCAGGCCTTTTGGGCCATGCAGCATAGGAGTTTGGGCTGGTTTTTGGGCCCTGTAACGGGCCGGGATTAGAAAAATATTTATATGGCTAGAATCTTGGTGAATTCTAGTTTCATGGGGTATTTTTACTTCCCCAATTGGGTGTGTGTAGTGGGAGATATTCGAGCCCAAAGTAGGGCCCGTGAACTAGTCTGGGTAGAAATCCTAAGGGTCATTTTAATATTCTTTCTAATAAATTAATTGTGTAAATGATCCTGTAGGTGCTCAGACATCTGACTAGCTTATTTATACTGTTGGATTGCGTGCGGAGGTAAGTAAGCCAGTTATCAGTTTATTAAATAAATTGTTCAGGATATGCGTAGTTAAATTGTGAATTGTGATATGAAGAATTGTTATTGGCTAAATTGTAAGTAGATGTATTATGAATACATGGCTGTTATGTACTATGATTTCATATGTGGATGCTATGCATGAGAGATGCAGTTATTATGCATGAGAAATGCAGTTGCATGATTATGACATTGATGTGATATATTACATGCAATTGTTCAGTAAGTATAATCCACTGTTTTGCTACATGATTGATGTATTGATGTATTGATGTGATGTGAGGTACTGTTATGTGTCGCCGCGGTTCTCCTTTATCCTGTCATACCACACACACGTCTAGAGGACGTGTTCTGTGGATTTCGACATGGCGTGACCCTGGTATCTCGACCTTTTAGTAGGGGGGATACTTCAAGGGAATGCTTGTTGTACATTATTGGCATGACCCTGGTATCTCGACCTTTCAGTAGGGGGGATGCTTTAGGGAATGCTGGTTGATACATTATTGGCGTGACCCTGGTATCTTGACCTTTCAGTAGGGGGATGCTTTAAGGGAATGCTTGTTGATACATTATTGGCGTGACCCTGGTATCTTGACCTTTCAGTAGGGAGATGCTTTAAGGGAATGCTGGCTGGTACATTATTGAGATATTGCAGGGCCGTGGGTCACATTTACAGTTACCATTGAGAGTATAAACAGTGGGTTTACTTATAAAGTATAATTGAGCAATTATGGATGCAAATGATTGGTATTATATTCATAAGTGCCGCCGCGGTTCTCCTTTGCTATGGCCATACACATCTAGAGGATGTGCTCAGATGAGGCATTGCAGGGCCGTGGGACACGCATGATATAATACTTACATTGCATAATGGAGTGATTGTGAATGCAAAAGAATGAATTATATTTATATGTGCCGCCGCGGCTCTCCTTTGTTATGGGGCATTGCAGGGCCGTGGGACACATATGATATAATATAACAATTGGAATGCTTTATATGCACTGATAATTTGCTATGATATAATACAACAATGATGAGTGCAAATGATTTGAATTATATTTATATGTGCCACCACGGCTCTCCTTTGTTATGGGGCATTGCAGGGCCTTGGGACACATATGATATAATATAACAATGATGGGTTTACTTACATTGCATGTTTGAGTATTTGTGAAATGTTTATGCATGCAGATCATTTATATGCTTATTGATTGCTATGCTATGATTTGACTGTATAACATGGTTTACTTACTGAGTGTAATCTCATAAAAATATTATAATGTTTTTGCTACAGGACCATGAGATTTGAGAATAACATGTTGGAGTGATGGACCTCAACTCAAATAAAATATAGATTTATTTTATTGCTATACCATGTGTAGGGCTTGATGCCCAGACTATATTATTGTGGTGTGTAAGGAACCATAGGTTCGTTGGAGCTTCTATAAAGTGGATTCATATGTTGATGTAACCCCTGTAATGCTTATGTGTAGGGCTTGTAGCCCAAATCTTTAGTTATGGATTGTATTAAAGACATGGACTTGAATGATATATAGGTTGTTGCTTTTCTTGAATTCAGTGTCATGTTTCGGGACGCCTTGCGTGCCCGGCACGCGGCGGGTTGTCACCCTAGCTCAAAATTTTGGGTCTGGGGCGTGACAGCTTTTATGGTATCAGAGCTAGGTTATGACCCTAGGGACACAGACATATTGACATGATTTTACCCTAGGGACACAGACATATTGACCTTATACTTATGACCCTAGGGACACAGACATATTGACATGATAACAGGTAGAGAACTTATGACCCTAGGGACACAGACATATTGACATGATAACATGGAGAGAACATATTTTGATGACATTATACTTAGAGTCACCTGACACTTTAGTTTATGATGATATTAACCACATCTAATTTAACAGAAAATAGTTATGGCTCGCCGTACTAGGAGCCAACTGTATGAGGAGGACTCTCTGGCCGGTAATGCTGATCAGCCGGTGGGTCAAGGAACTACTGGAGGTATGGCCCCTGCCAACCCAGTAGGAACTGAGCACCAGCGATTCCAGTCTGAGATGCTTCAAGCTCTCTCGAGTATGGCGCAGTCTATGCAGGACATGCAGCATCAGAGTGCGCAGCGGAAGCGTGGTGGGCCCATAACCCACAGGACCCAGGTTATGATCTTAGGGACATATGCATAATGACACTCTAGGCAAAAACTTGGATGAAATTGAGACAATTATGACTTTCAAGGAATAAACATGTAGTGGAAAATTGCAATTGATGACTAATATAACTAAACACCATTATGTCCATATTGCAATTGAGTTGATATATGGATCTTGAGGTATTAAATCTGAATTTGAATGTGGATGAATATAATGAATTTTAATTGTAGAACTTACATTATTGATATTGTAAGATTATGAACTCATCTGCTGGTTATAGGGATGATTAATATTGATGATATTTTGGGAATGGAATAGTTAATTACATGTTTTGATTAATCACAATTGAGTACTTTCTGAATTTGAGTATGGATGGATAAGTATATATAGTGAATTTTACTAAGAGAACTTTTATTATGGATATTGCATGTTCAAAATGATTGTTAATTGCTAGATAGATGATGGTTGATATTGATGCTAACAAAATAGTTGAATACATATTACGTCATGATGGACTATTTAGGAAAAGTATAAAATTTTAAATTCTGAGATAATTATTGTTTAAGTTTTGAATAGTAGACTTTGGAATTAATTTTGGCTACATGATCAAATATTTAATTTCAAGGATGAAATTGTAGTGGGATGAGATATTAATATTTGTTTCTGATTTTAGTAAAATGAGTAAATTGAATTGGTATTCATTTGTCTCACTCTTCTAATTCAATGATGTAATCATAGAGCTTGGTGGTTAAGCTGAATTTCTGTCCAACCTTCCATACATGTAATAGACAACTACAGAAACCAATAAGATTTTAGATGTTATACTGTGAGTAATGAATTTAAGAGGTGCTTGGTATTGTTCTTACCCTTAATGAAATTGCTTATTTATTACCAAGCCAATATTCAAATGGATTCATTTCAATTGTCTACAATATAAGGTATAGATTTCCTTCATATTGAGATAATGTGAGAGCGACAATTTTGAACTGAGCTTGTTTAGCAGCTATGAAAAGTATCATTAATCAAAGCAGCTTCATGTAGCTGAGTTAATAGAAAAGTTATGTTAATGATCAAAAGAAAGATTTGAAATTTCAGGTTAAAGATCATTGGAAGTTTGCTAACCAATAATGTTATGAGGTCCGTTAGAGGTGACTTGAGCCACAAAACATTGGGTCATTTGAAACTTTGATCAAGATAAAGGTAGTGTCTTATAGCTTAACACTGCTTTCATTACTCTTTGGGGTGTTCAATGTGTTTCATACCTTTATGACTGAGGAGGTGTATTTCAAACCCCCGTTATGTGTTAGAACTTGAACCAATTTAGCTTAAGAAAGAATTGACCTATGAAGATCATCTTGTGCACATTGTGACCGCAAGGATTAAGTTCTGAGATGGTGTAGTATTCCTTATGTCAAAGTTTAGCGGAGTAATTATTCTGAGAGGAAGATTATTTGGGAGTCTAAGGAGAAAATGAGAAAGAAACGTCCATAATTATTTGTATCTTATTTCAGATCAACGATGCATCGATGACGGTGACTTTTGAATGAAAATTTGTTGATTATGAGATAGAAAATTTGGATTTGAATTCTATAAGATGTATATCAAATTTCGAGGACGAAATTTTTATAAGGGGGGGAGAATGTAACCCCCCATAAATTATCATGGGGGAACGTAACTCTTAGTAATTACTTCTGGAGACACCTGGCATCCCGGGGAAAACCTTCTTGGCGTCTAGACTTTTGACAGGACGTTAAGGCCCTTTATTTGACGAACGCCCTGACTTGACGATTGAATGGTATGACGTTAAGGCCCTTTATTTGACGAACGCCCTGACTTGACGATTGAATGGCCTAGTCGTCGCGCGTCTTTTGAGTGCACCGAAGCGTTGCATTAGGGGATTATTTATATGATGGAGGGGGGGACTCCCTCCATCATCCTAGCGTTCGCTTCCATGCTTCCATCAGGTAATCCCCTGCCTCTCAGAGAGCCTGAGAGAGAGAAAGAGAGAGAGTATCAGGAGAGAGGAAGAGAGAGAGAGACATCGGGAGAGAGAGAAAGCAAGCGGGAGAGAAAGAAAGAGAAAGCGAGCGAGAGAGAGAGCAGAGAGACAGAGAGATCGAGGGGGATAGAGTAGTGAACCCGGTCGTCCCCCTTGGTTCAGGCCCGGCGGCGTGCTCGCCGCCGCGCCGGGCCTGATACTTGGCCGGCGACCCCGCCGGCGCCGGGGGAGGCGTCCGGCGGGTGGTGGTGGTGAGAGAGGAGAGAGAGAGGGCCAATCGGCCTCTCTCTCATGCGGTGCGGAAGCCAAACCGGCTTCCGTCGGTTGGTTCAGGCCCGGCGGCGTGCTCGCCGCCTCGCCGGGCCTGAGCTCCGGGCTGGCGCCTCCACCGGCGCCGGGCGTGCGTCCGGTGGAGGTCCGGCCGGCCGTGCCGCCGGCACTGTTGGAGCCGTGCGGACGATGAGGATGGATTTCACGACGACAGTCGGCTCCGGTCCGGCCAATGGTGGCCAGAAAGAGAAATGGTGACAGCTCGAACGGATGAAATCGGAGAGTGAAAAGATGATTTAGAAAGGAGGGAGTGTGGCCGGCCGCGGCGGCGGCCGGCTCTGGCCCGGCCTCGGTGGCCGGACCGCTGTGGATTGGCCGGCGGCGGCCCTGGCCGCCGGCATCTATTCAATCCCCTGTTTCGGTGAAACAGGGGATCGGGTGATAAAAGGCTGAACCGGGCCGGCCGGTTCAGGCCTTTTGGGCCATGCAGCATAGGTAGTTTGGGCTGGTTTTTGGGCCCTGTAACGGGCCGGGATTAGAAAAATATTTATATGGCTAGAATCTTGTGAATTCTAGTTTCATGGGGTATTTTTACTTCCCAATTGGGTGTGTGTAGTGGGAGATATTCGAGCCCAAAGTAGGGCCCGTGAACTAGTCTGGGTAGAAATCCTAAGGGTCATTTTAATATTCTTTACTAATAAATTAATTGTGTAAATGATCCTGTAGGTGCTCAGACATCTGACTAGCTTATTTATACTGTTGGATTGCGTGCGGAGGTAAGTAAGCCAGTTATCAGTTTATTAAATAAATTGTTCAGGATATGCGTAGTTAAATTGTGAATTGTGATATGAAGAATTGTTATTGGCTAAATTGTAAGTAGATGTATGTTATGAATACATGGCTGTTATGTACTATGATTTCATGTGTGGATGCTATACATGAGAGATGCAGTTATTATGCATGAGAAATGCAGTTGTTATACATGATTATGACATTGATGTGATATATTACATGCAATTGTTCAGTAAGTATAATCCACTGTTTTGCTACATGATTGATGTATTGATGTATTGCATGTGATGTGAGGTACTGTTATGTGTCGCCGCGGTTCTTCTTTATCCTGTCATACCACACACACGTCTAGAGGACGTGTTCTGATGGATTTCAACATGGCGTGACCCTGGTATCTCGACCTTTTAGTAGGGGGGATGCTTCAAGGGAATGCTTGTTGGTACATTATTGGCGTGACCCTGGTATCTCGACCTTTCGGTAGGGGGGATGCTTTAAGGGAATGCTGGTTGATACATTATTGGCGTGACCCTGGTATCTTGACCTTTCAGTAGGGGGATGCTTTAAGGGAATGCTTGTTGATACATTATTGGCGTGACCCTGGTATCTTGACCTTTCAGTAGGGAGATGCTTTAAGGGAATGTGGCTGGTACATTATTGAGATATTGCAGGGCCGTGGGTCACATTTACAGTTACCATTGAGAGTATAAACAGTGGGTTTACTTATAAAGTATAATTGAGCAATTATGGATGCAAATGATTGGTATTATATTCATAAGTGCCGCCGCGGTTCTCCTTTGCTATGGCCATACACATCTAGAGGATGTGCTCAGATGAGGCATTGCAGGGCCGTGGGACACGCATGATATAATACTTACATTGCATAATGGAGTGATTGTGAATGCAAAAGAATGAATTATATTTATATGTGCCGCCGCGGCTCTTCTTTGTTATGGGGCATTGCAGGGCCGTGGGACATATATGATATAATATAACAATTGGAATGCTTTATATGCACTGATAAATTGCTATGATATAATACAACAATGATGAGTGCAAATGATTTGAATTATATTTATATGTGCCACCACGGCTCTCCTTTGTTATGGGGCATTGCAGGGCCTTGGGACACATATGATATAATATAACAATGATGGGTTTACTTACATTGCACACTTGAGTATTTGTGAAATGTTTATGCATGCAGATCATTCATATGCTTATTGATTGCTATGCTATGATTTGACTGTATAACGTGGTTTACTTACTGAGTGTAATCTCATAAAAATATTATAATGTTTTTGCTACAGGACCATGAGATTTGAGAATAACATGTTGGAGTGATGGACCTCAACTCAAATAAAATATAGATTTGTTTTATTGCTATACCAGTGTATGCCCAGACTATATTATGGTAGTGTGTAAGGAACCATAGGTTCGTTGGAGCTTCTATGAAGTGGATTCATATGTTGATGTAACCCCTGTAATGCTTATGTGTAGGGCTTGTAGCCCAAATCTTTAGTTAGGGATTGTATTAAAGACATGGACTTGAATAATATATAGGTGGTTGCTTTTCTTGAATTCAGTGTCTTGTTTCGGGACGCCTTGCGTGCCCGGCATGCGGCGGGTTGTCACCCTAGCTCAAAAAAAAAAAATTTGGGTCTGGGGCGTGACAATGGGTTGAAATTTTTTTTAAAATTTGTGCTCTAATATGATCACTCAATCATCTTCGTTTCTACCACATTGAACCTCATTCATGGGATCTCCAATCACAGAGGTTGGGTATCTACTACTGGTGACCAAATAATGGGCTTAAGCCCGCCCCATCCCCTCGATGAATCTAGGACTCCACTCCTAGATAATTCCTTGGTAAATTGATCTGCCAAATTCTTCTCAGATTTGACAAATTCCAAAGAGATAACATCATTTTTATTTTGTTGTCTTATAGACTTATGACGAAGCCGTATATGGCGATTCATCTTTTTATTGGTACTCTTTTGATTTGTCAGTTCAATTGCGGCCTTATTATCATAATGGATTGATATAGCTGGAACTGGCTTGGTACCAAAGGTAGCTCTGATATTAGATTTTTATCCACTCTGGCTCATTACAGGTGGTATCCAGAGCTATCAACTCGGCCTCCATGGTGCTTCTAGAAATAATAGTTTGCCTAGTGGATCCCCAAGCAATAGCAGCACCGCCAAGAAGAAAAACATATTCGGTGGTTGATTTTAAATCATGAGAATCAGTGACCCAATTAGCATCACTGTAACCCTCAACCACCTCAGGGTATTCAGTGAACATCAAAGAGAGATTAAGTGTTCCTTTAAATATCGGAAAACTCTTTCTAAGGCTACCCAATGAGATTGATCAGGATTTTGATTATATCTACTGAGCGTTCCTACAACATAGGCTATATCAGGTCTTGTCCTGTTTGATACATACAAGAGAGATCCTATAATTTAAGAATATTTTAATTGATTAATTGGGTCACCTAAATTTTTCTTCAGGTGAAAGCTAGGATCAAAAGGTGTAGATATTGATTTAGGATTGGAATAACCAAACTTCTTGATCATTTTTTCTATAGAATGAGAAAGAGAGAGAGCTATCCCTTCATGGGACTTGATAAGCTTTATCCCTAGGATTACATTGGCTTCACCTAAATCTTTCATATCAAACTTAGAAGAGAGGAAAGATTTAACACTTGAAATAATTTTAAGAGATGTTCCAAAAATTAAAATATCATCGACATATAAGCAAAGAATTACACAATCATTGTCGATGATTTTAGAATAAACACACTTATCATGATTATTGATTTGAAATCCAAAAGATAGAATAATTTGATCAAATTTCTCATGCCATTGTTTAGGACCTATTTAAGACCATAAAGGGACTTGATGAGTTTACAAACCTTGTCTTCTTGTCCCTTTACAACAAAACCTTCAGGCTGTTCCATATAGATCTCCTCCTCAAGATCTCCATTTAGGAACGCAGTCTTCACATCCATTTGATGAATGATTAACTTATGAATGGAAGCAATGGCAAGAAGTGATCTAAGGATTGTTATTCTAGCTACAGGAGAATATGTATCAAAGAAATCTAACCCTTTCTTTGGTTATACCCTTTGGCTACTAATCTAGCCTTATACTTTTCTATTGAACCATCAGGTCTGAATTTCTTCTTAAATACCCACTTACACCCTAAAGGTTTGCATCCAGGGGGTAAATCAGATAAGATCCAAGTTTTATTTTGTAAGATTGAATTAAATTCAGAAAGAATAGCTTCCTTCCAAAAAGGAGCATTAGGAGAAGACATCGCCTCTGAAAAAGAAGAAGGTTCGCCTTCGACTAGGAAAGTAAAGAAACCTTCACCAAGATCTTTTTCTTTCCTTATCCTTGAACTTTTCCTAAGTTCAGAAGGTTCACCTTCAGGATTAGATCTTTTCCTTTTCTTTGACTCATTAGAAGACCCAGCTTTAAAAGAATCATGAACCAAGTAATGATTGGAAGAGAGTTGATTTGGTACTTGATTCTTGAAAGGAAAAACATTTTCAAAATAAGTAGCATCTCTTGATTCGATAAGAGTATTATTTGAGATGCCACTTATATCAGAGTTTATCATTAGGAACCTATTTGTACTGCTATCTAAGGAATAACCTATAAAGATAGCATCTATGGTTTTAGGTCCTATTTTTCTTCTCTTAGGTTCAGGTATTCCTACCTTAGCTAAGCATCCCCACATTTTAAGATAATCTAGCCTGGGTGTTCTACCTTTTCAAAGCTCAAAAGGTATTTTAGGACTATCCTTAAAGGGTATCCTATTTAAAATATAACATGCAGCTAAAAGAGCTTTCCCCCACAAGTTCTTGGGTACACGTGAACTTATTAACATTGAATTAACCATATCCATTAACGTACAATTTTTTCGTTCAGCTACACCATTGGACTAAGGTGAGTATGGTGGTGTAACTTCATGAATAATCCATATTCTTGACAAAATAGAGTCATTTCATTTGAGGTATATTCACCACCGCGATCTGACCTAAATTTCTTAAGCTTTTTCTCAGTTTGGGTTTCAGTTTCTACCTTATAAATCTTAAACTTATCTAATACTTCATCCTTAGATTTTATCAAATATATGTAACAATATCGAGAGAAGTCATCTATGAATGTTACAAAGTAATGACTTCCTCCCCATGTAGGAAACTTGGTAGAGTCACATACATCGCTATGGACTAATTCAAGAAGCGTTGAACTCCTATTTACTGAATTAAAAGGTTTTCTAGGCATCTTAGCTTCAATACAATTCTCACATTTAAACTTTCTATCAATATGAACTTTAGGAATTAGATTAAGATTTCTCATGTAATGAATACGATCAAAATTCAAAACAATTTTTCTAACAGCGAAGGACAAGTTTTTCCTATCATTAGAAATTGCTAGATTTGTCCCCAAGGTACAACGATCCGGCTCGATCCGATCCTCCTACTACGAGCATGATCAGGTAGAGGTGCAAACCCAATGATACTTCAGATGCCTAAATAAAAATATAATAATAAAAAGGGTAAATAAATCTTTTACCACCAGTAGCTTGTTGAGACAGACTTCCTTATTGAGATAGATTTTTAACTCCAAGACAGACTTCCTTGTTGAGACAGACTTCCTTGTTGAGATAGACTTCCTTGTTGAGACAGATTCTCAAATCCCAGCACTTACAGCAACATGATCTTCAACAATCGAATAGATCTTTTAGGATTTCAATTTTTGTTTTCTGCCTTCTCTATCCTCTTTTTTCCTTAGCCTATACATATATATATATATATAAGATATTTTTTATCTTTTGTTACCGTTTAAATCGGAACGCTAGTGCAATAAAAGAATTCAATGCATGCTCGCGGAACGCTCCGCAAGTCTCCAACTTTTCCAACGTCCACACACCTTTAATGTTTCCACTTTTATTTTTTAACTTTTTTCCTTTTTTAAAATGGTCAAAAGTCAACAGATGTGCTAGGCCACATCGAGATGTTTGATTAGATGAGCAATGAATTGCTAAATGTTGGGGTTAAGATGAAGGAGGAAGATAAGGCACTTACATGACTCATTGGTCACGATATTGCTCTATGGAAAGGATACATTGTTCTATGAAGATGTTATCTAGGTATTCGGACGAATGAGCAAAGGAAGAAGATGATCAAGAAAGCTGTTCCCCAGAAGGACCTATTAGTTAGAGAAGGGTTAGGCAGAGGCAGGGACAGGAGCAGGCCTAGGGGATGGTTAAAGTCCAGGAAGGCTAAGTGCTACAAGTGTGGTGAGATAGGATATTTCAAGAGGGATTGTCCTAAGAGGAAAAATCAAAAGGGAGAAAAGGAAGAATCTGAATATGTGAATACAATTACAGACTAGGAGGTAGAGGATGATCTCTTGATGGTATCAGATAGTCACAGGCACAATACAGAGATGTAGACTTTGGATTCAACTTGTTCTCATCATTACACTCCCAACCGATCGTAGTTCAGCACTTTCACAAAGGTTGATGAGGGGTGTATGACTATTGAAAATGATCACTCTTGCAAGGTGGTAGGAATTAGCACAGTGAGGTAAGGATATTTGATGGCATGGTACGCACTCCTACCAGCGTGAAGCATATTCCAGAACTCAAGAAGAATCTGATATCACTTGGGTACCTGAAGCAGACTGAGATAAGATTCAATTGGATTAAACGTATTGATGATGAGCCCAATGGTGTTGACTCAAATCAAGTGGAAACTCTTTTTTCGTAAATAGGTAAACTAGTGGGACATGCTAAATGTTTTGATCTTACACCTACAGAATTGCATCAAGCACACCAACATGTGTTGTTCAATTGTCAACATGTTACTCAATTTCTTGAGTAAGTAAATGATGCTACCTGATGTTACAATATATTCAAACTTACATACCTTTATTGATGAAAACATTTAATGTAGTGAGTTTAAAGAAATTACTAAGAGGAGGCTAAGAAATTGGACACCCTCTGCCTCAATGATTCGAAGGATAGTTCATAGAGTATTTGCTTCATGGTTTCAAGCACGAGTAAGTAATAATAATAGTTTGCTTTTAAATTATCAATTTAGATCACACATCTAATGCTACATGTGTTTTCATGTTAAATTACTAATGAAAAGAATAAAGTGCATTCAATTGACATCATTGATCTTGCACAAGGCCCCTATGCCCAGGCTAGAAGGTTCAATGCATACAATGTCAATGGTTTTAAATATGCACTCTAAGCCAAGACCAACGGTTAAAAACTCAAAATAGTAGTGTATTTGGTACTTATGGAACCAATAGCTGTGCTAGTACCAGTGATGATCATCCAGCATTTGGTGGTGTTCCCTACTATAGAAAATTGATTGATATAATAGAGTTGAACTATGATAATCGGTTTATGATTACTATGTTCAAATGTAAATGGGCTAATACAATGACAAGTAGATTGAAAAAGGATGCTCTTGGACTTGACTTAGTCAATTTTTCTCAATTTATACATACTACGAGGATGATAAACCTTATATTCGTACATCATATGCTCAAATAATGTATTATATAGAAGACAACTTTGAAAAGGATTGGTGTGTTCCTGTGCATTTGAAACCAAGGGATCTATTTAAAATAGGAGAAGATTAAGATGCTATTTTTATTGATAGTGTATCATTTCCTCAACAAGACATGAGCTTACTGTTTGGAAATGATACTACACCTATTCCATTAGCAAGGGATGATGACGATGAACCAAACTTTTTTTGGTTGACCTTGGAAATACAAATGACATTATTGATAATGATATGATGTTGTTGTGTTATTTATTCATTGAATAATATGTAATGCCAATACTGCATTCTTAATTAGCTTCATTTCGGTAGACTTTTTTTGTTGATCTATAAAATTAAATATCCTTTCAGCTATGTTGAGGGCTAAAAGGTATAGAGATTCTATGAATATCACTTTATCTGCATCGGCATCTAATGTTGATTCAATGCCAACACCTACTTTATCCTTACCATCAGCTTCCACAACCAATGTTGATCCACATTAATCGCAATCACAGACAACACCACCTCCTTCAGCACATACTCATCGGTCAAAAAGGTTTTGGACGATGAATGTCATAAGTAAGGATGATTTACATATTTGTTAATTAATCATATGTCATGTGTTATCAAGCTTAATATGCTTATGATTTACATATTTAGTTCATGTCTTTTTGCTTTATGTTCTGTGCTTCTTTTTCCTGACATGTAATATAGAATGTACTTTTTTTTCTTACTATGAATCCTTTGGTTTTAATATCTCCTATGTCTTATTGAAGTAATTGCATTAATTCCTATTATTTTGATTGCTGCAACCTGCAACCTTTTAATAGATTTATATGTAATTGGCGTTGAAATTAAGTAACAACCATTATCATATGTCCTTAGTATAGATAAATTTTTTTAGTTGATTATTTCTAAATTGAAATATTTTTGACTTAATGTAATGGAACTATGCAAACATTCTGCCTTGTTAGTTGTTCTATGAAATTAATAAGAAATATCTTGAAGCTGTAATGCTATGGACTACATAAACTAATAATTTATTTGTATTTAATATTCTTAGCATATGGCCGTTTCATTAGACTTTAGTTTTAGTATGTGATTCTACCACCATCATTGCTTTCATCCTTATCACGGAATTTTAGTATGAGTTTGAAACACCTAGGATCATAGCTTTTGTTTAACTATATGATTATTAAATCATAAAGAAAAAAATTAATTAATCACAAGTTAGCTGACTTTTGATCTATTATAAATCAAATTAGTTATGTATCTTTCTTATTCTAATAATACTATATGATGTCGCTCGATCACCCCTCCTGGACGTCGGGAACGGAGGCTCTTCTTTCTCACCGGATCGCCTGCAAAGAAGTCCCAAGACCGGAGAGGGTTCTCTGATGGGACCCTCCGATGCCCAAGTTAGTGACAGAGGTCACAGCAGAGAAGGAGCTCGAGAAAGCTCTTGAGAAGGGAGAGGTCTCAGAAGGATCAGGTAGTTCCTTTGAGAGTTAGGGCATCGTGTGTGTAAAATGTGCGTTAAAAATACCCTTACCCGATTCTCGACGTAGTTTACCCTTTTATAGGGGGTGACGTTGGCGCGATCACGTGGGTCTGCGTCCCATCAGCCGGCGGGGCCATTGGATTGTCGGATCTGGTGCTATCGGGCGGCGCATGTTGGCGCTGCGGCGCGCATCGGCGCTGTCGGGCGGCGCGCGTCGGACGCTATCGAGCAGCGCGCGTCAGAGGAACGGATTCTTGAACCGCTGGGGCTGATCCAGCGTCCTTTGGAGCCGTCTAGGCGTGTCCTGAGCCCTCTGAGGATGGTGCGGTTCATGACCTCAGCCTCCCCGTTGGTCTGGGGGTGGCCGACGGAGGTGAATCGGTGGCGAATGCCTAGCTCCTCGCAGAAGGTTTTGAATGCCTCGTTGTTGAACTGGCGGCCGTTGTCCGTGACGAGGGTGTGAGGCAAGCCAAAGCGGCATATGATCGACTTTCAGAAGAAAGCCTTAACTTTGCTCTCGGTGATTTTGGCCAACGCCTCGACCTCGACCCACTTGGTGAAGTAGTCGATGGCGACCAGCAAGAATCTCCGCTATCTTGAAGCTGGGGGAAACGGTCCAAAGATGTCCATTCCCCACTGGGCGAAGAGCCACGGAGCCGAGAGTGGGCTCAGCGGGGC
The DNA here is from genome assembly GCA_900491605.1 of Calamus simplicifolius. NCBI lineage: Eukaryota > Viridiplantae > Streptophyta > Magnoliopsida > Arecales > Arecaceae > Calamus > Calamus simplicifolius. Next base: position 625,767 of record UESW01003913.1, on the reverse strand, counting down.
AGGTGGCTGACGCTAGATGTGCGCGTGGCGCTGGCAGCCGTCGTACCTTTGAACTAGCTTGGTCGCGTCCTCCTTCATAGTGAGCCAGAAGTACCCCTGACGGAGAGCCTTCTGGGCCAAGGATCTGCCCCCCAGATGATTCCCGCAAATGCCCACAGAATCTCCGGTGAATCCAACTAGCGGGGTCGCCACGGGCTGAAGGGAGTCAACAGATAAACCCATTCGAATAAATGCATCGTAAGTAAGGATGTCAGCTGAGCTGCCACTATCAACTAATATCCTTTTTACAGGGTGTTTGGCGATCATCATAGCGACGACCACGTCATCATTGTTTACATTTTCCATTACAGCAGTCTCCCCCCGGGGGCATCACAGTATTTGGAGCATCCTCCCCTCTCGGCTGCTTGGATGCGGAGGCTGACCCCCATGACACCATCCCGACAGTCCGCTCCGTGGGAGTGTTGTCGACGGCGGCTTGAGCAGGTGGAGGCCCCATGATGGCCGGCAGCAGCTGTGGGGTCTTCTGGACGTACTTGCCGAGGTAGCCCCGTTGGATGAGCTCCTCGATAGCCCGTTTCAAACTGTAGCAGCTGTCGGTGTCGTGGCCGTAGTCCCGGTGGAATCGATAGTAGCGGCTTCTGTCGCGGGATACACCCTTCTTCATGGGGGGAGGACGTTGAAGGTAGGGCTCGCCCTCGATCTCCATCAGGATGTGGGATCGAGGGGCAAGGAGAGGGGTGAGCTTACCCTCGTCGGGGACAGGGCTCCGACGCCTGTTGTCGGACCGGTGAGGTGGGTCGGATCGGCGATGTCGAGGAGGCCCGCTCGGCTCAGGGCGAGCGGATTTGTGGCTGGAGCCCTTCGAAGACTCCCGGCGAGTGAGGTCGGCTTCATCTGCCCGGATGTACTTCTGGGCCCGAGGAGGAGGTCGGAGTAAGAGCTAAAGGGGCTTCTTGTCCAAGGAGAAGGTGAAACGGGATGGAAGGAGTCCCCGCTTCAGCGCCAGGGTGGCCACCGCATCGTCGAGATGGTAAACCTCGAGGGCGGCAGTTTTGAATTGGGACACAAAGTCCCGCAGGGACTCTCCTTCCTTCTGGTGGATGGAGAAGAGGCTGTCCGCCACCCTTGGGATCCAGCGGTAGGCGTCAAAGTGGGCTAGGAATGCCCTCTCCAGCTCTCGGAAGGAGTCTATGCTGTGGGGGGACAGGCGTGAATGCCACACACGGGCGGCCTTCCGCAGAGTCGCAGGGAAGGCCTTGCAGAGAAGGGCGTCTGAGGCGCCCTGGACTTGCATCATGGCCTTGTAGCTCTCGAGGTGATCGAGAGGGTCGGTCGTACCGTCGTACGGGTCCACCTGGGGAAAGCGGAACCTGGAGGGGACCAGTTTCTCCAGTATGCGGCGGGTGTAAGGAGGACGAGTGTCAAACTCTTCCTCTGACTGGTGATTTATCTTCCTGGCGAGCTCGTCGAGGCGCCGGTTGTACTCCTCCAGGCGTTCCTCCTCCTGGCGGTTGATCGTCGGAGCCCTTCGGGATAGCTCGGAGGAAGAAGAAGAAGAGGAAGCAGAAGATGGAGACGGAAGTCGGGACTTCCGCCTGGGTTCCTCGTGATGATTTGGCTTGGGAGGAAGCTCGCTGGGGCCGTGGCCAGGGGATAGTGGCCGCTTGAAGGGCTCACGGAGAGGCTTCCTGGGGGAAGATTGACGTCGGCCGGTCCCCCGGCGGGGAGAGCCTCCCCTCGCCGACTGCTGGCTAGCGGGGGGAGCAGTCTGGTGTTGGGTGGCCACGGACTGCTGCTGTTGGAGTTCGTGGACCATGGCGGTGAGATTCTGAACTTGCTGGGAGAGGGTTGCCAGCTGCTCCGCCGTTTGGAGGGCAGTGTTCGGTGGCGGGCTGGCAACCGGAGGGCTGGCAGCGGGGGGATTGGCCTCCTGCTGCCCAGCTGGCGGGATGAGCCCAGCCGGACAGCTGACAGAGGCATCCCGAGCTCACGTTACCACCATGGCTTCTAGGAGAAGAGAGGGGATGAAGAATGTAGCTCCAGGAGATCGTTCGCTACTTTTTCTTAGCGCACCCCCTTCCTGGCGCGCCAATCTAATGATGCTCGATCACCCCTCCTGGATGTCGGGAACGGAGGCTCTTCTTCCTCACCGGATCACCTGCAAAGAAGTCCCAAGATCGGAGAGGGTTCTCCGGTGGAACCCTCCGACGCCCAAGTTAGTGACAGAGGTCACAGCAGAGAAGGAGCTCGAGAGAGCTCTTGAGGAGGGAGAGGTCTCAGAAGGATCAGGTAGTTCCTTTGAGAGTTAGGGCATCGAGTGTGTAAAATGTGCGTTAAAAATACCCTTACCCGATTCTCGACGTAGTTTACCCTTTTATAGGGGGTGACGTTGGTGCGATCACGTGGGTCTGCGTCCCATCAGCCGGCGGGGCCGTTGGATTGTCAGATCTGGTGCTATCGGGCGGCGCATGTTGGTGCTGTGGCGCGCATCGGCGCTGTCGGGCGGTGTGCGTCGAATGCTGTCGGGCGGCGTGCGTCAGAGGAACAGATTCTTGAACCGCTGGGGCTGATCTGGCGGGAACTGGGGGTCCCATCTTGTCGGGGCTGAGCTGGGTCGACCTGAGATGGCTAGGGCCTATCCCGCCGGCAAGGCAGTACCGGGGTGGGGCCGAATCGGCGGACTTGGAGACGACGGGGCCGAGTCGGGCTGGCCGGGGACGACCTTGGCCGACTCGGCGGGACAAGGGACGGGGCCGAGTCGGGCCTTCCTGGGATGGCTTTGGCCGACTCGGCAGGACAGGGGATGCCGGAGCCGAGTCGGGCCTGCCTGGGATGGCCTTGGCCGACTCGGCGGAACAGGGGACGCCGGGGCCGAGTCGGGCCGACCGGGGATGGCCTTGGCCGACTCGGCGGGACTGGAGATGCCGGGGCCGACTAGCAATGCGCCGGAGCCGGCTAGCTTGGAGAGATCGTGGCCGGCTAGGAATGTGCCGGGGCCGGCTAGCTTGGAGACGCCGGAGCCGGCTAGGAATGTACCGGGGCCGGCTAGCTTGAAGACGTCGTGGCCGGCCAGGGATGTGCTGGGGCCGGCTAGCTTGGAGACGCCGGGCCCAGCTAGGAATGTGCCGGGACGGCTAGCTTGAAGACGTCGTGGCCGGCGAGGGATGTGCTGGGGCCGGCTAGCTTGGAGACACCGTGGCCGGCTAGAAATGTGCCGGAGCCGGCTAGCTTGGAGACGCTGTGGCCAGCTAGCAATGTACCGGGGCCGGCTAGCTTAGAGATGCCGGGGCCGGCTAGCAATGTGCCGGGGCCAGCTAGCTTGGAGACGTCATGGCCGGCTAGCAATGTGCCGCTAGCAATGTGCCGGGGCTGGCTAGCAATGTGCCGGGGCCGGCTAGCTTGAAGACGTCGTGGCCGGCCAGGGATGTGCTGGGGCCAGCTAGCTTGGAGACGCCGTGGCCGGCCAGAAATGTGCTGGGGCCGGCTAGCTTGGAGACACCGTGGCCGGCTAGCAATGTGCCGGGGCCGGCTAGCTTGGAGACGCCGGGGCCGGCTAGGAATGTGCCGGAGCCGGCTAGCTTGGAGATGTCGTGGCCGGCCAGGGATGTGCTGGGGCCGGCTAGCTTGGAGACGCCGTGGCCGGCTAGCAATGTGCCGGGGCCGGCTAGCTTGGAGACGCCGGGGCCGGCTAGGAATGTGCCAGGGCCAGCTAGCTTGGCGGGTGCCATGGCCTTTGATGTGCCGGCCTCGGAGGCCGACGCTGGAAGCCGACGCTGGAGCTGACGTTGGAGTCCGTCGGCCTTTAGCTAGCGCTGGAAGCCGTCGCTGGAGACCAACGCTGGAAGCCGACGCTGGAGCTGACGTTGGAGTCCGTCGGCCTTTGGCTAGCGCTGGAAGCCGTCGCTGGAGACCGACGCTGGAAGCCGACGCTGGAGCTGACGTTGAAGTCCGTCGGCCTTTGGCTAGCGCTGGAAGCCGTCGCTGGAGACCGACGCTGGAAGCCGACGCTGGAGCTGACGTTGGAGTTTAGGCCTTTGGGGCCGTCCAAAAATTTTGTTTTTCATGGGGTCAACTGGCCCCATCACTATACATGGTATGAAATTAAAATTCATTATTTCAAACTAATTAAAATCCACATATATGCCAATCTTAGGACTCAGATAAGACCCATAGTGAAATTTCTAGTAATAGTAGGAGGAAAGCCACTCGGAAGATTTATGCTACCAGAACTGAAATAGTGTTTGGGAAGGGAGGGATTCACAAAAGACAATACAGATTTGGTTAAGGGAGGAATGATTAAGTTAATTATATATAATTAGAATGAAAAAGGGCAAATGATAGTGGAAACCAAAGCAAAAGAGTAATGAATTCTGATGCAAAGGAGAGGTAGGAAAGTGAAGAAGAGGTTTGGTGAAAATATGAAAATAATTTTTTTTATTTTATTTAAAAATAAGAGTTTTGTATTTTCCTGGTATTGATTCAATTGAATATATTGCAGCAAAACTTGCAAAATTATATGTCTAAGTTTGCTTTTGCTCTTACTCATCATTATGATAATGCTTCTAGTTTTTTTCTAATTGAAAGTTATTGGTTCTGTTCCTAGAACTACATTCCAATTTCAGAACCAAAACTGCACTTTGGAATGCACGTTTGGTTTTGACTTTGTTTCTAGAATTAGAATTGCATTTTTAAATCAAAACCAAAACTATCTAGATTTCATCACATATTAGAATGTAACACACAATTCAAGTAGCATTTGTTCTGACCATTTAAGCAAAATATGCAATAACATATTATCTTGGAACAACATTGAAGTGCAAATTAGAGTCATTACTTCTTTGTCTTTAATGCACATTCAACACTTTATATATTTTTCTTTCTTTTTTGGATGACCAAGGTGCTATGAAGAAGGCTCAGCTAAAGGTGAAGAACATTTGGGTGATGCAGTTAGCCAGGTATTGTTTTGCAATTTAACCGGTCAGGCCAACCAATTGGCATGTTAGATGGCATATTAGCAGGCTTTATAGAGGGTCATCGGCATCGAATGTCAAATTGTTCCCTGTAAGCTATTATAATCAAAAATTAGTTCCCAATGCTGGCAAACAAAATGTTATAAGGATATTACACAGGTAATAAGTATTATGTTTTTTTTTCTTTGTATTTAAGTTAACAAATTAGCATATATAAATTAATTATGTTTGTCTGTCATGCTATGAAGAAAATTTTCATTTTGAAGACACTATTGGTAAAGAATGGATATTAGGCCAGCTTGCAAAGCATTGGAGGGACAATTGCTGTAGCTTATTTAAGAAATTTTATAAACTAAAAAAAACAAAGAAAAAAAATATTATATCCCATCCTGGATGGATTACACAAGAGCAGTGGGTAGTTTTTATTAATTACCGCCTGAATTCAGAGACAATAGTAAAATCTATTGTGTATATATATATATATACTTAAATATATTGTTATGATACTAAAACTTCTCATTTGAATTGTAAAAAATGGTGAAAACCAATACTGCAAATAGACAAAAGTTGGTGACTCCGCATACTGGAGGATACAAGAGCTTTGCTAGGAAAATGCACGAGATGGTAGGAGTTTGTAAATATGTCTTCAATAATGTAATACTATTATAAAACTAATGTTACTTATTTAATTACTGTTAGAAAACCAAGATTTGGAGAAAAGTGAGTAGAGTTGCATTTTATATTGAGACATATAAGAAGGCAAACAGCTCGTTCGTGAATGATGTAGCAAGAGTTATTTGTATAAGTTTGAGATGCTTATATTATGTTAATTTATGTTTGGATAATTTTATAATTCAGTTATTTTGCCTAACTCTTCTAGTACTTCTCTGTAGAAAAATATTTCTAATCTCGAATCATAAGAAGGCCCTTCCCACACTATTGGCTCATATGATACTCTTGCGTAGGTTTTAGGCCCAGAGCATTCCGATAGGGTTTGGGGTTTAGGATTTGGTTCCATACCTTTATAGGTCTTTGGACCAAACACTAACAGTGTTAGATCCGCGCCTAATGTTGGTTATAGTGCTTCCAGTAAAGTGGCAAAATTAAAGTCTTAGCTACAACCTAAAGATGAAGAAATACATACATTAAAGAATAGTGTGTAGTATATCTTCAAGAGTGTATTTGGAGATGTGCCACAACCATCGAAGTTTACCGCAATACTTAATCCTGAGGTATAATGTTCACAGTTGTTTATGATTGAAAATTTTCTATTACCAAATTCAGTTAGATATTTACCATCCTTCTTTTTTCTTTCAGGATTATGCACGTGCTCCATGCCTTTCATCTTTATCAAGTCATGTATCGAATAGTTAAGGAATGATTTGCAGGCATAGTATTTCCTATTTTGAAATGTTTAGTTGAACATTATGACTAATTGTTGTAACTTATTGACGTACTAATTGTATGTTTTTTTAATAATTTTATTGAATATATGATTTGAGAATTTTTCTATGATTGATAATGTTAAGAATAATTTCATGTTGTAAAATTATATATATATATTTGTATATAAATAAAAAAATATTTTTAAGAATACCATTGTTAAAAGTATTCAAAAAATGACACATTCTAGTGATCATCAACAAAAAAATAACCATTGCAAATAACCTTCAAAACTGCCACTAAAAGAGCAACCTAACGAAAAGCTTTTTTCATTATTGATGGTCACTGATAGCCAGAAAATATAAACCAACCGCCATTGTTATTTGTAGCAGTTATTTCAGTAGTTAACTAATAACCACCACAAAATGCCTCCGGATGGTTGCAACAACGGCGGTTGTTTGACCGCTACTAGGTTCATTTTGCAGCCACCGAGAATACCCACTTTTTTGGTAGTAGATACCAATGATAAAATATTTTTACTTCCATGAAAGATACTTTAAAGAAGTTAAAGATTTATATTCTGAGATATATCTATTAAGTGTTTGACATCGTTAATTTAGCTTAGTAGTATTTTCATCCTACTGCTCTTTAAAAAGAAAAAAATCAAGAATATAATTTCTTTGATTGAAAAAGATAAGAAAACCTTTTTCATGTCTCTCTTTGTTGCTCAAGAGCTCTTCTGAATCTTTAAACTCCTATCTAACCTTATTTAAGTCAAATAACCTGACATAGCCTTATCTAACTCAACCAATTCTATCCAATCAAAATTTAGCTAGAAATAAGATTGAATAGTATCAGGATAGGGTGATATAAAACTGGATTAGGGTTGTCCATAATCCAACCCAAACTATCTAAATTATTGCCGTATCTATAATGATTTTAAAGGGGTCCAGTATATTAATTATATAAGTTTTTTGATACATGTATTGCATGTTAGAAAAGAAAACTACAATCTAACTTATATGATACCATGTTAGTTGTTTATGCTTCAATTATTGTTGTTTCCTATAACAACATATAATAACTCATATACAAGACTTTATTTGGGACGACTATTAAAAGTCATAAACCACCCTATTGGAACTTATAAGCTTATGAAATCTGTTGTCCATTCTTTTCAAGCTTATCATCCATCTCAAGGCATGGGCGATCTTAGTCCTGGGGTCAGCATTGTCTTTCCTTAGATTCCTTGATTGGAGGAGTCTGGGGACACTCCCATGGAGATAATTTTAGGTGGCAACTGAGCTAGCAGACTTCTTGGCACCGATATTTAGGGCATAATCATTGCATAATAACGTATGCTTCTAAATGCTTATGATTGTTTGGTTAAATTTCTTGAAATTGAATTAATCAGATTTAAAGTACCTATCATCTTTAGTTTGGACTAGCTTGTTTTTCATTTAGATAGGATTATAGTCTGCAATAGAGATCACTTATATTCAGTAATCAGTATTCACAACACTTTAGTTGTTGAATAATAGCTCATGCTTGCTTGCAAATCTATCAAATTATGCTGATAGTGCCATTAAATTATCTAATGCTATAATTTTGCTTCCATAAGAAAATAAACAAAGAAGTTGATAAAGCATAAATGAGATGACCAATATAAATGGAGATGCATGTAAAGGATGTCCTTTTTATTTTTTGATAGGAAGAGTACAACTAAGGATAAAAGAAGGAAAATTAGAGAAGACCATAGTCCCTGTACTTCAATTTGCATATTTATCATTGCATATATAAAAGGATTTTAGTAGAGTTGTTTCCAGCTCAATATGATAAGTTTATATACATGTGTTTAAAACTCAAGATGACAAATTTATATACTGATCAGTAGCTCTATTTATAAAGTTGTGTGCAAAGAATAAGGCAAGACTTATTCTAAGAAATATAGAATATTATAAGGAATATACTAAGGAATATGGAATATTATATGAATATTATAAAGTTTGTTGAATATAGATACTCATAAAGAATATAAAGGATGTTTTTAATGAAAGAACCAAAATTCTTACCAAAACAAATATAATTGAGGAATCGAAACATCCTCAACTCGACTCAACTCAACTCATCTAAGCCTTTTCCCAACTACATAGGGTCGGCTATATAAATCTACTTCCTCTACTCTGCTTATTCAGGACCAAGTTAATATTTAAATTATAAATAGTTATATCTTTTTTAATTATTTTTGCTCATTAGTTTAGGCCTACCTCTACCTCTATCCTTACCATGAATTGTTAAAAGATCACTCTTTCTAACTGGAGCATCTAAAAGTCTACGTTGTATATGTCCAAACCATCGTAATCGATTTTCTCATTTTATCTTCAATTGGGGCTACTCCTATCATTTTTTTTATATATTTATTTCTAATTCTATTTTTTAAAGTTTTACCATATATCTATCTTAACATACACATTTCTATTACACTTAATTTATTCACATGTTTTAATATTGTCCAATACTCTGTTTCATATAGCATAGCTGGCTAATAGCAGTTTTATAAAATTTTTCTTTTAATTTTAATGGGATGCGCTGATCATACAATACTCCGAAGCACTCCTCCATTTAATCCATCCTGCTTTAACTCTATGATTCACATCTTCACCTATTTCACCTTCTTGTTGGATAATTAATCCTAAATACCTAAATTTTTTACTTATTGATATCTCTTGGCTTGCAATGTTCATTGTTTCTTCATTTGTATTTCTACTCCTACTAAAATTATATTTCATATATTCAGTTTTAGTTCTACTAATCTTAAAACCTTTAGATTCTAAAGTCTCTCTTCAAATCTCTAGCTAGCTTAGCATTTACTTTAGATTTAGTTTCATCAATCAACACTATATCATCTGCAAATAACATACATCATAGGATATTATTTTGAATATGTTTGGTTAATTCATCCATAACTAATATAAAAAGATACAAACTTAAGGCAAATCCTTAATATAAATCTACAGAAATTGAAAACTCACTAGTTTCTCCTATTGTTGTTTTAACAATAGTTATTGCTCTATCATACATATCTTTTATTAATTTTATGTACCTTTTGGTAATTTATTTTTTCTCTAAAATCCACCATATTATTTCTCTAGGTACTCTATCATATACTTTCTCTAAATCAATAAAGACCATATGAAGGTTTTTTTTCTTTTCTCTATATCTCTCCATCAATCTTCTTAATAAATAGATTCCTATTATTGAATCGAACCATCCTGTATTATTAAAAATTTTAAAATATGTATAGCACTTAAGATAAAGATAATGGAGTGCATGTGATAGTACAATTCATTATTTGCTGTTAATAATAAAGTTAAGATCAAGATTCTTACATGTTCTAATTAGGTTTTTTAAGCAAATGAGGCCATTGAATTTTGCCCTTTTTAAGCAAAAAAAGGGTTTTGTTTGTTGCCAAAGTTTTCCTCCTCTTCTTTGTTCCTCTCAATCTCTTCCATCATGGTGACATAAGAGCCCCATTTATCTCTATGGCATGTTTACTTCTAATACCACCTACTGCACTACCTCATCCTCATCACCTGCACTCATGATAAAACCACCATCACTCTCACACTACTTGGAATATTGTGTGATCTCCAAATCTATGGTGTGCTTCACCTCCTCTATCCTCATCAATGCCACTGCCACTGCCATATCAATGTAGTCATACTATCTAATGATGATCCTTTTGGAGATCTTTCATCAAATCTTGTAGATCTTGGTTTTGTAGCTGGTCCTTCTCAATCACACTATTATTTTCCATTAGAGCACCAACCCATAATTTTCTCCCAACAACACTTCTATCATAATGGTCATGTTCATGAAGATTTGGTATGAGGTGGAGAGAGATCAAAGATTAGATTCATGTTTTTCTTGACCTAATGGGAGAGAGAAGGGATGAGAGATAGGAAGGGAGAAGAGGAGGGCTAGTTCAAATATGAAGTAATAAAGAAATTTTTTTTAGTAACTTAGTCTAATTTTTTTGTATTTACACCAATAGCTGAGCATGTGAAAAAATATCATATGCTCTTTCACATGAAAAAAAATAATTTAAACCCTTATCATGCTAGGTTCTTTAAAATTCTATCATGTGATCACTTAAAGACTTTGAGTCACATAATCTACCATATTATTACACAAACCATTTATAATATTACTTTTAATCATAATCATTTCTTATTTTAGCAACCAATCTATCTAATAATTAGTTCTCATTTTGGTTAAACTTCCTCATGTAAGCACATGTACTACACATGCTGTAATATCTCTTCTCTCAATCAATTAATCCCCAATCCAACTGTTAAGGACACACACAAACGCAACAATAGATTCTATGCATGCAAAAAGGTGACAATCTATCTAATATATAATATACACTGACCAAAAATAACTTAGCAATATAGCAACAATACAAATATCCAAATCTCATTAGATCAACTATAATATTTAGAAAGTTTCATAGATCAAAAGGAATAAATCCACTTTACTAAAACTAGAAGTTCACTCTAAGCTCTTGTACAACTTTGACCCATACCTTCCTATACTTCAAGGTTTGAAATTAAAGAAGAGTGAGTTAATTAAAGCTTAGTAAGCAGCTAGAACTCTAGCTAAACCAATCAAGTAGGTTCAATGTAAAAATACTATTACTACCCTTGGTGCATCAACATAAATAATTTTATAATTCATGTGTAAAATATTAATATTACCAAATAAGAATTTCATAATTAGGATTATATGGATTATTTAAAGAATGAAATGTATACATAATTCAATATAATACACTTTTATTAAAATTCATATTGGGCACAAAGTTTTATAAGAGCCATTATGTTTACTTCTACATATGACAAAACACAGATACAAAATAAGAAGTCACTTTTCTTTTAGTAGTTCTTATATAATTTATGTAAACATATATTTTTAAACTATTTTTCAAAATCATTTTAATAACTCATTAGCTTATAAAGACTTTAATAACTCATTAGCTTATAAAGACTATATAATTCTTGTAGTAAGCCCACAAAATACAAAACTATATTTAACTCCTATGAAATAGATCTATTAATGTAGATCCACTATACCATGGAATGGGTTCACTAAAATCAAGTTCAAAAATGAAGAGTTGTCTATATGTAACTCCATAGGTGGGGTCCGCAACATAGTTTAAGTTAGGGTTCATTATGACACATTTCTAAATATCATTTCATTTCATAACTTACACATCTAGTGCAATAATCATAAAATTTTCATTTATACATAATATTCATAATTTCATGTTTTTGAACAACCATATAATTTGTAGTTATATTTTTAGATATTTTTACAATATAAACTTGAACAAATTGTAGCCTTTTTGGCATTTATGAAAAAAAGCTATAAATACATATGATGATAAATTTTTAAAAGTATATTAGAATTCTAGCACTGAAAAAGTTCTTACTTGATCTAATTTGCATGCAATTAAAACATAACAATAACTTCTAAAAATTTTTAAAGCACTTGCTAACAACATATACATATATATTTTGAGATGAAAATACTGATTGCTTGCCTATAGTGAGTAACATTATAGTTAAATCTTATTACTACTTGGCTATTTTTCAAAACCTAATATTAAAATAATTTTTAAAACTTTTATAATTGTTCGAGGCTTAGGCTTGGAAAGAAAGATTAAGGGCATGGGTCTAGGTCTATGGTGGTAAGTTCTACTTTCAAACTATGATTTTCATTGCACAAGAGGAGCAAAACAACCCATGGCTAGGGACAGAAAAAAAGAAGAGCAAAAAGAGAACATCAACAAAAGAGAAGAGAGAGAGAGAGAAAGTGAGAGATAGAGTGGGATATAGAGAGAGAAAAAGAGTTCGAAGTTTTTTTTTTTTGATACAAATGGGTGATCATATTGATTTAGTGCGAATCAATTCAAAAGATTAGATTATAATATTTGCTTCAGCATTAGAGGACAGGGGTCTTCCTGATTCTATATCTAAAATTTTGTAAGTAAGTCACAGATGTTGCTATTCAATCAACTACAGAATTGGTTTTATGATAAATATGTCGAATCTAGATCTAATCAACTCGGGTAAGAAGCTTTGAAAGAACGAGAAAAGTAGTCGATTGTCAGTCTTCTCACTAGCAGTGAGCTACAGTCGCAGTGGTCCACTGATTAATAGTCCCAGTAGAAGAGCTAGTGGTGATAAAGATATCATCTTCTATGTTTATGATAGTAAAGAAAGACGGAAAAAAAAAAGTTCTTTATCAGTCATAACCAACGCATTGAGATTAAGTGGGTAGCAGATGGTTTTTTCGACATTTGAAGGAGGAATGGGGTGATGGGACTGATAAGGATTTGGTGGCGATGGGATATCGGTCGCTTAAATTTGAGTAAAGAGCAGAAGTGATTGCCATTTAACAGAGACTATACCAGTGATGACAATTTGGAAGAGAGAAGAGAGAGAGAGAGAGAGAGAGAGAGAGAGAGCTTCCAATGATCTAAATAGGGTCAACCTGCTGTATAATTTGATGAAGAAGAAACAGGGCAAGAGTCACTATGTGGCTCAGTGAAAACAGAGGCTGATTGACCGAACTCAGACCGAGAGGAAAATAAAAAGACCAAAAGAAAAGAAACGAAAGGGCTTATAATTAAACACTTTAATCATTAGCAATAGTCATCATTACCAGCTAACAGCCATTATTTTTCAAAATTATCAGGATTAGGCCACTTCAAATTGGGCTTCTCCATCGTACAGGATCAAGCTCTTTTTGAAACTTCTCCATAAGTTAAGAATGGGGCCCAAGAAGAAGGCCAACTAAAGCCATCAAACCAGAGACCTAACAACCACTCGAACCCCCACCCCACCAAATTGTATTCCTTTCAAATTAATCCACTAAATATCTACAGATGTTCAAAATACTTAGATCTAGATGGTGACATTCCCCTGTTTCCTAATTCTTTCTCATTTTCTTAGTTAGAATTATAACGTTTCTATGGTTGGCTTCTCGTTGAAATTCAACTTGGCAATGTTTTTTTTTAAATACGATCCCAATGGCTCCCAAGTGACACGATCGTGGCCGTTCAAATAGAAAAATAAGGGACACAACGGTGGAGATCATGCCCCAATGTTTGCATTTATTGGGGCCGTCGTTCATCGGAAATTTAGAGGGGAGCAGCGGAAGGAAACCCAGAGGGACAAAAAAAAATCTATTTTTTTATCTTTTGGTCTTCTTTAGGTGTGGATTTCGCTCGTAGCTTCCGCTCCTCGATCCATTTGGGATCTCGGTCGGGTCCGGCTGTCGACCTTCTGTGGTAAGAACGACAAAGTCCCTCTCTTTCTCTCATTCTTCCGCGTTTTCTTTCGATTTGGAGCACTTTTGGGCGCTTTGGTTCTTCGGATTTCATCCATTGATGCCTTTTCGAAGCCAAGATTGAATCTTTTCGCTTGATTCGATCATTTTTCGTTGCAGCTGGTATTTTAATCGGGTTAGCACGGAAGAATTGATGCTGGATTGATGGGGAGGTTAGAGCTTTGTCTCTAGACGTGGTCTCTGCTATCGGCTCTCCAAGTCTCTCGGTATCTCTGGGGTAATGGAAAGTTTTTCCATCCATGGAGTTTTATACATTGCGGGTTTTCTTGAATTGAAATGATGAATTTTTTGAGGGTTCGGTTCGTTGGGTTGGTGCTCTTATGGTCGAGTGGGGTGAAACACGGATGGACTTGTGGCATCTGCGGCAGTGAGTGGCGCCGGGTATTTGATCGATCTTTGTCGAAGGGTTGTGAATAAGAGGGAGGAATGCTTGCCAGAGCCACTACATAGGGGCTTGCTTTGCTCACAGGAAATCCAAAATGCCATCATCTATGGACAAAAAGAATGATCATAAGAGCTTTGAATCTAGGGCCAGTATTTTTCGTAGATTGGTTCATAAGCATACTTCTGAAGATGTTTCTTCTGGTAATGACAAGGTCCCCCATAATACCCCTAGAAAGTCTTTGGAACCAAGGGCAAAAGCTCCATTAGAGGGAACGGCTTCTAGTAGTGGGGTTGAAGGAGACACACTGATGAGTTCAAGAGAGTATGTAAGGGACCACAGTACTCTTTTGAGTTTGCAGCCATGGATCTTTAGAAAGACAGTACTCAAATAGTTGAGGATGGGGTGGTCGGAGAGTTTTCTGATAAATCCAGGTATGAGATGAATAGGCTCAGCGATGCCTCACTAGTTGATACTGCTCCATGGAGTGTTAGTCTTGGTTATAGGCATGGTAGAGGCCGGAGCACTCTGAGGAGCAGACGGTCTCGCAGGTATTCTGTGAAGCCTTTTACTTCCATGGAGACCTGTCTTGTCCCTCAGCTTTACAATGAAAATTTTGAAATTGAAGAATATGTATTTGGTTCACTCTCGTCTCCTAGTGCACAAGCTGCAAAGACATTTGTGATAACTGATGGAAGCAGAATAATCAGCAAATCAAGTCATGAACATTTAGGCAACAATGGCTTGCATAAAGATGTTGGAGTCAGTTCAGGAGAAAGGGAAACTATCATTGGAGTTCCTTCTCTTCCAGAATTAAAGAGACTGAAACGAAACAGCAGTGAGGCGCAGCACGGAAGGTTGGCCTCTTCCAGTTCTCAGAGATCCTGCAAATTCCCACATTCACAAGGTAGCATTATCAAGCTTTGCTTAGGCTTTCAAGCCATGACATCTTTACATATCCTGATGATCTTTCTAATGTTTCTTTACCTTTTACATTGGTCACAGACAGTTGAGAATATGAAACTTCCTAAAATATGTAACATATGAAATGAGAAATGGCATCACAGAAAAGTTTGGAATATGAACTTGTCATGCCAAATTGGTTTAAATAATATTGGTATATGTAGTCCCTAATTGTTTGCACTGCATGCGTAATGGTAAGCTTGTCTTTTGTTATGTGCAGTAGTTCATGAACTATTTGTTCTCCTGTAATCAGAGACCTCTCTTTGGATCCTGACATTTGATTACAAGTCACTCTGAGTCTGACTGATATCCTTACACAAATTGGATCACTTCAAGTGATCTTCTAATTATGTTATCTTGTATTTGATGCATTCTTTTTTTTTAAGCGTTTGAAGGTACTTTCTTTTCAGGTCAAATGATCTTATCAGATATGTAGGTCCACCTTTTGTGCCATCCTAAATAATGGCTGATCATGAAAACAAACCAAAATGATAATCCTTTGTCAGGGCTCTTTAAGTTTTATATTGCAAATACTGGATTCAAATGTTCTTATACCAATGCTGTTAATATAGTATCATTTGTTTAAGAGTTCCTGCACTAGAACCCATGCCATTTTACCATTGATTGTAGCACCCACTACTGTGGATTGTAGGGGTTGGGGTATTAAAATCTGACCTGCATCCACCAACCAACTTGAATCCACCCTCAATAAATAGTTTTGGGTGGGGTTTTTTAAAGGTTGGGTTTGTTCCACATCAACCTAAAATCAACCTTATTATAAATATGCAAGCTTGGTTTAGTCTCAGACCCAATGGGTCACCCAGGGTGACATGGTGTGGAACTAGCTAGCACCCAGACCCAACATAGTTGATAGTTCTCTAATTATTTCCATGCGGTTTGGTTCAAAAGAATAAAAAGGAAGGCTTATAGAGAGTAACAGATAGGACTAACTGCAGAATTTTGAGATGTAGGGTTCCACCTTAGTTTTATCCTCTATTACTTTATTACATATCACAGATTTTATTTTTTGCAACTATGATGATATATTTGAAGTTGCATTTGATTTTGTTGTTTGATCTTTGCATACCATGTTTTGCTTTGTTTTTAGTCATGTGGTTGACATGTGAACGCTTAAATGAGTTAGTGGATGGGTACAGGTTTATGTGACATAATGGATTGGGTATGGGTTTACATTTCCCAAAATCATTATTTAGTTATGGGTTGAGGTTTTTTTGACTTTGACTTGGCTTGACCCAACCTGACCCAACCTATTGCCACTCCTAGTTGATTTTTCATGAATTCATAGTCCATGGAATTGGCTTGAAATCATTGTTAACTCTAGGTAGAATTAAGCATGTGCAATTCAAAGTTACGATTTCTAGAACTTATCAATAGAGTTTTGGAAGCTTGGTTTTATGAAAAGAAAAAAGAGGAGAAAAGAAATGTTGCTTTGTTGATGACGTGTTTAAGCCTAAGAAATTGAAATTCTGGAGTCCAAACAAAAAAAGTTCTGGAGTGATTGATGCAGCCAAGTTTAAAAAAAATTGTTAGTTCAGGTTTTTTCTGTTTCTTATCTACAGACTCAGTCCTTTGTGTTTCACTGCTATAGGATCTAAAGATAGTTGGATTTCTGACCACTGCCCTTCCTGAAATTTTATGTTTCTTGGCAACTCTCTTGTTCCATTTGAAGAAGTGCGTGGTAATACTCCTCATCTTCAACGAATATCTTCTTCAACGAATATCTTCCTACATTTGCATTAAAAAAAAATTCCAGGAAAACTAAAGCACCGAAAGAGAATGTACTGCCACCTCCAAAAGCACAAGGCAAAACCCTATGAATCTCAATCTGAAGGTTTTGTTCCATGATTTGATAATGCATAAATTCATATATGATCAGCAATATCCAATTTGATTTTAGGTTGATTTATTTGGGGTGTCCATGAGAAGACTGCACAATTATCATAGGCTGGGATCTGACATGAGAACTCCCACCTTTTTATGCAACAGGGAGGGAGGGAGAGGATGTGGGGAAGCAAAGATCAAGAAGACGAGAGTTTCTGCACGCGTGTGCCCGAGAGAGAGAGAGAGAGAGGAAATCCTCTCATCAAATGATTGCATCCACTAATTGGAAGATTTCATGACAAGTATCTTAAGAGGGAGGTGGGCGGGTTGGATGGAGAGGATGCTTTTGCACAAGGAGACATGATCAAAAGAAGTCATAGCAGGGGAAAAGAAAGGAGCAGAGAAGAAATCTTCTCATGGAGTGATTTTAACAACTAATAGGGAGATTTCATGACAAGTATCTTAATGCATCAAGGTTATGGGTTATTGTCCCAAAAAGAAAAGGTCACCAGAGCACATTTCCTTCAGATTTGAGAGCTATTGGTGGTCGGTAACCTCAACAATTAGGAAGGATATTAGGAATATCTGAATGAGGTGAAAGAAGTTGTTTTGATAATTTTTCTTTCTATTAATATATCTGAATTTTGGGATAACTTTTATGTCATGGTTTAAAAACCTTGGCTCACATTTCTGTTTTCTCAATATTATCCTTGCAACTTTTGGTGGATTCTTTCACCGGTTCTCTATGCTTTGACTCTTCCACGTGATTATTATCTACTTATCATTAGTATGGTTTATGTTGTATCTGGAACATTCAGGCACTAAGACAACAACTTCTCTAGCAATTATTCTCAAAATTCTGTGTATACACCCTTTCAGCAGGCTCTCACACGTTCTCCTTACACATTCAAGCTAACTTATTGTAAGTTTGTTTTCATCATCAGGACAGTTTGATTATGCATTGGGTAATATAGATCAAATATGTCAGCCTTTATTTATGTGCAATTTTTGTGAAACATTTATTTGGTATCCCAAACCTTTATTCTTTATTATCGCATATTCACCCAGTGGCAACACTCGACTCAACTCATCTAAGCCTTTTCCCAACACTATCATATGTAATTAATTTAAATATAGTTTATTTTCTTAGCTGGTTGCAATTTAACTTCACTTTAAGTATAAGCATTAATCATCGTCTTCAACTTCCAATTGTATTATCCATATTGTCTTTTTGGTTTTGGTTTGTTCTAAAACTGCTTTTCTTCTTCATCATCTTGTTTTCCTTCTCTTGACTTGTCAGATTCACTTGATGGACCACTCATTTTCTGTCTTGGAGTGAACATTGGTGTGATATCCACTATTATATCAAATAGAAAAGAAGTCGAAAAGTTAAATGACCTGTTGAAGCGCAAGGAAAACTTGGTTAAAGATTTGCAGGAGGAGTTAGAGATGAAAGAATCATTTACTGTTAAGGAATTGGACAATGAAGCTTGTGGAACCCATGGACATGATTACAACAATGCAAAAACAGAAGATTCTATTGAATCCCTTAAGGAGAAGGTTCCAACATCTTATTTTCCTGCAAAAGAAATAGTAGAATATAACAAACTACACTTGTCTGATGTTGAGTCAAGGAGTAAAATTGAAGCAGAGCTTGAAGCTGAACTTGAGAGGCTTGAGCTAACAATGAATGCTAGTAGTCTGGATGGAAAAATCTCTGCCTTCGGTGAGGTAAAGCCTAAACTGATATATCATCAAAGCCTAAGCACTAACTTGATGCAATGAAATGTTTGTTTGTCATTTGTTCACTGCAACTTCTGTTTTTCTTACTTTTATTGTATATCCTTTGAATTGGAATTTTTGTTGTTGACATTCTGTGACATTTTTCATACAAAACTTGTTAAGTAGGATTTTTTTCTATATCTTCATGTCTCCACACACAAACAACATTTTTACGGAACCCAACTGCCCAACTGTGGTATCAAGTTTTCATAGTTCATGGTAGATTATGTTTAATCCAAGGTAGAGTTGGAGTTGGCTAGTTGGGCTATGCCGCTTCTCAAGCTGGCTTGAAAATTTTTGGGGCTTTGGACTAGACTTAGGCCCAAGAATTTTTTTTTTTTCTTCAAATCCTGGCCCAAGGCTGGGCCTATCCAAAACCCAATTGGGTTGACCCGAATTAGCCTATCCGAGCCAAAAGACTAAATCGACCTAGGTCTAGCCCCTGATGGAGTGGAGGGTGTCATCATTGAGGACAGCTGCCAACTGCTTGGTAGACTTTTGCTAACACTGGGAGGTCATAAGTCGATGAAGTCCTTGATGTAGGAGGGGTCGAAGAGGTGGTACTAGTGGTAGATGTGAAGGGAGGTCTCAGTGGGGATGTCAAAGAGGGAAGACCAAATGTGGTCATGCTGGGTGATGGGGAGGGCATGGTGGGTGCAGTCAAAGGCCATAAAGCTAACCGCAAAACTCTCTATTCACAGATGATTCCAGATTAAAGGAAACAGGGATAAAAGATCTCAAACAAGAGATGGGAGAAATCCACATCAAAGAGCTCCTCTCTACCTATTCTCTTCGAATCAAGAGCCACAGAGGCAAGATTGATTCCCCTCTAAATCGAAGCGCATTGGGAGGAGGTTGAAGGAGAGCTTGGGATTGTGTTGGAGGGTACTCAAATCTTTGTTGGCGCACCTGCAACAGGACTGTTTCTGGGATGATCAATAGGAGGTAGTTAGGCCACATCATCACCCATATCTCCCACCATCCTCCCCAAATGGCTCCCTCGGCATGATTAAACAAAGTGCCATGATTGTGGGAATTCTGTGAGTAGGAACGAGAGCTCAGCTTAGGAATACAATAGAATTAGGGAGGATAGAAACACCCCTTGTTGGATATAGGGTCATGTTGGTCGTCGGTTCAGGCTTGGGCCTAGTTCTAAGCTGGCTTTGAGCAGGATTTTTAGCTTGATCTTTGGACCCGACCCAAGCCTTGCCAAGCATTGACTTGAGCCCAGCCCAAAAGACTCAATTAATATTCAAACCAAGCCCAAACTACCTTAGGTCTAGCCCAGGTCCCAACTCCAAGTTGACCCAACTTGACAAGGCTCAAGTCAACCCAAGCCCACTTCGAACCCTAATTGAAGGATAGCATCCCGATAATCAATCTCCCTATTCTTTTTAGTTTACATAGACAGGAATTTTCCAACGAGTTTGAGATTAAATCTTTCTTGTTGTTATTTTTGTTTGTAGAGATAGAAATCTCGTATTTTAGTTCTAATATGAAGTACAAGTGCTAATGATCACCTAGATGACAATATACAGCATAAGAAAGATTTACTTACTCTTATTATGTGGCTATGAACTCAATGTACAAGGAATGTGTGCATGTGACAACTTTGGTTTGTATAGATTTTGGAAAACTCTTGTTGGTATTGATTGACCGAACAAGATTGAGATTTGAAAATTTTTAACCACATCAGATTGAGGGTTCTAAGTTTGGTTCTTATTTTTGTTGATGCTTTTCATAAATTCATTGTCTCCCCTGTCCCATGTTACAGACTGAAAAAAATTAATGGGTATGCTTCATATATTAGTTTGTCTGTCTTTTATCCTAGAAATTGAGTTTTGTTTAGTCGGCGTTGGAGATTTTCTAAACTGGTGGTTTGCTTTTCATGGCTCAAAAAGATCAACCTATTTCTCCACATACGAAAAGCCAGCATATCACTATCCTAAAATCTGTAGATGTCAACCATGTTAAAGAATTGAGCCTTCAAATGACTTTATTGTTGCCCTTTTTCCTTTGATACTTGATAAAAAGATTGGATTTCATATTTCAGATTTAGCTTTGTGATGCTCAGCAATCAATTGTGCATGTTTCTCTTTAAGAAGATTGTGAGCTCTTTGGGTTGGTCTGCTAGTTGATTCATTGTCTGAGTTCTCAACAGTTTTTTTTTTTTTTTTCATATCATTGATGGCGTGAATGTGTGGTCAAGTTGTTCAAACTTCTTATCATTTTGGTGCAGTTTCTGATCACATTTCATGCTAGCCATCATACTGATGGAAGGCTTGAATTTGTAGATGCGCCATGAATTATTCCATTATTTTGATACACTCATAATGTAAATTCAATTGGAAAAATTGACTTCCTTTCCCATTTACTGATCTGATGCAGTCAGAGTTTAAGGAGAAACAACCAGAAGCCCAGACTCTGGAAGTTTCTTCAGTAAGCTGAATCCACAACTTCCACCATTCTAGTTCGGAAATAGGGCTACCAGCATGCATTTTATAGTTAGGAAATTACAGTTTGGATAAGTATACTCCTTTTCTCCCTTTCTTCTTAATATTTTGTTTTCTTCGTAGCTTCTGCAACAAATGAGGGGAAAGCAGATTTTAACATGATAGATTTTCTGTTTTGCTTTCTTCTTCCATAATTCCTTCGGTGTCCTTTCTAATTTTCAACTTCAGATCTGTGAATAGAACTTGCTCAATTGGTTCCTCCTTTTTTATTTCTTTCATAGCAAATAAAATATTGGAACCTAGTCTCCATCTATCCTCTATAGTTGATCATGCATTGCTCTATTCCTTTCCAGTTCTTACCATTAGAACTCTCATCCAACCTAGATAGAGGTTGGCATAATGGGCCTAGATGTGTTCTACCAAAGTTTCAGGATGCTTTGCTGCCATCTCTATTTCCAACATTCTACGAATTGAGGATAAATTCATGGACAGAAAAGGGACACATCACAATGCAGTTTAAGGGCCCATTAGCACTTAGGAGGTAGGAACATTTTTTCTTTTTAAAGCTAAAAGGCCAGAACAAACCCCAAGATCCCAGATATTCAAAAATCTTTTGCTGTTCTAATTTATTTCAGATATCCTCTTCAACTCTTTCTCATTGTTTATATTTCTGATTTTGTTCATAATCCTTTGAACCCTGATGCTATATATAGTTCCATGTACCATTTGTTTTCCCTTTATATGTCAACTTACCTTTTTTCTGACCATCTGTTCTTGGGATGAACTTGCAGAGGTAAACATATGCCATTTGAGTTTGTATGCCAGTTATTTTTGGAATCGTCTATCATTACTTTTTGCAACTGCTAGATTGTCGCTTTTTTGTGATTAATGTTTCTAAAAGGTGCTGCATATCACTATCTTAATCCTCTACTTGTCATTTATACAGTCAAGCCTTTCTTAACTAAATTTTAGGATGCACAGAGGATATTATTTTATCTATCTCCATTTTGGTGGCATTGAACTGAATATCAGTGAGTGTTATGGTCTGCAATTTGACAACGGTTGCGTAGAATTTCTTTTCATGCTTTGAAATTATGTAGTGTGAGGAAGTTATGTTTCTTCCATTCTTGCCTCGAGTCTTGAAAGGCTATTCCTTGTAAATGTTTGTCTTCTTAAGTATGAAGCTCCATCCTCATCATCTTAATTTCCATATCATGATTCATTGTGTTATCTTCTGGAATATTGGCTTGATTATGTAACCACTAGCATCCCCATTTCTGATGGTTTTAAAAAAATGTGCATATCATGGAAAATTACCATGACTTAAAGATGTTATAAAATGTTAATTGTGATTTATTGTGCTTTGTAGATTTTATTTTACTAAAATAGGTGAAATTGAGGTGAACAGTATATCCCTATTAGATGGCTGGAATCAGATAGTATGAGCCGGTGATCTGTCTTCGTAAAGATACTCACTTCTGTACAATTTGTCGGTATCTGGACATTTTTTGTATAGGAAAAGCAAGCTCAGATCCATTCCAAAATTAAAAGGAAGTAAAACACTCAGCCCTGCATCGTTGTGTGCAGTAATTTCTCATGTTAAAAAAAAAAAAAATCTTTTCAAAAAACTATAATATTTCATCCTAGGAATTAGCAACAGCATTATCAAATTGTTGGAGCTTTCACACTCCTGTAACGGCAGAGTATATGTATAAAATTACATGAATGTTCTACCAAAGTTTTCAATCCTGTGGGACAGACGTTTTGTTTTCTCTATGAAAAAATGATGTGCTGCCATCCCAGTCCATCCCGACATATAAAATGAGGGTTATTCCAAAGTGCATTGATTGGAATGTTGAGATAATTTTGGGATGGTGGTCTTATCTCAATATTTGGGACAGCAACTTATTCTAGCATCAGACATCTCATGGGGGTTTGAAACCATGTGTCCCACAAATACTCAAAATATATCAACATGCAAAGATTCCAATTAATCTACTTCACAGTTATTCTCCATCACGCTTGTCTTACATGCTTTTATGCAATTGAAATTTCTTGAATCATGGCATTTTCATCTTTTGTGCCATTCTAGTGATGCACATGATGAGCCAATAACTATTTTGTGATGGGGGGATTGATGTTTACTTACTATTTGCCCTTGACTTTTGGCAGACATCTGAATTGTCTCGTTTGATTTTGCAAAAGTTTTAGCTGACAATATGGAAATTTGATTGCAGTTTGATCAAGACTTCATGGCTGATGTTGTTCATGGGGAACTGCCAGCGGATATGCTTGATGGGGGAGCTGATAACAGGAAAGATGACAATGATAGAGACAGCAAGAGCACCTCCACAACTGAGACACATAATGTGAATTATGCTGTTTCACCTAGAGAACTCAGCATACGGCTCCATGAAGTGATCCAACTCAGACTAGAAGAACGAATTAAGGAACTTGAAAGAGCACTTGAGCAAAGCCAGAAGCAATTGCAGTTGATGGAAGTTGGCAGAGCTCTCTCTGAGAAAGCCTTCTCAATCAGTGATATGGGATCTTCTTCTGCCCAAGATAGCCCAACTATGATTGTAACTGATAATTCTCTAAGCCAAGCATTCTGCTTAAACCTATCAGGAGATGCATTAAATGCATATGATGAGGCATATGAAGAGTTTACAAGCATCACTAATGCTGAGGAGAATGTGCAATTGACCACCAACATGGGTAATCAAAATTTTTATAAAGATGGACTGTATGCATCCGATCGTAGTCTCATTTGGGGTATGGAAGGTGACAGTGCAGACCAGTCACAAAGATGTGCACAATCTTTTGAAAAGGAGCCAACACAGGAGCAGATTACAAAAACCAAGGAATCAAATGATTCTTGTGAGAGCAATGGTGTTAATGAAGATGAATATGATGACAATGATGATGATGATGAATTGATCCAACAAATTGTGGAGATGACAAGGCAAGGGTCACCTGTAGTATTACATGCTCAAAGGATGCTCTTCTCATTGGACTGAATCACATCCCAGTGATCATTGCCTATGGGATTATTTTTTTTCTCTCTCTCTTTCTCTAATACAAATCAAGAAAATAGCAGAAATTACAAATTTGATATGTAAAAAACTTGATCCCTGGCTTACTCTGATTTCTCTAGTCCTCTCTTGGAACTGGTTCCTCCTGTCTGGCTTTCAGTTCGTCGGCTTGTTATTCCAACAGCCTAAATACCATTTGTTGATGCCAGATCACCCTTCTTTCGATGAGCTTCTCACTGTTTGAAGTCTGCAAAAAGTTTCGGGGATCAGAGATTTCGATGGGAACCTTTCGACGCTCAAGTTAGTGCTCTGGACAATAATCATGAGCTTAAGAAAGCTCAAAAGAGAGAAGAGAGAGAGGCTTAGAGCCGTGCTCTCTTCGTGAACAAGAATGAGCGTTTTAAGAGTATTGTTGTGGTTACCTGGTTGGGAGTCCTTCTTATCCATTTTATCGGTGTGGTTACCTGGTTGGGAGTCCTTCTTATCCATTTTATCGGTGTTTAGAGCCTGCTAGTTTTGGGGCATGATCACTTATCAAAGCATTGATGATGAGAGCAGCACAGTGAGGTTAGCATTCATGTGATTTGTCAGAATTGCAGGCAATGTTCCGTCTAATATGATGGCTGCATAATTGATGTGTCAAATCCCGTCGAAATGGGTGGCCACTTGATTTGGATGGTTGTTAACCTGCAGGGCGTGGGCGATCGTTACGGTGCTAGCCAGATATGTTCTTCACGTCGCACGTTTGTTATTATGTGCGGACAATGATGGAGTCAAGCACGTGAGCCCTACAATGCAACCGCTGGGGCACTGCTTGGGTGGTTGCTGAGACCAACCGATCGAGGCTGAAGCTGACCAAGGCAGTCGATTTCAGCGTCGACCTCAGCTGAAGCTGGCCGAGACTAGCCGAGGTATGTTGGCGAAGGCTGAAGCTAGCCGAAAAGAAAACCGATCCGGATGGCTAACTAGGAGTTCGACTCGAGTGATATTACCATTGCCCGTGTAGCTCATTGGCCCCATCATCATCCATTGCAAGGCTTTTTAAAACCATGTTACCCTGAAGACTCCAGATCGTATGTTTACATTGCTGAAAGCCTAGCAAGCTCCACACCAGATGGTTCCAATTGATGAGCAACCATTCCTCCTGATAAAGCTTGTAAAATTATCCATGAGAGTTCTCAGCATGAGGAAACCGGTCAAGCTTAACAAAATCAATATAGAGTTAACCACTGTATCATCTAATGATTTTTGGCTCTCATATTACGGCCACTTTTAAGATGCTAGATTTTCCTTCATCCAGCGGCTAGCATGATAGACTAAAGAAGAATGAATGCAGCGTGTGGACAGAAATCCTCCCCCTGGAATTGAAGGAATCTATCTGTTTTTGCTTGAGCTTGAGTTTTCTACATAAAAGTTTGCTCGTGGAAACGAGCAAACCGTGAAGACATCTTGAGACAACCAAGCTCATGATTACAAAGAGACTTTCAGTGCCCGAGTAAAAGATTAACCACATCACCTGGCATGAAACTGCTTCAGGTCATGTGCTAAATAATTTGCAAGCTTGAAAAGCTCGTGTATTGTCGCTTCAAGAAATTGTTATTATGTCATGAGTTGAAGAATAAAAGCTAGCAGACTAATAAAATACAAGTTACATCCCTAAACAGCAGTGGTATCAAAAATTGAAACAGAACGTAAATCAGCCTCTATCATAGAAAATCACATCCAAACCTGATTAGGATTCGTAGCAATAGTTTAATAGGACAACAACTTGCAAATACCTGTGAAATTTGTTGAAAGGGGAAATTCATATTAACTTGTAAAATGTCATTCTCAAAAGCAAAACCCACCAAACCTTCCCCATTGAATCTGGAACAAATCTTTAAAGCCAAATTACTTCTCAACTGATTGAGAATTAGAAAACGAAAAAAAAAAACAAAAGAGTTCGATTTCATTCCTTTTAAATTTCATTCCTTTTATGTCCAAAAATTTGAAACAAAAATCAAGGAAATATTTAATAAAAAGATGCGACATTAGCTATATCATCCCACAAGTTTAGGTCAACACTTAGTTTATGATCTCATCCTTTGCCCATTCTCTTCTAACTTGGTAGGCGTGCTTGGTGCTTCTAATCAGCTTTGCTTGTTGGCGTAACCATCAGGCTCATCAAACTCCTGGCTGTCATTATCATAACCACCACCTGCGCTGCTAATCATTTTGCTATCATTTTGGCCGCTACCATTACCATCACCCATTGTCTCACTCCCACCAAACCCACCCGCATTGGCCTCACTGGCATAACCATTGCCGGCAACACCTCCACCAACGGTGCTACTCCCATAACCACCACTGCTGGCAGGATAACCACCATTGGCCAGACCACTACCATAGTTCTCGCTACCGCTACCACTGCCACCTCCTCCAGCACCAGCATAATTCCCGCCTAAAGAACTACTACCATATCCGGCATTGTTTCCACCGTAGCCACCACCTCCACTGCTGTAGCTATCTCCACCATAGTTACCACCACCACCACCGCCGTAGCCACCACCTCCACTGCTGTAGCTATCTCCACCATAGTTACCACCAACACCACCGCCGTAGCCACCACCTCCACTGCCATAACCAGTGCTGCCAGCACCATAGCCACCGCCTGCACCACCATAAGCAGCACCATAGCCACCAGCTCCATATCCACCACCGCCATAGCCACGAGCAGCACCATATCCACCACGGCGTTCATTAGCATAGTCCACTCTAACAATGCGGCCTTGTAGATCCTAATCACAATGTAATATAAGGTCATAAATAATACCTGATCTAGAAGCTGCAATATTTTTTTCACATAAAAGGATCAGTAATATGCTGATTTAAAAAAATAAAATGCACATAACACTCCATTTATGTCAATTTTCTAACTTTTATCTAAAAAACGATCTGCAAGTCCAATAATTGTTCAATTCTATTAAGATGGTAAAAGTTCCTTTTTTTTGTTTATATATAATGGGACAAAGACATAGTCTTGTAAATACAAATAAAATACAAAAGTAGTCCTTGTGCCTGTCAGTAAAAAATCAATTACTGACAACTGTTTATGGTAGAGAAAAGTGTCATAGCATAACACGAAATGTTGGGTTGATAAATGGATTTAAGCCCCTTCAAGAATTTAAAATGTGTTTGGCAATGGTTTTGACTTCTTTTTTTAAAAAAATTGCTTTTCAAAAATCATTGTTATAAAAGTGCATTGGAAAAATCACTTCTTCACATGTCAATGTTTGGTAAATGCACAATATAAAAGCGCTCACCAACAAGAGACCAGGGAAAGTTAGGGGAGAAAAGCACAAATAAAAATGTAGGTACAAATGTGTTTCATGGACTTCAGGTCTGATCTATGCTCAGTCTAACACAAATTGGACACGGAGTTTAAAAAACACAGAACACAAAACAATGCCAGGTTAGATATCCAAATCTAATTATGTTCAATCCATTTGTGGTACAAATTAAATCTGATCTGCTTACCTTCTAGTTTCTGAGTTAAGAACTTAGATCCTACCAGCTTGTTCAAATATTGGATTCAGATTGTGTTCATGATGATAAGATAAAATTTGGTTAATTTGCACCGCCAATCATTTTGTTCAAGAGTGAAAGTTTTAGAAACAATGTCATGAATTCAAATAAGTATGGGCCAAAAGGTATTTCTAGCTTCTCCAGACAGCTGCTTTCTGACCTATGCTTGGTAGATAAGCAATTATTATATGGCATTTGCAAACACTTTTCTTTTTTTTAAATGTAAAGCATTTTTTGCTTTGAAGTCCATTAAATGGTCATGCTAAACAAGCCCATAGTTACCCCCAGACATCCATTACTACCACCTACTCAAATGCAATAATTTTGTTGCTGCCTTGTTTAACTTGCACAGGACAGCTCAAGCTTTTCTTTCTTGTGAACATTCTAGATTGCCCAATGGATGTAAAAGGTAATCGCCATCAACTCAAAGCAAACTCCTGGTCATAGTTTCTCTTTTTGAATTTTTCAAATATTACATTATCAAATGTTCCAAATTAAGGTTTCCAAAATGAGCTCAGATAGTGTTGCAGTTGCTTATCTCCGCCTCCCTAAGACAAAATTTTAGTCACTCCATCCTCTCTCCTTTACATAAGCATAGGCCAAAAGTTTGTTCTACAGCTTCTTTCCGATCGCTGCTTAATAGATAAGCAATAATTATATTGCAATTTCAAACACATTTTTTTTAATGTAAAGCGTTTTTTGATTTAAAGTACATTAAAGGGTCATACTAAACAAGACCAGAGTTACCCAAAAATCCATTAGTACCCCCTACTCATATGCAATAATTTTCTAATTGCGCTCAAGCTTCCTTCTTGTGAACAATCTAGATGGCCCAATCGATACAAAAGGTAACCATTATTAACTCAAAATGAACTCCTGACTATAGTTCTTCTCTTTGAATTTTTCAATATCACATTATCAAATGTTCCAAATTGAGGCGTTTGTTCTTCCTAAATGAGCTCAGATATTGTTGCGTTTGTTTATCTCCCCCTCCCTAGTCACTCCATCCTCCTTCCTTTAAATAA
The DNA here is from genome assembly GCA_900491605.1 of Calamus simplicifolius. Lineage (NCBI taxonomy): Eukaryota > Viridiplantae > Streptophyta > Magnoliopsida > Arecales > Arecaceae > Calamus > Calamus simplicifolius. The sequence continues at coordinate 596,952 of UESW01003913.1, read as the reverse complement.
GAGGCCAAAAGCTAGTTCTAGCTTCTCCAGACGGCTACTTTCTGACTGATGCTTAGTAGACAAGCAATAATTATATGGCATTTCCAAACACACTTTCTTTTTTAATGTAAGGCACTTTGACTTTTAAGTTCATAAAAGGTTCATACTAAACAAGTTGCCTTGTCTAACTTATATGCAATATTTTCTCAGTTGCCTTATCTAACTTGCAAAAGACAGCTCAAGCTTCCCTTATTGGGAACATTCTAGATTTCCCAATCGATACAAAAGGTAATTGTCATCAACTCAAAATGAACTCCCGGTTAAACTTCTTTTCCAAATTTCTCAGCATTACATTATCAAATGTTACAAGTTGAGGTGTTTGTTCTTCCTAAAAGAGCTTAGACAGTGTTGTGTTTGCTTATCTCCCCCTCCCTACGACAAATTTTAGTCACTCATCTTCTTTCCTTGGATAAAAGGTTGGAAAAACAGACAAGATAATTCAAAGAGCATAAAATTATGAAAATCTTGAAATTTTGTTTGTTAGGATAATTTTTAGTGTATCAAGGAGATTGAAACAAATACCAATAGGACAGCAATTAAAAATCAATTGATGCATTTAGTTATTGAGTGGAAAGAAATGACAAGCATGAAATAAAATGATAAAAGAAACAGATAGTGGCCAGACTACAAAAAAAGAGCTGTGCAACCACTGATTTAATCAATTGTCATAAACAACATATTTTGTTCTCCTCCAAGAGAAGAAATGTCTTCATTTTAAAAGGATGCTTGAGTAAAGTACATCATATGTTGGGCACATCACCTGACATTAGCATACAAGGCCAACTCAAGTGAGTAAAGTACATGAGGAGGAAATGAGCTCTGTTCTGATACATGACTATTGATATTATTGAATTGAAATAAACATTTTCTAAGGCTAACTGCCATGTAAGTCAAAATGTGCGCCAAAAGGAAAGCAAAATTTATGATCAGCATTACAAACAAGGATGTTGAATTGAGTTTCTGGTAGGCTGGAGACTAGTGGAAAGGGGTTTCACAGTAGGATTGAACAGTCACAATAAAATTGGAAGACCAAACAAGACTAGGGTGCTTGGTGATCGTACAATATTAATAGTGATTTTAAGATGAAACTATGGATGTACAGCAGACTTTTCCAAATCTAGATTAACTCTTCAGTTCGTCAAGGATCTTAGGGACAATTTGATGGATATTAGTTTTTTTTTCTGTTTGCAAATTTATACAGCAGTGTGATATATTTTGTTAATTATTTGAATTCGAGGCTCTAATTTAAGCATGACCTATAATTCAATTATGATTGGATAATCAATTTATTAGAAGATGTCCATTTTAAGCACCTTTCCATCCATGTCACTGATGGCAGCAGAGGCCTCTTCACTTGATGTAAAAGTAACAAAGCCAAACCCTCTGGACCTACCAGTTTCCCGATCCACGATAACCCTAGCTGCACAAGGTAAAATTTGAATTTAAGGCAAAAACACATACAAATCATTGCTTTTGGCAGGAAAAAAGATAAAAAAATTGGATAAAACACATGCCTTCAATTACTTCACCATAGCCAGTGAAGGCTTCTCTCAAGCTCTGATCATCTGTGCTATATGAGAGTCCTGGAAGAAAGGTATGTGAGGCATCAAAAACTGTAAGACCAACCAAAATTAGAAAAAAGGGAGAAAATAGAATTGAGAGTAATATGGCAAACCTCCAATGAAGAGTTTTGATGATGACATGCACCGTATTGCTTGGTATATGGACGGATTGGAAGTTATCGTTTGCTTAATGAGATTACCGATTTTATTAGCAAAAGCCATTGTGATGTATCTGAAACCAATGCCCAAAGAAACATGAGAAACTATCAGAAATTTGTTGCTGGGATAGAACAATGTCAAAAACTAATCTGCTATATAACATTGATTTCATCTTAGCAAAATCCATCATTCTGAATCTGAAGCCAATGTCCAAAGAAGATAGAAAACTATTAGAAGTCTGTAGCTGAAAGAGAATTCAATAGTTATGCTAAATAACATCAGTTTCAACTTATGCAACTGTTTTGGAGGGTGAAAAGCAAGAGTTGGACATGCTAAAATAACATGGAAAGACAAGGTTCAAGCTTTAAGCCAAATCTTAGGTCCAAGCACATAAGCAGCCAGCGCATTAAGATTGAATCCACTTTCCATAGAACAATGGCAATGGTCTGATGGCTCCGCTCACCTTTCAACAAGCAAAAGTGAAAAAGTTGTCTAATATTTCATCAACCTCATATTGCTACAATGACAAACAGTTTCATAGTGTAACTATAGAGGGCGGTTGCATTAATATCAGTAGATTATGCATATCAGATATGCACAGAACGACTGCAAAGAAATATATCAATGGATAGGCCTGGCATCCAAATGGATCTCAGACAAAACTTAAGCAGTCAACAGGTCATCTCATTAATCAACACTATTTTAAGTCTACCATGATCCAACAGTTTTTAAGCATAGATTGATGGAAGCCTTATAGTGCCTTATCAGGTTCTTCATATTTAGAACAACAGACCAAGTTCAGACCACATGACAACTAGCTTGTGCCACATGAAAGTTAGCTAATATGAATTGCTAATGAAATTTTCTCATAATGACCTTAGGTGTACCTCAATGCAGTTAGGTTCATGATAATCTATGCGAATCACCTAAGTTCTGAACTGCACGACACAAATATATTAACCACTTGCTACATGCCCCTGCCTCTGCTGCATCCACTCGTCAATACAAGACCACACACCTTGCATAATCTTCTGAATATTCAAAGCGTTGCTTCTTAATCAAATCATCTATGCATTTTATCATATTTATTTTCCTTTTTTTCTAGAAAAGTAAACAGCTTGGATCTTTATAGTATATTCGGGAAAGTCGACAACTTATCATAGCTCATCATCTAATGAAAGATATTTTTGTTTCCTGCCAGAATATAGTGGTCAATATTGCACTGATGAGCATATCATTTTGCCAACCATATCAATATACTCTTGTGTCCAGCCTGATGTGATATTCCATTTTGATATATATGAACCAGCCTGATGTGATATTCCATTTTGATAAATATGAACTGAAGACTCAACAACAAAGCAGCAGCAGCAGCAGCAGCAACAAAGCCTTATTCCAAACTAGTTGAGGTTAGCTATATAAATCTTTTTTCTCCATTCAGCTCAACCCAATAAAGAAACAATGATGAAAATTTTGAAAAAGAGAAAACTTCATCGTTTCATCTACCACATCATTCAATTTAGATGTATTTTCAATTAGTAAGTCGATAAGCCAGAAAATAATTATACACATGCAGAGACTAATAAACTAAAAGGCGAAAAGTGTATACGAAGCAAGACAGAAGAAAATAAATGAAAACCAAGATAGATAAAATGTTTTAACTTCAGCACCATCCCGTTAAATCATCCAAAAGAATTTGACCAGAATGATCACAAGTACCCTTTGGTACACTCTAATAAACAGAATCAAGATTGTGATGATATGTCCCATATTAGAGCCACCTTTTTTTAAAAAAAGAAAGAACAACAAAAGTTACATAGGTATACGATTTAATCAACAAAAGCATATTTTATTTCTTGATGGCCTACTAATATAATAAGTGCCAAATACAATTTTAGAACCACAATCATTCTATAGTAATATAAAAAATTAAAAAAAAGCATAAAACAAATTTAAGTTCCACAAGAAATTATAGAATAAATAAAACAACAACCAAAAAAGTATCTTGGAACGCCAAAACCTTCACCATCTCAACGCATACGCAAAAGAAAAGGTTAACAAGAAAAGAAATGAAAAGGTCGCGACATAATAACAGGACAAGAAAAAGCTACAAACCAAGATTAATCGATCTCTAGAAGAGAAACGAAAGTGCATATAATACCTTTACGCAGAAGCAGAGAATCCTAAACATCAAGAGATGGAAGCTAGGGTTAGGGTTTTAGAGGAGCAATACCGATGGAGGTCTCTCCCGAACCCTCGCCAAGCCTTGGAAACAGGGAGGGTAACAAAACCGGGCGGCCTTCCGGTTTTATAGGGCGGTCGGCCTCCGTGGAGGAGTGCTGGCCGTTGGATGAGGGGAACGTCAGGTGATGATTCTGGTGATCCTGCGGAGACAGAGTCCTTAACCTATTTCCTCATGTCATTATTGAAAAAAAAAAACACGCACGCACGCAAAGACGTAGCAATGTTGGTGGTAGTTTTGCGGGTTCGACTTTTGTAACCCATGGTTCTTATGGATCTTTACTGATGACTGAATTTTTACTGGCGACTGATGGGTTTGAACTTCTTGACATATCTATTTCGGTTGCTAAGCTTTATACTGCATGGGCTAATATTTTTTATGCTATACGTGGCTTAGGTGCTCATCGGCTTATCATTGAAGATGACTCTTTCACTATAGTTCGCTAGCTCTGACAGTAAGTGAGCGACTCGTATCTAATCAACCCTATGATGTCTGACATATGATCGATGATTCATCAGGCTGATTTTATTCAGATTCGATACATGTATTGAGAAGTTAATTCTGCGGCTGACTGGATTACTTTTTGGGTTACCCATCATTCGAAATCATACCCATCTGTGTTTTTTTTATTTTATCTTCTGATATATTAAGCTTGATACAATCTATATTGGTCTGGTCGTCCGTTTGTACAAAAAAAAAAAAAAAAAAACACACACACACACACGTAGGCAATGGGCCATGTTAACATTTTTTTAAGCAGAATTTTAAATAAATCATGCCTTGTGTCCAAGCAAGCATGACAAGAGTCAAGAAAAAACCCGTTTTGGATTATTTGTGTCATGAAGCATGTTATTTCTTCTCATAAGCTGATGGATGCTGTAAAATATCAACAGCTTATATTATGATATTGTTTTTATGATTGAGAAGGTATATTGATGGTGAAGCTGAGTTATGATAAATATATAGTACTTGTATAGTGAAATGATTGTACACATGTTATTTTTATTAAGCAAAGATTTTGATGGCAAAACTTGCAATAAGTTGCATCTAAATTTCATTTAATCTAAAAAATAAATAAATTATACTTTGTTGCAATCAATATTTAGATTTAGAAGATATTTATAATTTTATATTAAAAAAGTTGCTACATGTTAAATTTTAAAGTCAATTTTGCTAAGATAGTATTGCTAGTGAATGTGTATCCCTATTTATTTTTGGTACAGGTGTATCCCTATTTATCACCGGAGATGGTTACATAAAAAAAGTACATAAATATATAAATTTATTTAAAATTTTTAATTAAATCTTTATATATATATATATATACACACCAATCGAGTGCTCTGGTTCTCCGTCTTCTCCCTGCTTTAAGATTCGTGCATCCGTGTTCTTCTTCCTTGATCGCTGGGTGATCTTCGTCTCTGCTCCTTCGCCGTCTCTCCGGTTCTTCTCTTCGTCCTTCCCTTCCTTCCTATAGCTCCCGATCCAGCTGAAGGTAGTCGGAATCCTGGGAGGAGGATGATGTCGAACGGCTTTCACTGGGTTACCCAGTCCCCTTCGCCTGCTGCTTTGGAGAGGTTGCAGGCTTCGTTCCCGGAGGTGATTCATGTCCCGGTGGCGGAGCTTGAAGAGAGGTGTTGGGCTGGCAGCAAAAGGCTCTGATCGTCCGCTCGTTCCACAGATGGATTTCGGCTGAAGCCTTCATTAGGGAATTCAGACGAGCTGGAATATCAGGTGACATCTTTCCAATTAGTCTGGCATTCAAATGCCATGTTTTTCGTTTCGAATCCAAGGAAGCTTGTGAACTGGTTCTGCAGCGTCCTTAGGTAATCAACGGCCAGGTGATTGGCACAGAGCCGTGGAAACCGGAGTTTACACCGGCGGAGGATTCCGTCTCGTCTGCTTTGATCTGGGTGAGATTGTCGTTGCTGCCTCTCGAGTTCTGGAAGGAGGAATTCCTCAGAGCCATTCTTGAGCCATCGGGCGAGTTTGTCTGTGTTGATGCAGCTACTGTGGCGAAATCAAGGGGGGGTTTTGCGAGGGTTTGTCTGCGGATTGACCTTCGTCGCCCTCTCCGGCCAGGTACCCGGATTCAAGGAAGCTTCAATCCGTTCTGGCAGAACTTCGTCTATGAGAACTTGGAGGGAGTTTGCTTGAGCTGTGCCACTCTGCACTTGGACGGCCCCTGTTCTCAGCCGAGTTGTCCTGAGGGGGTTGGCTCTGACTCTGGTTCTTTGTTTGGGCCGTGGCTCGTTGCTATTCGAAAGAGGTCGTTTGATTCTAACCCTCAGGTGGTGGAGAAGGTGAAGGCTTCGCCGCTGGCTTCGTTTTCAACCCCGGGCTCTGCTTCAGCGTCCCAGGCAGTGAAGAAGGGGATTCCAGTGGGCTCGGCTGAATCGACTGAAGGGTGGGCTGCTCCGGTGAAGGTCGCTCGCCGGAGACCCTCCTCATCTTCTAGAATTCATCTAAGGCCTGATGATGTGGTGGCGCACCCTGGGAAGGAAGAGGGCCTCGTGGTTAATGGGAAGGGTCCCGTGCCGGTTTAGAGAGAGCGTGCCGTTTCTAAGGCAGCTTCTCTGAACTCTAATTCAATTGTAAAGCTTGGTTCCCTGGATTCTGGTCTGAACATCCCTACTTTGATTCATAACCCCTTCTCCTCTATTGCTACAGTGGTGAGCTATGATGGTCCTGTGGGTAGCAGGGAAGCCAGCCCAGGTCCCCTCAAGCGAGCTAGACCGAAGGTTTCTCATGCTCCTAGGATTTTATCCAAATCAGACAAGAAAAAGGGAAAAGGAAAGGTTTCTTTCACCAAAAAAGGAGAGGTTAGTTGCGGCTCTCCGATTCAGTTGGATCAGGTTCCTTGTTCTCAGGTTGGTGCTCTAGAGGCGGTGAGGAACCAATCTGTTGGAGGGGCTGATCTTCCTTTGGCTGATTCTTCTGGCGAACCTATGGGATTGGTCTCTGGTTCCCTAACTCAGACACAGTCTTCCTCTTCAGGGGAGTCTGATCCTGGTTCGGAAGGACTGCTGACCAATTCATTACTGAAGCCTATTGATGGCTCCCTGTTGAAGGATGGTCTGATCGATAGTGATATGCTAGTGGATCAAGGTGGGGTCCCATCCTTCGCCATCCTGTAAATGAAGATCTTACTATGGAATGTTAGAGGAGCTCGAAAACCTTTTTTTCGATCCTCCTTTAGTAGATTATTGCAAGTACACCACTTTGATATATGTGTCCTCTTGGAGACCAGACTTTCGGGGGATAGTCTTCTCCGTTTTCGTAGACAGATTGCCCGTACTTGGTCTTCTTATGCTGTGGAGGCAGTTGGTCTGTCGGGGGGTATGCTGGCTATATGGCGCACCTCTGCAGTCAGAATTGATGCTTTCCATCAGTGCAATCAGCAAATTGGTCTCATGATATCTGAGGGGTCTTCTGACCCCTGGTTTCTTTCGGCAGTCTACGCCAGCACGGACTACCGGGAGAGAAGGGTTCTCTGGTCTGAACTGCTTTCCCTCCTTACTCAGGGTATTCCGTCTATCATTGCGGGGGATTTCAATTGTATCACTGAGGCTAATGAAAAACGTGGAGGCAGACGGGTTTCTGGCTCAGCTGATATCAATGAATTCAGATCCTTTATTGGTTCTTCTCGGCTTTTGTATTTGGGGTATTCGGGATCCCAATTCACTTGGTGCAATAATCGCCAGGGGTCTGCTCGAGTCTGGGAGAGACTTGATCGTGCCATGGCTTCTCCCCAGTGGCTCCAAAGATTCCCTATGGTTACTGTCACTCATCTTCCTAGGATTGCTTCTGACCATTGCCCTATATTGATTTCTACGGAGGCTGATCAGCTTATGCGGAAGCAGTTCAGATTTGAGCAGTTTTGGACTGGCCTTTCAGCTGCTCATTCTATTATCTCTCAGATCTGGCATACTCCTGTTAGGGGCAATGCTGTCTATCGGTTATCTCGTCGTTTTAAGATGGCCAGACACAGACTATCCAGATGGAACATAATTGAGGTGGGGGATCTGGTCAGACAAGTTGAGCAGGTTGAAGCTGATATTAATGTCATGCAGGCTAAGGAGGATCAGGAAGGTTTTTTGGCGGACTCGGACCTCTCTTTCCTTAGGGAGTTTCTGGCTCGGCACCACTCCCTTTTACGGCAGCAGGAGATGTATTGGTGGTAGAGATCTCGGGCTCAGTGGATTTGTGATGGGGATCGTAACACCAGATTCTTCCATCAGGCCACTCTGAAGCGGAGAGTTGCTAATCGGATTCGGAGGTTAGTGGATGAAGAGGGGCATACTAGGGAGGATTTCCAATCTATCAATGACCTTCTTCTCCATTTCTTCCAGACCAGATGGGCTGACTCTAATGGTGATGGGGATCCGGTTGTTCAGGTTCCGTCTACTAGGAAGGTCTCCTCCCTGGATAACGATATGCTTATCAGGCCGATCTCGGCGGATGAGATTAGGGCGGCCCTGTGGGAGCTTGGTCCGAACAAAGCCCCTGGGCCTGATGGGTTTTTGCCTTTTTTTCTTTCGGCACTATTGGGATATTGTTAGTCAGGAGGTTGTTCAAGCTATTCAGGATGTTTTCAGAGCTAGACATATTCCTTCTGAATGGAATCAGACTTTCATTACCTTGGTGCCTAAGAGAGTGGATGCTTCTCTCCCGCAGCACTTTAGGCCCATTAGCCTCTGTTCTACCTTGTATAAAGTTTGTGCTCGCCTTTTAGCTGCCGCCTTTGTCTGGTGATTCCTCGCCTCATTTCGGAGGAGCAGGGGGCTTTCATTAGAGGGAGGTCTATTTCTGATAATGTTCTTATTGCTCAGGAGTTTATGCATGTTCTTCATAGAGCCCCGGTCAGACGATGTCTTATGGCTGTTAAGCTCGATATGGAGCGTGCTTATGATCGATTGAGCTGGGTTTTTTTGTACCGCTCTCTTCTGGAGTTTGGGTTTGATGAATTATTTATAGAATAGATTATGGCTTGCATCCATAAGCCCTCTTTTTCTCTAATTATCAATGGAAACATGACTGATTTTTTCCACTCTAGTGTTGGTCTTCGTCAGGGTTGCCCCTTATCTCCTTTGCTGTTCATCCTGGCTGCAGATGATCTTTCTCGAGCTTTACGCCAGGCTCAGCAGGACAGGCGGATTGCCCTAGTTATGGCTGGTCCTGAGGGCCCTTTTGTCTCCCACCTTCTCTTTGCTGATGAATGTATCCTCCTTGGCCATGCTTCTATTGAGAATGCGGCTTCTTTTCATTCTATTATTCAGAGCTACTGCCAGGCTTCTGGTCAGAAGGTCAATTTTCTGAAGTCTTCTATTTGTTTTAGCCCGAAGACCTCTAGATTCACTAGAGAAGCCATCATCAGATTGTCGGGTATCACCACTCAGACTGATAGATTTATTTATTTGGGAATCCCTATAACGGGGCGTAGCCCCCGCTGCTCTGATTTCTCCGAGATTGAGAGGCGGGTGCGCCAGCGCATTGAGGGATGGCAGGTGACTGGTCTTTCGATGATGGCTAGAGTTATTATTATTCGATCAGTTCTTTCCTCTCTTCCCCTGCATATCCTGTCGAATGCAGCCATTCCAATTACTTGCTTGAGAAGGATCGAGAGATGCTTTCGTGATTTCCTATGGGCTTCTGTGCAGAATGGTCATGGGATTCACCTCTTATCCTGGGATTTGGTTTGTATGCCTATTGCTGAGGGTGGTCTCAGTATCCAGTCTTTGATTGTTAGAAGAAAAGCTCTTATTGCCAGACATGCTTCGAGATTTCTTCTTGAGCCACAGTGTCTTTGGAGCTCCCTGATGCGCATTAGGTATGGAGAATGGACTTTTGCCATGCATATTTCTCCACCTCGGGGAAGCTCCTCCTACTGGAAGGAGATCTGTCGCTATGGTCAGGCTATCTTGGACAATCTCTCTTGGATGATCGGTGATGGTTCTTCGGTTAGTGTTATTCAGGATACCTGGATTTCTGAGCTTCCTCTTTCTCGGTGGCCCTCCTTTATCAGCATTGAGACCCCTTCCAGTCTTAGGGTCAAGGACTTGATCTCCTCTGACCCTCCTGCTTGGCATATCCCCTCGGTGACCAGATTGTTTGGTGCGGAGCTTGCCCGGCGGATATTATCGATGCCTCTTCTTCCTGGTCGTTCTTCTGATGTTAGACTCTGGCAGAGTTCCTGTCTCTCTAAGACCCCGACTAGGGATCTGATGATGATGTTCAGACCTCAGCCTCAGTGCCTGGAAGATGCTGCGTGGATTTGGAAGCTTCCTACTATCCCCAGAGTTCAGTTATTTATCTGGAAACTTCTGTGGGGCTCTCTCCCTACCTGTGCTCTCCTATCTCGGAGGGGTCTCCCTATTCAGTCGATCTGCCCGTTATGCAGCTTAGAGGAGGAATCTATAGATCATGCTATTTTCATCTGCCCAAGAGCTAGACGGGTCTGGTTTATGATGGGTTATCCGTTCAGACAGAATGACTCGGGCTCCCTGTACTCTTCTTTCCTTCTGGACCTTCGGAGGTGCCCTCAGCATAAGAAAGGTCTCTGGGCGGTCACTGCTTATCAGATTTGGCTAACTAGGAACCAATTTATTTTCTCTGATGACACTATCTCTCTTCATAAGATTGCTAGGAAGATCAGATTATTGGCGGCGGACTGTGCTCGTATTGGGTTTGATATCTCTGGCCACTGGGGATCCCCTGCTGCTTCGGCAGCGAACCGGCATACGGTTCTTATCTCTTGGGAGCCCCCCTCCAGGGTTTGTCAAAGTCAATTTTGATGGGAGTGTCCGTGGTAGAATTGCTGGGTCAGCGTTCATTATCTGAGGTCCTCATGGTGACCTTTTGGCGGCTAGAGGTTTTGGTTCTCTTGACTCCTCTGTCCCCATGACTGAACTTCGCGCGGCTTGGGCAGGTATTTCTTATGCTGCTCGGGTTCTTCATGCTCAGAGGATTTGTATTGAAGGCGACTCCATGTCGGTCATTGCTTGGATTCAGACGCAGAATTGCCCTCCTGCTCTTTCTAATCTGATTTTGTTGGATATTTGGGCTATTCTGCGGGAGATTGATTGCGTCCAGACCCGTCATATATATCGCGAAGCCAACTCGGCGGCGGACTGGATTGCTGCTTCAGTGGCTCTGCTTTCTGGTCCATGAATATTGACGCCGGGTGACCCCTGCCCTGCTCCTTTGCAGCAAATTTTGTACTCTGATCTATCTGGGTTGACTCGCGCTAGATTAGTGTGATCGCCCGTTTGTACCAAAAAAAAAAAAAAAAAACAACGTCTTGACAAGGGTATGATCACCTCAATGATAACTTAAATATATCTTTTTTTCATTAAATATATTAATCATTTATACAAACTCACCAATATATTAATTATGCATACTTGTTAAAGTCTAATTAGTATTTCTTATAAATACAAGACAAATCAATTGATTAAAAATCTCCATACATAAAATTTTATATTTAAAAAATTATCTATTTATAAAAAAAAATTATGCATGAAAGATTAAGCAGTTACATAGTGATTTTTAATTATTCAACTAATAATGAATAAATTAATAAAAAAATATCACCATGACATACCTTTCTTTATATTGTAAACATTTGAAATGTCACCACTACATCTCCTAATTAAAAAAAAAAATCCTCTAGTGTGGACATGAAATTTCCTCAGTACCATTTAATTCTACCACATAAAGCTAGTATTTTTTAAAGGTGTTAAGAAATAGCTTCAATAATTTTTTTATGTATATTTTTGATACTCATTAAAAGAAATATATAATCAGTATGTCTAATTAAATTTTTTTATAAGTTAATATATTTAATAAAAAAAATATTTAAATCATTTTGACAACTCTCATATGATTTGTTGCGAGGTAAAATGTTTCCGCATAAATCAACTTTATGGATAGGCTATGGGGCTTGCCTTTAGGCTACGACTAATCGATCCTTGCAGACCGAACAATACTTTGCTGAGCTATTTCATCGGCATCTCTACCCGAGTCTCGCCAAATCGAGCCTTGACTAATGTTGCCCTTGGCTTTATTTGTCAAGTCTCGTTTCCGAACCAAGGTTGCTGAACCTCAACAGTTGGGAGTCATCCGACCAACTGTTTCTTATGCCGACCTTCGGCTCACACTGAAGGTTTCGGATGCCAAATCACCATGATCGCAAGAATCTTGAGATAAGCCTCCTTAAACAGAGCAAGTCTAGCTATCTTCGTGGTTAGCAGGATCTGAAATTCCCTGATAAGGTATAGGTCGAAATCGGTCTTATCCTCCTTCCAATTTCATAACTGCACTTGGAAAAGCAGGTAACAGCATACCTTATCATATATAGGTCAAAATCGGTCTTATCCCAAGACCCCCAAGTATGCATGAAAATATCCCTATAGATGCCATTCCCTTTTCTCCACAGCTTCACATTTTTTATGGCCAAGGATTTTTGTTCACTTGGGCGTCGAAGGGTCTTCCATAAGGACTACCCACCTCAAATCCCTGCGTGAGGATGCTATTTTGCAAGTCCACGAGAATGGGCTCCCACATGCACCGCCGCATTGCCTCCAAGTCGGAGAACAAAAATCTGCAACAATAGATTAGCACTAGAGGAAGGGCCTCAAGTTCCAAAAACTTTAAATTCTAAGAGAAAATGTGAAAAAGAGAGGAACATCACCTTGAATGGCGAACCATAAAAGAGCGATTGTAGATACCCCGATCAGGCCACCTCTCAAAGGCCCAGTCCTTCACAAAATACAACATATTCACAGTCACCACAACCTACTACTCCGCCGCTGCCTGCATCACCTATCACTTAGGACCAATTCAGCATATTGGTCCAGCAAGTTCATGCCTTGGTGCATTTGGTGCAATGGCTCTAAGGAGTCCTTTCCTCAACCAACGGCTCCTCCACCTGATTAGATTGAAGCTACAATTCCCCCACGACACCCTGACCAAGAAGTGGGGGAGATAAAGGCAATTCCACCCAAAGCCGGAGACAGAGGCCTCCTCGAGCCTTGTCGGGCCTCCTCATTGTCCTGACTTCCTCTCATCATGATTTGATGCCCAGATGTCGATCTCCTTTCCTAGCTCTTCCATTACCGTAGGCCAAAGTCTTCGAGTGAAAGATTTAGGATATGCACCTAGAATTGGACATTGTTAAGCATGAGTCTTTGCCAAAATCTCGGATGGAACAAGGTCTGCCCTTCATCGAAAGGATCATAAACGAAGTTGTCCCATCACACATAAAGTTCCCCACCATTAAGCCATACAACAGGATAACTGACCGAACGACTATCTGAGCAGCTTTCGATAATGTTATTCCATGGAGCCTCAGATGCGATCCTATGCCGGACTTTTCCCTCAACTCTTAGAGGACCCGCTAGAGTATGGTTCGACACCTTAAAGTCGAATTCCATCAACTCCTTTGATGAACTTGGCCATTTTTTTACCAACCAGTTCGTCAGTAGCCACCAATATTGACGAAGGTCGGATTCCCTCTTTAAACTAAAGCAAAGGGAGGGGGAGTCCTTGAAGAGCTTCTTAGGTCATTTTAATACGACCATGTTGAAGGTTGAATACCTCAACCATGAGATGGCCATACCCATCCTAGCAGGCGGAGTGCTAAAGGAGGAAAACTTTTATCTGATGCTGGAGGTGAACTATCCGCGAAGTCTCTCTGACATGATGGCCCTAACGGATAAATATGCCAGGGTGGAAGAGTCCTGAAGTTAGCACGAGCCGGGTAACAAAAAAAGAAGGAGAAAAGCAACTCGAACAAAAGCCGACTAACTCGTCCTGCAAGCCCCCGCCGCCAAAGGGTTCCATCCCCAAATGGCGATCTAGGAGCCCAGTATAGAAGTTTAATTAGTTTACTTCGCTTACCATGCCTCGAGCCTAAATCCTAATGGAGATAAAGCATCAGCTTCCTCAGCCAAAGCCACTCCAGGATAATCCAACCCGGAGAGATATGACTTAGTATTGTCGGTATCATCACGATCATGGGCATGATACCAAAGAATGTTGGCAACTCAGGCAAGATATCGAGCAGCTAATCCATCGAGGAAGGCTTGAGCGCTATAGAGGACCCCTGGAGGGAAAAGCCAGAGTAGAGCATCCACCCGAGTTTCGACAATAACCCTCGCTTAATCCGTCGGCGACAGGCAATGTATACGTGATTGCCATGATCGGCCCATCCAAGAGTCGGTTAGATGAGGAGGAGAGCTCATTCAAGAAAATCAAATGTAAGGGACTCACATTTTCTGAGAAAGACTTCCAAGGGATATAGTATCCCTATGATGATACTCTCGTTGTATCCCTAAACATGCAAATCTATGATGTACACCAGGTTCTTGTCAATAGTGAAAGCTTTGTCAATGTTCTCTATTTCAATGCCTTTGTGAAAATGAACTTGAAGATGAAAGATCTTCGTGCAGTGGACTCTACCTTGATGGGGTTCACCGATGACGTCATCGTGCCCGAAGGAGTGATAACTCAAACGGTTCGGGCAGGCGAATGGCCTTGTATAGTAGTAACTGTCCATATGGACTTTCTGGTGACCATATATAATGCCATCCTCAGAGGACCTGGACAGATATCTCTTGGAGTAGTGATCTCCGTCCCACACCTTGCTATGAGGTTCCCCACAAAGTGGGGGGTTAGGACCGTCCGAGGGAGTCAAGCTATCGTGCGGTATTATTTTGTTGCCGACCTTCAATCTCGAAGGCCGAAAGTTGATGGACTCGATGCTCAGAAAGATCTGGCTGAGCAAAGAGGGGAACCCGTTGAAGAGCTTGAGGAGGTCCTGCTTGAAGAGGGCTAGCCCGACCGAACCATTCGGATCGGGTCATAATTGGAAGGGAAGCCCAGGCAAAACTTGGTCGACTTTCTGCATAAAATTGCCAATGTCTTTGCTTTGTTCACCTCTAACATGCTAGAGATCAGTCCAGATGTTCTCATCCACCACCTAAATGTAGATGAGACATTTAGACCAATCAAACAGAAGAAGAGGAGTTTTGCTCCTGAACGTCAGAAAGCCATTGAAGAAGAGGTCAACAAACTCTTCAAAGCAAACTTTATCCGGGAGATAAATTATCCCAACTAGTTGGCGAACATCATCATGGTAAAAAAGATAAATGGCAAGTGGCAAATCTGTATCGACTTCACATACCTCAACCAGCTAGTGGATGCTACATTCGGTCATCAGATGCTGACATTCATGGATGCCTATTCAAGCTATAACCAGATACGGATGACTCCAAAGGATGAAGAAAAGACTACTTTATCACTAATAGGGAAACCTATTGCTACTGGGTTATGTTGTTCGACTAAAGAACGCCAGGGCAACCTATCAGAGGCTAGTCAACAAAGCATTCAAAGACCATATAGGTTGGAATATGGAGGTTTATGTCGATGATATGTTGGTGAAAAGCAAAGAAGCGGCCCAACATACATCTGACCTAATGGAAAACTTCGCCACTTTAGGAGATATCAAATGAAGCTAAACCCGACCAAATATGCTTTTGGAGTAAACTCAAAAAAGTTTTTGGGCTTCATGGTCTCCCAAAGAAGCATTGAGGCGAACCCCCAGAAGATCCAAGCCCTCCAAGCGATGGTGCCACCTAAGTCTGTCAAGAAAGTTCAACGCCTTACGGAATGAATAGCAGCCCTCAACCGCTTCGTCACTCAATCCGCCGAGAAGCCTTTCTTCAAAGCACTTCATTCAGCAAAGAACTTCCCATGAACCCCCGATCGCTAGAAGGCCTTCAAAGATCTGAAGAAGTATCTAGGCTCGCCTCTGCTTCTTAGCAGTCCAAAGCTCAGGGAATCCTTATATCTATACTTGGCTATCTTAGAGAATGATGTCAGCTCTATACTAGTTCAGGAAGAGAACAAAATTCAGAAACCAATCTACTATATCAGTAAGCTGCTTTGGGTTGCCAAAAATCAGGTGCACAAAGATTGAAAAGTCGGTCTTGTGTTGATGACATATGTATGGAAGTTGCGTCCATACTTTCAAGTGTACATCATAATGGTTCTGGCCGACCAACCGATTAAAATAGTCCTCCATCGTCCATAAGTGTCAAAAAGGATGGCCAAGTGGGTTGTAGAGCTGAGTGAGCATGACATACATTACCAGCCTCGTCCAGCCATCAAAGTATAGGTTATGGCAGACTTTCTCCTTGAATGCACCATCCCGAAGGACAAATTGACAATGGAAGACTCCTAGCAAGCAAAAATCAAAGCTTGGTGGCTGCTTCATGTAGACAGGTTCTCCAGTGTAGCTGGCTCCGGTGCGGGCTTGGTTCTTACAAGTCTGGAAGGAGCCATGTTTGAATATGCCATTCGCTTCAATTTTTCACTCTCCAATAACAAGTCCAAGTATGAAGATCTGCTCATCAGGCTCCAAATCACACGGGTTTTGAAAGTTAATAGGCTGAACATCTACACCAACTCTTAGCTTGTAGCCGGACATGTGCCGAGAGAATTTGAGGCCTGGGAGCTGAACATGGTCCAATATTTATAGAAAGTGTCGAGCTATCATCCGTCTTTTTTGAACTTGAAATCATTCAGGTTTCAAGGATAGAAAATGCTCATGCGGACTTTCTCTCCAAACTAGCCTCTACTGACTCCATGGATCTGGAGCAGAAGTTCTATCTTGAAGTTTTGGAGAAGTCCAGTGAAGTAGACACTGACTCTGTGATGCAACTCGAAACCGAACCATTATGGGTTGACCCTACTCTGGCATACCTCAGGGATGAGACTCTCCCCACATACAGAAAGAAAGGTAGGAAGCTAAAGATGTAGGCCTCCCATTACGTCCTGCACGATGGACAGCTCTTCAAGAGTTCCTTCTCGATGCCACTGCTAAAGTGCCTCAGGCCATCAAAGACCGACTATGCCCTATGAGAGGTCCATGAAGGCATTTGCAAAAATCACCTAGGAGGCCAGACCCTCTCCCATAAAGTGCTACGATAAGGGCACTACTGGCCTACCATGATAAAGGATTCAAATGATCTTGTCCTAGCATGTGACTCATGCCAGCGTCATTCGAATATTCAAAGGCTCCCGTCTACGCTCTTGACACCCATCACGACTTTCTGGCCCTTTGAGAAGTGGGATATAGACATCCTTGGTCCATTTCCCCTCCACTACTTGGCAAAGGAAGTTTTTGTTCATGGCCATTGATTACTTCATCAAATGGATTGAAGTTGAAGCAGTTGCCCAAATCACTGAGGCTCAAGCCAAGGACTTTATCTGGTGATTGATCATATGCTGATTTGGCCTTCCGCACACCATCATTTTGGATAACGGTTGATAGTTCGGCAACCCAAGATTATGAGAGTTCTGCCAAGATCATGGCATCAGTCATAGACTCACCTCAGTTGGGCACCTACAAACTAATGGTGAAGTAGAGGTAGCTAACTGAACCCTGCTACAAGGACTAAAATCTTGATTGAATAGAGCACGCGACAGATGGGCAAACGAGCTTCATCATGTCCGATGGGCGTACCGAACAACGCAAAGGATTCCAACAGGTGAAACTCTGTTCAGGATGGCCTTTGGCACTGAAGTTGTCATTCTGATCGAAGTAGGCCTACCCTCGCTCAGAGTCGAAAGCTACTCTGAAGAAGCAAATGACGAACAACCGCGGGCTAGCCTCGACCTAATTGAAAAAGCCAGAAAAAGGTCCAAATTAGGATGGCCACATACCAATATCGCATGGCCCATTACTACTCTCCCGAGTGAAAGGGAAGCTTTTCCTTCCCAGTGATCTTGTGCTCTGCAAAGCTTCGGTTTCTAAACTTATGGAGCAAGGTAAACTAACTCCAAACTAAAAAGGCCCCAACCAAGTTGCAGAAGCCATCAGATCAGGCACCTACCGGCTCCAAGACCTCGATGGAAAAGCCATTCCTAGGACATACAACTCAGATAATCTCCGAATATATCATCAATAAGATGTTAATGGGAAACGAGTTTCTCCCAAATTGTTGTTCCTATGAATTCTATCTCCAAACCCTCGGCTGGGCTGAGGTCTTTCTACAACATTTCTCGAAACCTCAGTAGGGTCGAGCAAATTCTTCGAACCTCGGCAGGGTCGAGCTCCTAATATCTTTGAACCTCGATAGGGCCAAGAAAATTCTTCGAACCTTAGCAAGGCCGAGCACATAATATCTCCGAACCTCGATAAGGCCGAGCACTCAATATCTCTGAACCTCGACAGAGCTGAGCACTCAATGTTTTCGAACCTCAGCAGGGCTGGGCAGCTACCTAAAGTCTTTGAACCTCGGTAGGGCCGAGCAGTTACCTAAAGTCTCCAAACCCTCAGCTAGGCTGAGGCCTTATCGTACTACTTTACCAAATTTTGGCAGGGCCAAAAACCTAAAATCTTCAAACCGTCAACTAGGTTGATGTCTTATCGTACTACTTCACCGAATTTTGGCAGGGTCAAAAACCTACAAGTCATTTCTCTGAACCCTCAATCGGACTGAGCTCTTATAATATCATCTCTCTGAACCTCAGCAAGGTCGAGTAAGAAAATACTTGGCTCTATCTCCGAATTCTTAAAAAAATTAAGTCCCTATTTCATTCTATCTTCAAACCTCGGCAGGGTCGAGTATATACTATTGTCTCCCCAAACCTTCAGCCGGGCTAAGACATTTATGGGTTATTTCTCTGATCCCTTAGTTGAGATGCTGTTGGGATATGTGCCCATAAATAAATGACATTTATTATTTTACTGAATATTTAAGAAATTTTTTAATATTATACTTGCATGCATGTTATGATGCTTTATAAATATCAAAAATCCCTGGATTATTTGAATGTGACTTTAAATATTGTATATAAGTGTTATATGCAGAGGATAATATTTAAAGTAAAATAATCTAAATTTGTCCATAATTATAAATTAAAGTTGCAAACAGAATCTTTAATTTAAAATTACTAGCGCTGTTTGTTACATTCTGAATGAAACAATCTTATCCGGATTATTGATAATGAGATTATCGGAATGAAAGCGCTTTATATAATTTGATTATATAGGACTGGAACACAATTAATTATGAATCTCTAATAAATTTTGTTCTTAAAATAGAGAATTCAAAATTAATCAATGATGGTCATATGTGAATGGATCTTAATTCTGAGTAATTAATGTACTCATATTTATTGTATTATATTTTTTGACTTATCGGATAATGACACAGAAACATAGTATCAAATTCTTGGTATATTGGAAATATAATAACATAAGTAGCCAAAAATATTAATATACAAGATGAAATCCATTCCTTCGTAAAGAAGTCAGATGGACGGTTCCCATAAGTATTCGGGACTTGAATAATAAGAGCGCTCAATTTATGATTGGATCATAAATATATTATTCATAGAATCAATGGTACTTATGGATAAAGATACGATTAAAGAGGTTAACGGAAAATGCCTAGCTTTAATCATGAACCGTTTATGGAGGATTGATTTATATGTAGTGACTATATCAATGGACGGTTCAAATCCTTTTGAATATAATTAATTTTATAATTTTAAGAGTGCAGTTCTAAATTTTTAGTGGAGTAATTTAGAATTAATAATTTTAATATTTTAATTAAGGTATTAATTGAATATCAAAATTATTGGAGCTTTTATAATGTCCATAGTTCCTCTAGATGGCTCCATTAAATTATGTGAACTTTATGATATGTTGGGTTGAGTTATTAATTTGAAATTAATAATTCTAAATTATTTTTATATAAAAATTAATTGGATTAATTTCTATTATACAATGTACTAGGGAACACATATTCCACAAGAAAAATCTATGTGGAAATTATTTAGTTGTTTGAGAAATAAATATGGGATCATGAGAGAGCCTTTCTCTCTTCCATAACATCCCATGATAAATATATCTAACCAATAATTAGTTGTTGGATTGATATACGTTAAAGTAATTTCAAGAGTTGGAAGTGATCTTTAAATATTAATTAATTAATTAATTAATAAAAAGGTTGATAGTTGTTATTATCTACGAATATAAGATTCACGAGAGACATAGAAGAAGATCTGAGAACAATAATCAACCACAGAGAGTTCCTTCTTCAACTTCACTTTATCTCATGAGTTAAGAATACAAAGTGAATTAAACTCAGTTATGTAATCTCAATCCAAATCAAAAGGAACACCTACTCGTTCATGTTCATCATAATCTGGAGAACATTTGGAAAGATCCGTGGTGATCAAAGGATTTGGTGATTCCAAGGTAGTGGTGGTGAAGAACGAAAGGTAAATTCTTAATCTCCTTATTATTCTTGATATTAAATTAATACGGGTATAGATCGCGCTAACTCAAATTTTAAGATATGTGATTGATCATTATCTTGTTTTTACTAAGATATATGATTTGATCCTTATCTCGCTTTTGCAAACATCTCAAAGTCGTATTGAGATAACCATCATATGCCTCTACACTATTTTTGTCGAGCCTAAGTTGCAAAGATCACAAGATATTTCGAGAAAGCAACCATTCAACAAATGGTATAAGAAGTTCAGATAAAGAAAAAATTTTTTTGAAGAACTTTATTGATCAAAATTATTCATTACAAAGTTATTTGTTACAAAGAGAGAGAATTCCCTAATGAAATTTATTCAACCAAGAGCTTATTACAAAAGTGCCCCAAGGCATACGAAAAATGACAAATGAATGAAATACAAAAAGAGAAGTTAAATCTGAGGCTCGGCCGGATCGTTCGATTATGTAGGGGAAGCCACTGAAGGAGGGATAGCTGGGGTAGGATCGTCTCTTCGGCAATGGTCGGAGGAACATCAGCCGAGTCTGCTTCCATAGCTTCTTCAAAGTCTATCTCCAGGGCACCATCTCTGTAATAGCCCACATCTTATTATTCTAGCCTAAATCTTATTGCATTAATCCTAATCTTAAAGCATGTAATTTAATAGATGATGAGAGGTATGGTTGGAATGGACCTAAGGGTCATTTAGCCATTTTGCCAAGGGCATTAGCAAAAAGGATTTCGCATTCCATTTGAAGAAATGGTCAAGGGCATAAAGGAAAAGGATATCGTGTTTCATTCACAAAATTGGTCAAGGGCATGGGTGAAAATTTGATCCAAGTCATTTGAGGATTAGATGAAGAGCAAGAGGGAAAAGAAAAACCAAAGGCAAAAAAGGCTTGGTAATGAAGCTAACCATATGTGCTTTGAAGATGGTGCTTAAGAGTGGAGAGGGGCAAAAGAGAGAATTCTTAGGGTCATTTAAAACCTACTAAGCATCCTTCCTCCTTAAGCCACAGTATGAGAAGAGAGAAAGAGAGAAAAAAGGGGAAGGAAAATAGAAAGAAAGAGAAAAGAGAGAAGAGAGTTCAATCGAAAGAAGGAAGAAAAGAAAAGAGGAAGAAAGAAAAAAAGGAGAGGGGGAGGTTTCAACCATGCGAAGGAAGAAGAGAAGAAGAAGGGGAGAAACTTGATGGTTTAGCCATTTTCTAAGGTAAGCCCTAACTTCCCTAAGTTTAAGTATGATGTTAGACTTTCATGGGTAGTGGTAAATAAAATGATAGCATGTGGATTTGAGTATATGAAAGGATGGAAGAAAATTATAGATTATGGTTATATCATGCAAACATGAGAACCTAATGGTATGAGAACCTAGTTGTATGTACCCCTGATCAGACCTATGTAGTGACTTAGGTCAAGAGAGTTGTTCTAGGGAAACGAAATAAGAGAGATAGCAGCTGAAAGAGAGATAATAGTGAAGGTGAGTGGATTTCTTATTTAGTTATGCAAAATTTATTTTGTGGTAATACGATGGTATTTTGATATAAAAACTATGGTATGATATGCCTAGCATAGAGTTTCATGTGGTTTAAACATGGGAAATGAGAACCTAGTTATGATGTATTGAAAGCATAAGTTTTTTAAAGCATGAGTTTAAGCATGAGTTTTGAAGTATAAGATTCAGAGGCATGCATAGGTATATATGCATGGTAAAGTTTCAAAAAGAGCATTTTTTGATGCATGTATCATGCAAAGCATTGGCTAGCTATGGGGCTGATCATCCTGTAGATTATGTCGTAGCATAAGCATTGCACACTACTATTGATCAGTACCTCCTTGCGATTTGATCGTACTATAATTTCGAGGCTAAAGGGAGTACATGCTATATCAGCCTAGTGGGGCAGATTATAAGTAGCCTGTGGGAGCATGAATCATAGCTCGGTTGAGAGCTTAGTTATTTTATAGTCCAAGGGGGCACAGAGATTAGCCCAATTGAAGGGGCACAGAGGAGGCCTAGGAAAAAAAGGCAAGCTCACATTGCAGGTGAACCACATAAGTAGTGAGGGATGCCATCAAAGTGCGGGGATCCTTGCCAACTCAAATACTCGATGAGAGTACACCTGAAGGAGGCTGATTATAGAGAGGTATTTCAGAAGCAGTACACAACCCAGCATCATGAGGTTTTTAAAGGCTTGCATTTGGTTTTAAAAATGTGGTGATAAAAAAGAAAAAAACATAAAGGTTGAGCTACAAAAGAGCAAGTCCCAGTAAGGACAAGAAAGCATTTACATATTTTATAAAGTAAAGCAACATACATGATTTTTATACAAACGGTTTATTTCCTAGTGAACAAATAGTTGATACAGTATTTCAGTTCAGCATATTATTGCAAGTATAAGCTAACTTATGAGTTTTCTTTTATCATTTCAAAAGGGTGTATTTATTTATCTGTGTGGTCATTTTTTCAGTGAAAATATAGTTGTTATAGCATTTCAAATGGAGTTCTGTTATTGGAAGCATAACCTATATTATATGGTTTCTATTATCATATTAAAAAGTATACTTTGGTTTATTCATGCTATACAGTGTTAGTATATTATTGAAACAATGATTTTGTTCTTCATTTCCCCATTGTTAGTTAGTTATCCAGTCACTGGGACTTAGGTCTGACCCCTATACTGTTGAATATTTTTTTATAAATCAGTGAGCTAGTTGGCAGATTAGAAGGTTGGCCTTGGACTTGGATTATTAGCTACATATTTTTGATAGTTTGTAAACTTGGAGAATTCTAATTGGATGTAAATGTATCTAGAGGTGTATTTGTATTTTAAGATGGGTAGAGATAATTATGTATGGATGTATGTAATCATTATCCGATGATATATTATAGACTTGAGCTAGATGTATGAAATAGTTTTGGTTGTGGAATCAATTGTGAATATGATCTCTAAAGTTATGTGTAATGATATTGGCATTGTCTAAAATCTTGTAAAGCAGGATATGGGACTATTGTTGTTATCTGACCAAGATTTAAATCTAGCCAAGTTATAATTGTTAAGAAATGTATAAATAAATTGAGCAGGTTAAAAAGTTTTAATAGGACGGAAAGTTTTGTGTTTGCATCTTATAGAAATTGGATGGGGTTCACTTGAGCTTTATGGTGCGCAACATAAAGGCTAGTAGAACTCTACCTGATTTCTATAAGTTAACATGTTTGTCAAGAGAGGGACCCAACAGTCTCTGTTGGGCCCGGCTTCGGTGGATGGAGTTGCAACTGGGGTATCAGCTGACATTAGGATGGCACAAAACCCCTCATACTTCAGGAAGGAAAGGTCTAAGTCAGGGTACTGCTGGGTGACCTTCTGGCGTACCTCAGTCATCCCCAACATGTAGGCCTCCTTCGAGAACAAGAGTTTCTTTTTTAGAAACTCGGCCGAACCCTTGAACCTTTCAACAACAAGGGCAACATGATTATCGGCCTCGGTCATTCGGCTTTGAAGATCGAGGCTCTGCAGGCGGCACATGGTCAATTCTTCAGTTAGCATCTTGGTATGCTCCGCCACCCGCGTTTCGTTCTCCTTAGCCTAAGAAGTTAGACCATCAGATCCCATTAAAACAAAAGTGGGATTAAGTTTACGAATGAAGGTTATACCTTAGTGATGACCTTGGCCTATCGAGCTACCTCTGCTTTTGCCCTCGCAGCCCGCTTACAAAGCTTTTTCTTCTCCTTCTTATATTTGTTAAGCCTTCCCAAGGCATGTTCCAGCTTCACCCAATCTTCTTTCGCATTTTGTGTGGATGCAAGCTTAGCTAATAAAGCCCACGCAGCCTGCTGTTGGCAAGTCTCAAACTTGCGACTCTCTTCAATAAGGCTTTTATTCAGCTTATTTATTTCTTCAGTGGCCTTTGCTTGGAACCTTGATAATGTCAATCGGGCCTCCTCGACCAAATTATGAGCTTCTTCAAGCTCAGCCTGAGTCTTAGCTAGCTCTTCAAAATTGGGCTAGCTAAGCCCTCTTTATTTCAAAGCTCTGTGACCTTGCCCAATGCTCGGTCGCGAGCTTCTATTGCAGCGCTTAAGCACCCATAAAGCTCCTTCTAGAGGATGATCGCGTGCCACAAGACAAAATAAGTAAGCTCGAAGTTAACTAAGTAAACCAAAAAAAGAAGAAGAGGATGTCTTTACTTACCTGGAAGGCCAAGGCATTCATATCCATCAGAAGGGCATGGCCATCAAGCAATGGTAGGTCCTTTAGGTCTCCGGGGATCTTAAACCCCTTGACCGTGAAAGAGACCGTCTCTCAGCCGGTTTTCGTAGGCTCGACACTCGAGGTATCCCCTCTTGAACGAAGAATTGATCGGAATACATCGAGCCGCAACCTCAGTGACTCTGATTCAGAGTTGACCGAGGGCCTCTGCTCGTTGATCTTCCCTCCCAACGGATCTTTTCGCCCCTCGGTGCTCCTCCCGACCTCTCTCCGCTCCTCATGGAGAGACTCCTCCACAAACAGAGGGATACGCTCGCCACTTGTAGCCACGGTGGCCCCCAATCCTTTGGACTCCGCCACCCGCTTTATTCTTTAATACTCCTGACATTCCTCAAGAATCTGTCGACTATAGGGGGCGACGGAGATCGGGGTATAGACGAGTGGGTAAGGACCTTTATTGTAGTCCAAGGTTATTGGGAAGTCCTCACTTTCTCAGAACCTATCTTCCAAGACACCCGGCTCCTTTTGCTTCCTAGCCGGTGGCTCTTTATTTTTTCCACTGGCGCCTTATCCTTCAATGTCGAGATCAAGGCAAAGTTCGATCTCGAGCCTTCGTCACCCTCCCTTAGAGGGCTCGACAAGGCCGAGCAAGGCTTGAGGGAGGGTGGCAAAAACCTGAAATCGAATCTTGCCTTCTTCTTTTCAGAATTCAGCAAAGTCGAGCGAGATCGTTTCCCTTCCTTCTTCTTGCTCGAGCCGCTCTTTAGCATCTCCCTCGTTCAGATCCCAAGGTTCAGCTTGGCTATTACAAATACAAAATAGTCAGATGAGTAAGCTAAAAAAAAAATCTTACCCTAAGGGTCGATGCTGCTGAGGCCGGCATTGAAGAGTACATCTTTAACCAGAAGAACTCCGACCAAGAGCACCTTGCTACTAGAGAATACCTTGAGGTCTTCAATCTCTTGTCTCGACAAACGAGGAGCTATGTTCAGGTCTTTAGAAATTTTTTTTCATGATAGAGGAAAGAGACACCTGCTGCTCCACTGGACAATGAAAAAAATGGGGTTTTCACCCCTTTATCGAGGATGAAACCCTTGACACCCTCTCAAAAGACTTTTGAGGTCTAATGTAGGGTCAGAAAGAGGTCTTGGGGAAGACAATATTATGGCACACCTAGAATAGGGGCACCATCACCGTCACCCCAAGAACTGGCATATGGAGATGAACCCCACGATGTAGCGCTAACTGTTTGGTGTCACCGACGTGGGGCAGATGCCATAAAACTCCATAACCCCCTCGATCATAGGGTGGAGGGGGAGGCAGACGCCCACCTTGAAGCACTCCTCGTAGAAGAAGGTCCTAGCCTCCAGTTCATCTGGAGCTCTTTGCCCGGGACCCGACACTCGCAGATTGTAGTCACCAGGGATCCAATATTTATGGTGGATTCTCTCTAAATCCATTGGAGTCACCGATGAGGCGATGTGAGTTGAATGCTCCATGTCTTTGGAACGGACAAAAACAGAGCCAGCCATGTTCTTCTTCAACTAGGGATGCTTAACCTCAAAAGGGAGAGTAGTGCCAAAAGTTTGAAAGGATGTGACCGAAGGCACTGACTGGTCTCCTCCTTTTAAAGCCATCGCACGAAAGAGCTGACGATATCATTAGGGCTGAACCCTAGGAGCCGCGACCCCTCGGTTCAGGCACCGTGATCTTTGACTTCGCCATGTGTCATCCAACCGGTGACCCTTGATCAAATTTGAAGAACCCGTCTGTTGAACAACCTAGGTGATTATATTGTATCAGCAATTATGGCATCAACGTCTTTTCGAATTTAACTCCCGGTAGTGGGAGTGGGCTGCCTAGACTCTACTTCCTAAGCCTGGACGTAAACTTCGGACTAAGAAGTGGAGGGACAAGTGATGCAGGGTAAAATATTCCCGCATAAACTGGCTACGCAGATAGGCAGTGGGGCCTGCCTTTGTGCTACGATTGATCGACCCTTGCGGGCCGAATGATACTTTGCCGAGCTATTTCATCGGCATCTCCGCCCGTGTCTCGCCAAACCGAGCTTCGGTTGATCGACCCTTGGCTTCATTTGTCGAGTCTCGCTCCCGAACCAGGGTTGCCAAACCTCAACAATCGGGAGTCACCCAACTGATTGTTCCTTATGCCGACCTTCGGCCTACGCCAAAGGTTTTGGATGCCAGATCACCGTGATCACATGAATCTTGAGATAAGCCTCCTTAAACAGAAA
The DNA here is from genome assembly GCA_900491605.1 of Calamus simplicifolius. Classification (NCBI taxonomy): domain Eukaryota; kingdom Viridiplantae; phylum Streptophyta; class Magnoliopsida; order Arecales; family Arecaceae; genus Calamus; species Calamus simplicifolius. Next base: position 570,187 of record UESW01003913.1, on the reverse strand, counting down.
TAGGAGTTAGTGGGATCTAAAATCCCATGATAAGATGTACATCAAAATCGGTCTTATCCTCCTTCAAATTCTATAATTGCATCCGAAAAAGTAGGTAACAGTATACTACCTTTGCTATCTTTAAACATCATGTTTCATGACCCTAGGTACGCATGAAAATACCCTCATTGATGCTATTTTCTTCTCTTCACACTTTCTTCATATTGTTTGTGGCTAAGAATTTCTATTGACTTAAGTATTGAAGGGTCTTTCGTAGGGATCATTCATCTCAAATTCCTGCATGAAGACGTCCATGAAAACAAAAGAATACCATTTGAGCATCGCTTCCGAATCGAAAAATAAAAATCTACAGCAATATAATTCATTAAATTATTATTAACCATCATAAAAATTAAATTTGATTAAAAATATGCATGAAATGAAGTATTTAATTTGAAGTGTATATATAAACAAGTTAAATGAGTTAGGTTGAGTTGAGTTGAGTTGAATTGTATATAATTAAAAATTTTAAATAATTTTATGTATTTTGATCGTACATCGCCTGCGTGTACCGCCTTGACACGCATAACCCCTTTTGGGTCGGCATCTCGGTTGCCGTTTCCCCACTTCGTCGAGACCTTCGAATCCCTCGCCAGTCGCCACTCACCCCAAATCCAGCAGCTCCCGCATCTCCCGATCTCCTCCTTGTCTTCCCGATGGCCCAAGACCCCGACTCCTCCCCGAGCCTTCTCGACGCCCTCGGCGAGGAAATCATCCGCATCGTCGCCCCTGTCTCCGCCTGCATGCTCCTCGTCGTCCTCCTCGTCTCCACCCTCTCCTCCTCCTCCTCCCCCTCTCCCCTCTCCTCCCTCGCCGCCGCCGCCTACTCCGACCCCTCCTCCTCATCCGCCGCCTCCTCCATCTGGGACAAGCTCTCTGGCGCCCTCCTTAGCTCCCTCGTCTTTGTCGCCTCCGTCACCATCGTCACCTTCGTCCTCGTCCTCCTCTTCTACCTCCGCTGCACCCGATTCCTCAAATCCTACATGGCCTTCTCCTCCTTCATCGTCCTCGCCTTCCTCGGCGGCGAGATCCTCCTCCTCCTCATCACCCACTTCGGTTTCCCCATAGATGCCATCACCTTCTCCCTTCTCCTCCTTAACTTCTCCGTCGTCGGGGTCATGTCGGTCTTCATCGCCAAGATGCCGATTTCCGTGAACCAGGGGTATTTGGTCATCATCGGTGTGCTTGTCGCCTACTGGTTCACTCTTCTTCCGGAGTGGACCACCTGGGCCCTCTTGGTCGCCATAGCGCTGTATGATCTTGCCGCCGTCTTGTTGCCCGGTGGACCGCTGAGGCTCCTCGTGGAGCTTGCGATATCTCGGGACGAGGAGATACCGGCGTTGGTGTACGAGGCGAGGCCGTGGAGCCTCGCCCTGGTGCGAGGAGATTGTGGAGAGAAAGGACAGATCATGGTACTAATTCAGGTTCTAATTCCAATCCTCCAACACTTGGAGACATGCTGGCCGAGGCAGAAGAAAGGAGGGATTCTGCTACCAATTCAAGTTTAAATGACAATCATTCGGTGGTTGGAGAGGCTTTGCCGGAGACGAGGTTGGTTATCAGTGAACAGGAGTCTGCTGGTGGCTCTTCGCTTCCAGAGTTAAGAGCTCCCTTGGTGCAAACCCCATTGGATAGTCGTGGAGAAGAGGAAATCGAAGGAATTGGATTGGGTTCATCAGGGGCGATCAAGCTAGGGTTGGGGGATTTCATCTTTTACAGCGTCTTGGTCGGGCGGGCAGCGCTGTATGATTTCATGACAGTTTATGCTTGTTATCTTGCTATTATGGCTGGACTTGGTATCACTCTATTACTTTTAGCATTCTATCGGAAGGCATTGCCTGCTCTTCCAATCTCTATATCACTTGGTGTGTTGTTTTATTTATTGACCAGGGTCTTGCTAGAGGTCTTTGTGGTCCAGTGTTCCACAAAACTATTGATGTTTTAGAATGGCGTTTAATAGGAAATTTAGCCTATTCCTGTATGATGCTTTCTGCAGTTTCCACTTCGAATGCAAATCCATGGAAAAGCTGGATAATATTCCATGGCTTATTTAATTTATTGTTGCATGAAAGTACTTCACCTGGTCCTTTTCACTTCCAACATTTTTCCTATCACTTAATTATGTTCATGAATCTTGTACACTGAACGTGTTCAGGTGATTGTTAATGGAAGCAGGTTGAAGAGCAGCCTATATTTTTGTAGGTTAACATTCAAGCTAGTCGCTGTAATCAAAAAAGTAAATGCCTTCCATGCTTTAGTCTTAAGGATCATAATTTTATGAAATAATTTATCTTTGCTTAGTTCATGTTGAACTTCTTAAATTAATTCTCAAACGCATGAAGATTAAAACTTTAGACCTGTCACTAATGATGAGAAGAATGCTTGACACCCCAAGATCATTGGAGAAGTTCTGCTTTGGAATTTCTTAACTAATTCAGGTACTCATCAAATCATTTTCTTTTTTTAGTGAATTTCAAGTATCTCTTTCTGCAAATTTTCTGTAACATGGATCCATCAATTTATGAATTTTTATTTGTGTTTTTGGCAGCCTAGCGCGGTTGAAGTTGTCTTCAGTATTTTCTGATTGACTGAATCAACCACGACATGGTCTGGTGAAGTAAATCGGATCTGGTGCTTGGCAAAGAGGAATAAATGAAAATACATGTTATGTCTTTGATGACCACTTAATGTCTATGTTCATGGCTTTCTGCAGGAAAGAAAAATATATATATGAAAGTGTTGCACTAGAAAAATATCTGAAAAAAGGTATGTGGAACTTGCTGTTCTTTTTCCTAGTGTAAATGCAAATATGCATCAATGCTACAATTCATGTTATGCTAAAAATAAAAGCACATGTTTATTAACTTGTCCACCTGTAGCCAGGCAACTATCACACCTGTATTTGAGATCCCCATGTTCCTTAATAGGCCTCCCATTATGCTTATGTTTTAATCATCTGTTTAATTGCTGTGACTTGTTTTTTCATTTTACCATGAGCTTCAGGTTCAGAAATGTTCAAGTAAACAGTAGCTGAAATCAAGATAGTATGGAAATAGAATGATTCTGTTAAATTTTATGCAATTTTTAGTTGATGATATTTGCAACTGTTTGTGTGATTGTAAATAATTTGTGCCTTATTCCTATAGTGTGCTTTATCATTTGAATTCTATCGTGCGCTCAAGATTTTGTTGGCTTTCTCAATGTCAGTTGGTTTACTTGGTTCCCTTGTTCTGAATTAATATCTGTCTTGTGAAGAAAACCATCATAAATGAAACAAATGTATTATTATGAAGCATGATCTTAGACAACGTGGAGACCTGTCATTATATGAGGCCAACCAGGGCTAACTTAAAAGGAATAAATATTTTCAGTCTCTCACCCGAAATTCGTGGGCTTTTATGAAAGGGGCACCTAGAATCTAGAAGTAGATCTTTCTAGCTCAGCACAAATAGAGGCTTGAAGTAGATCTTTCTGGCTTAGCACTAATAATTAATAAAGTATTTCAGATGGGCTGGAAAAACTTCATTCCATGCCATTCAATTGTCATAGTTGATTTTTAAACCCATCGATAACCATATTGCTGAATTTTATTATTGACAACTCATTTGTGTTTTTTTTTGCATAAACTTTTTCAAACCCTACACTCAAATTAACCTCTACAATGATTTGACAGAGATCTAGTCAGAGTTGAAAGTATTGCTTTATTATCATATGAATAGAAAGGAACTATTTGATGAGCCAAGGACTTCTTGTGAAGCTAGAATATTACCAAAGTCTACCAAGGACCACTGCTCAACTTACCCTTCAATTGAGTTAATATGTAGCATATTCCATCCTTGGGTTGTGAATAATATATTGCTTCATCTATGCCTTCCAAATAGGCTTCTTTGGGTCCAGCAGTGAAACCTTTAAGAATATGTTTTTCCCCTCTCTAAATATCCTCAAGAGATGTTGTAACATTTAGATATCATATCACCTCATATGACATTAGCCAATTCTTTCTCTAGCAATTACAAGCAGACCAAGTTCTTCTAATTGAACTCATCAAAAGTTTTCAAATATCATAGGGTAAATTGTAACCTATAATATTCTCAATGGTATCAGAATTTAGACATCTTGTAGACAAATTATGGGTTTACATATGTTATCCTTCATTTGTTTGAGGCCTCAGCATTCTCACTAGCGTTTGTTGGAGCTATTTTTGCATTTGTTTTAACAACCTTTATCTCTACCAAAGAGGTAAGGCTCCATAAGTGCCCTCCATATTGTGTTTGGTATGGCTTGGTAACTCTGCTCCAAGCTTGCTATAACAGCTATTTGGAATCCATGATTGGAGAATTGATATCTCTTATGAACCAAGAGGGTCTTGAAATGCATAGATTACCATGCCCTGGCTTTGATATCATGTGGAGAGAGGAGGATTTCACATGCCACAAAGTCCTCTTCTGAGGTAGTTATATACAATGTTCACACTAGCCCAAGATTGACCACCAAGTGTACAACAAATGTTGAGGCAAGAAGAAAGGCTTCCATATTGTATTCACCAACCTACATGATTTTTCAGATAGACTATAACAGTATTAGCTTCAAAAACCATGGATAAAGGACCTCTCCCACTATCTTCAAGCCCTCCAGGAAATTCATGAAATAATTGAGTTGTCATAAAAGTTGAACAAAGTTTGTTATAAAGAAAAAATGGGAAGTTTTCTCATGATGACAAGCTTCAAAAAAGTAGAGGCATTAGTGAGGTAGGTTAATACAACAACAATAACAATAACAAAGCTTTAATCTCAAACTATTTGTGGCCAGCTACATGAATCTTTTTTTTTTCCTTGTTCTGCTCGGTTTTGATCACAGTGCCTATAAGATGCGTTAATGAGATAGGTCCATTGCTGTGCAATACTGTTCTAAGGGTGATATGCTTGAGTGGGGTAGTATTACATGAGTATGTTCAAAGTTTGAGTTTGATTAGAATGCTGGATGGAAGTGGGAGTGATAAAGTCTGTACTAAGTTTGTGTGGCTCACATATGTGCAAGCTACAGAAATGAGTCTCCTTCAACCCATGCAAACTTTTCCTTAGTTCTGATGCCAATTATAAGTGGTGTATGATTATTCCAGAAAGAAATCGTGTACATAGAAATTTTTTTTGCATGTCTCCACTATCAAACCTTGATTTTGAAGCAAAAGGTAAAATTGGTGGTACAAGGATTATCGCCTTACAATGCTGAAGCAACAACGATTGCATGCAAAACTCTTCCCACAAAATGACATATATACTAACTACTAACATGATAACATGATCATAGATTCTAAAATTCCACTCTGGAAGATAGTCAAATTTTCCCTTAAAAATAGGACTGTTCCTTTTGTGAAGGTGTTGTTTTGAAAATCATGCTCCTTATCTTTATCAGACGATCTTAAAATTATCTGTTAATTATCTTTCTAACAAGTGATTTAACCTCATGATGTAGTTTAAAAAAATATATACCGGAATGCAACATTATTCTCAGAAATATTTTTTTTCCTCACAACCAAATATAGTTTATGAATAAACATTATTTAAAGCCAAGATCAATTTTTCAGTGATTTCAGCTAATTTACTCTCGTAACAGAGTCCAATGAGGTCAGGCTTCTTTTTTTTAACCATCTCGCCTGGCTGAGAGAGTGTTCAACCTGAATGGCAGGGCCTTGACTCCACCTCGACTCAATTGAGAACCTGGTCGGTGTTTTTTCTTTTTTTTTTTTCAGATCTCAGGCAGGCTGGTCAAGTGAATCAGGCCCTGTACTGTTAAAAACTGAACGGGAAAACAAAAACAGCTTTCAACTGATTTGCTTTAGGAACCAGCAACACAACCAAAAACAGATTAACACGGATGAAGAGTTAGCAAAAGAACAGAGAAGAATTTCTTAATTCCTACCAACCAGTACAGTAGCAGAGGCCCTTTTATAGCTTATGAGGAACATCGTGGGATAGTGGAACACAATATACGGAAATAGAAATGGAAACAGAATCTAGCCTATTGACTCGTTAAACAGCAAAAGACCAGTTCAACAAAAAACAGAGCCTAAAGACTCGTTCAAACAAAGCAGAGCACTCATTCTTGCATCAATTTCCAACATTTCCCCTTGATGCAAAACTATTGACACCAAGTAAATCACGAAGGTAAGAGAATTTCTCATAAGATAAAGCCTTGGTCATGATGTCAGCAACTTGAATATTCGTCGAGCAGTGGTGCAAGTCTACTAATCCTTCCGCTACAATTTCTCTAATAAAATGATGCCGAATTCCAATATGCTTCGTTCGCCCATGAAATGTAGGATTATTTGTCATTGATATTGTTGATTTATTATCACAGAAGATGATAGTAGCATCAAGTTGAGTTTGATGAAGATCTTCTAGAATCCTTCGAATCCATATTGCTTGACATGCCGTAGATGTAGCTGCAATATACTCTGCTTCAGAGGATGATAAAGCTGTCGTGGCTTGCTTCTTTGATGTCCAAGAGATGATTCCAGATCCAAGAGTGAAACAGTAACCTGATGTGCTTTTCCTGTCATCCAAAGAACCTGCCCAATCACTATCTGTAAAACCAGTAAGCTTGAAGTCAGTACCTGAAAAATACCAAATCCCAAAATCAATGGTGCCATGAATGTATCTCAGAATGCGTTTTGCTGCTCCCAAATGATGCTTTGAAGGGTTATGCATAAACCTTGAAACTAAACAGACAACAAACATAACATCTGGTCGAGTATGAGTCAAATACATCAGTCCTCCAATTAATTTTCTAAAATATGTTGCATCAACCTTCCCAGTTCCATCTTCTAGACATAACTTTTCTCCTGCATTCATTGGAGTACTCCAACCTTTGCAATTTTCCATATTATATTTCTTTAATAGACCATATGCATACTTCTCCTGAGAAAGAAAAATTCCTTTTTGTGTTTGCTTAATTTCAAGACCCAAAAAGTAATGTAAGAGACCCAGATCAGTCATTTCAAATTCATTCAACATCCTCATCTTAAACTCTTCAATAAGAGAGCATGAAGATCCAGTATAGATCATATCATCAACATATAAAGACACAATAAGAATATCTTTACCTTTCACCTTGATATAGAGAGTTGGTTCATTTTTACTTCTGTGAAAACCATTTTTCAGAAAATAGGCATCTATTCTACTGTACCATGCCCTTGGAGCCTGTTTTAACCCATATAGTGCCTTTCCTAACTTGTACACCTTCTCCTCCATGCCTTGAACTGCAAATCCCTGGCTGCTCAACAAATAAAGTTTCTTCAACACACCATTAAGAAATGCTGATTTAACATCAAATTGGTACACTAACCATTTCTTCTGTGCAGCTAGAGCTAATACAATTCTTATTGTTTCAATTCTAGCAACGGGAGAATATGTTTCAAAGAAATCAATACCTTCTTGTTGTTCATACCCCTTTGCGACGAGCCGTGCCTTGTACTTCTGTATATTACCATCAGCATTGTACTTGTTTTTGAAAACCCATTTCAAACCTATTGCATTCTTCCCTTCTGGCAGGTCTACTAGCTCCCATGTGTTGTTTCTTTCAATTGCTGCAATTTCACTTTCCATAGCTTGCTTCCATTCTTCCCTTTGAATTGCTTCCTCAAAACACGATGGTTCAATTGCTGCAAGTGCATAGTTACATGATTCATATATTTCCCTTAAAGACTTTACCTTTCTTGGAGGAGATTCAGAACTAGATGGCTCACAAACAACTTCTTGTGTTCTAATGCACCGTGGAGAACTTTCAAGATTCAAGGATGATGAGTCTACAGTTGGAGAAGTAACACGTTCCTCCCTAGTTGTTGACGAACTGTGTGATTGCTCCATCTCCATAAATCTTGAAGGAACCTGTTCAACTTCATTCATGCTATAACACCCATTCTCATCAAAAATTACATCCCTACTCATAATAAGCTTCTTAGTAATGGGATCAAATAAGCGATAACCTTTGGTTTGCTCACTGTATCCAACAAAGATACACTTTAAACTTTTCTCATCAAGTTTATGTCTAGTTTCAGAATTTACATGAGCATAGGCAAGAGAACCAAATATTCTTAAATGACTTACTTGAGGTTTCTGTTCACACCAAGCTTCAAATGGAGTACGATTTTTGACAGCCTTTGTAGGAGACCTATTTAGTAAATATACTGAGGTTGCCACAGCTTCTGCCCATAAATAGTTTGGTAGATTTTTAGCCTTCAGCATGCTTCTAGCCATCTCCACTATTGTTCGATTCTTCCTTTCGGCCACGCCATTCTGCTCGGTGTGTAACTCGTTGTTAACTGCCTATGAATTCCATTTGTTTCACAAAAGGACTGAAATTCATTAGATAAAAATTCTCCCCCACGATCTGTCCTCAAGGTCTTAATGTAGTACCCAGATTGTTTCTCAACATATGCCTTGAATATTAAAAACTTAGAGAAAGCTTCATGCTTAGATCTTAAGAAATACACCCAACTCATTCTGCTGAAATCATCTACAAATAAGAGAAAATACTTACTCCCGCTCAATGTTGGAGTTCGCATAGGCCCACAGACATCTGCATGCACTAACTGTAGTGGCTTTTGTGCTCTCCATGACTGCTTTATTGGAAAAGATGTTCTGTGATGTTTTCCATAGATGCATCCTTCACAAATGAGCTCTACTTTTTCAATGTTGGGTAATCCAAACACCATGTTCTTCTGTTGTAGTAACTTCAAGCCACCATAGTTCAAGTGTCCATATCTCATATGCCACAACAAAGAGTCATCCTTTAAACTAGAAACAAGAGCATGATCATCAAGACACGAAAATTCCAAAGGAAACATTTTGTTAGCTGCCATGTTGACTGTCAAAATGGTAATACCAGATTTCAAATCATGGATTTCACATGTATTTCCTTGAAAAACAATTGAATAGCCTCTTTGTACTAATTGTCCAATGCTTAACAAATTATGAGCTAAACCAGGAATATAAAGGACATCATGAATTTGTTTTTCTTTACCCGATTTAGTCTTGATAGAGATAACACCTTTGCCTGCAGCTTGAACTTGTTTACCATCTCCAAGTTGAACTTGCAGTTTTACTGAATCATCAATGTTTTTGAAGATTCCTTTCAAACCTGTCATATGATTGCTGCAACCACTGTCTAAAAGCCAGATATCATTCTTATTCTCTTTAACATTATAACAGGTTAGAAAGAGATTGTTATCATCCATTTGTTCTTCAGTAACATTAGCTTGTTGTTCAGACTTTCTTCTACAAAAACGTTCAATATGACCATACTTCTTACAAAAATTACATTGGACATTTGCATAGCGGTTACCTTGCACATTAATAAAGCTTCTGTGTTCTGTGAATGATGATCTTCCTTGCCTCGTCCACGGTAACCACCTCTTCCTCGGTAAAAGCCTCTTCCACGGCCTCTTCCTGCAAACTTTGGCTCATGACTTTCAAGGGGTTTAGCAACTTTCTGCTGATTAGAGATCTCCAACTTTGAACTAAAAGCTTGTTCAACACTTTTCTCGGCCGATCTATTAAGCCGATGTTCATGAGCTTGCAATGAACCCATTAGCTGGTTAAGAGAGTAATCAGACAAATCCTTTGATTCTTCAATGGCTGCAACTATATGATCAAACTTAGATGGCAAACTTCGTAGAACCTTTTCAATAACCTTTTGATCAGAAATATTTTCTCCAAGTGATCTCATTTGATTGATTATAACAAAAATTCTAGAGAAAAATTCTTGCACAGATTCTGTTTCTTTCATGCATAAGTTTTCAAAATCACGCCGAAAAGTTTGAAGTTTCACTGAGATTACCTTATCCGATCCTTGATACTCTTTTTTAATATGTTCCAAGCCTCCTTGGATTTAGTTGCTGCAGCAATCCTTGGAAAGATAGAATCTGTGACAGCTTGTTGTAATGCTACAAGTGCCTTGGCATCCTTCTTTCTGTTCTCCTTTAGCTCTGTCTTTTGTGTTGCTGTAAGCTTTGCCTCTTCATCTGGTTCTGCATAACCATTCTCAACCAAATCCCACATGTCTAACGAAATAAAAAAAGTTCTCATCTTAATACTCCAAAACTCATACAAACCTCCATTGAAAATAGGTATCAAATTATTGAGAGAGTTGTTGTTTGCCATGACAACTTCACACAGACCTTCAATAAATCTGTAATAAGTAAGATTACCTCTCAATCTTCAGCAAAATACCTGAGGAGAACTCGTACTGCTGACGATTCCCACTCTTCTTCCTTTCCGCCTGGGTAGAATGAACCTGGCGCTCTGATACCAAATGTTAAAAACTGAACGGGAAAACAAAAACAGCTTTCAACTGATTTGCTTTAGGAACCAGCAACACAACCAAAAACAGATTAACACAGATGAAGAGTTAGCAAAAGAACAGAGAAGAATTTCTTAATTCCTACCAACCAGTACAGTAGCAGAGGCCCTTTTATAGGCTTATGAGGAACATCGTGGGATAGTGGAACACAATATACGGAAATAGAAACGGAAACAGAATCTAGCCTATTGACTCGTTAAACAGCAAAAGACCAGTTCAACAAAAAATAGAGCCTAAAGACTCGTTCAAACAAAGCAGAGCACTCATTCTTGCATCAATTTCCAACAACCTCTTGTCACCGGGCTTTCAATCGGCACGCGCAAGCGCTCCCTAGGGTCACTAGGTCCTTGCGTCTACCGGTGATGGCGCTAGAGGAACACCTATCCCCTAACCAGCCTTACCCCCACTTACAATAAATAAATTTCCCCGAAGAACACGTCCCACCCAAGCACAAGATATACGGGGTACGCTACCCCAACCCCTTTTAATTAATAAGAGGACAATGACAAGTAAGAAACGGGCCTCTGCCCTACAACTCTCTCCCTACACAAAGAAAGCTCTCAACTTGCCAAAAAGGCTTACAAAACGCTCTTGCTGCCCCCTGGTCGTCCGTACTCCACACGGCGCGATCGCTACCACTGCACGCTCCTCGCTGCACGCTGCACGCCCAAGGATGATCTGCGCGCCGGCTCTCCGCTCGCTGCTCTTCACTGAGTTGCTGAGCGCCCCGCTGCGATGCTGCTTCACTGCTGCACGCCGGTTGTGGCTGATTGGACTCCTCCCAATCGCCGCTGGTGACTCCCCCTTCACTGGTAATCCACGCTGGATTGCTGAGTCGTTGGATCAATTCCTCCGCTGAATTGAATTCCTCCCAATGGCTGGACGTCCACCTCCTTATATAGCTGCTGGGCGCCCCTTATGCCACCGCCTCATGGTCTTATCCCCTCCCTAGGATAAGCCTTATCATTATCTAACCAGCTGCCGCCCACTTTGGATAAGCCTCATCCTTAATCCAAACAGCTGCTCATCTTATCTGCAAGTGCCGCCCAGATTTGGATAACTCTTATCCAAATCTGGTTGCTGCCTTATCTCCTCCAACTGCAATCCTTATCCAATCCAGCTGATCTTATCTCCTCCTCAAGATAATTCTGCGTGCTGGATGGATAATCCCTCTAGATGGCTGATCTTCTAGATGCCGCTGCAAGTAGATAAATCCTCTAGAAGATGCTGCTGGACGCCAAGAGATAAATCCCGCTGATGCTGATGGGCGCGCGCCACCCTGGCGTGCGTTGGTGGCTGCTGGGCGCGCGCCCTCCTGGTGCGCGCGCTGTGGCGCTGGGCGCACGCCCCCCCGGCGCACGCCGCTGTGCTGGGCGCGCGCGCCAGCGCGCGCGCTGGCGGGCGGGCCTCCTGCCCGTCCGCTGTGCTGATGCTGGTGAGGTTGGGCGCACCGCTGCGCCCAGCTGCGCTCGCCCGCTCGCCCGCTCGGCGCCGCCTGCGCCGAGCGCTGCCAACCTCGCTGGTGCCCGCGCCTGCGCGCACGGGCTGCGCCACGGTCCTCCTGACCGCGCGCCTACTTGGGGTGGTAACAATTCTCCCCTCACTGAGATGTCGACGCCCTCGTCGACCTCCATGCCTCCGCGCATGCCTTGGCCCTCCTGGCCAAAGTCTCCCGAGTCCCAACGTGGCCACCTACCACGCGCACCCCCTGATGCCTCCTCGGTTGGACAGCCCCCTCGCCGGGCCGTCCCGCCTGCAGCCTCCTACCGCAGGTCTCTATGCCTAGGCTCTCCCACGCGATGCCTAGGTGTGAGGTTGTCGCACAACCTCAGGTCTGGTGTGGTCGTTTCTTACAACGACCCTTCGCAATCGTCCTCCGCCATCCCTCCACTGGAACGAAGTAAGGACGCCTACCTGTCCGGATCAGGATGCCCCTCCGATGAGGCATGACCACGGCCTTACTCTGGATGAAGAAATCCATCCCGAGTATCAAGTCGTAGTCGTCGATAGGCAAGACCGTCATGCTGCAGCTCCCAGTCCATGAGCCCACCTCCAATGTGGCCTCCGCATGGCCCAAAGACTCCATCTCCTCGGAGCCGACTGGCTTCACCCTACAAGGCTGGGATAGCGCTCCAAGCTCCAACCTGCGCGCCGCTCCTTGGCTCACAAAGTTGTGTGTCGCGCCAGTGTCAACCAAGGCCCGCACTGACCTTTCGTTGACACGAGCCCTCATGAACATCATACCTTGGCGTTGGTCTCTCGCGGCCAAAGTACTGATGCACTGTAGCGGGGCCATCCTCGCTACCGCTCCTCCCCCGAACTCTCGGACGCCTCGTCTGCATGGGTGGTGACGGCCGCTACCGTCACCTTTCTTGGACACTCCCGTGCGCGGTGCGCTCCTCCGCACACGAAGCATCCAGCGAAAGTCGCCGGTCCTTTTGGCTTTGCTGCTGCATGTGGGACTCCTTCCCTCTTGTCCTTTCGACCCCGCGGTGGTGACGCACTCTTGCGCTTGCCCTTGCCCTGGCCACCGCTGCCCAAAGTCGTAGCACTGCGAAAGTCCACCAGCACCTCTGCTGCTACGAAGGCTGAGGGAATATCCCTCACCTCCCTCCTGCGAAGCTCGGCCTGCGCCCACCCCTGTAGACCAGCGAGGAAGTTAAACAACTTATCTTCCTCGGACATGTTGGACACCTCCAGAAGCAGGTTGCTGAACTGCGCCACGTACTCCTGGATGCTCCCTGTCTGCCGCAACTTCCTTAAGTTCTCCCGAGCGAGCCACCCTGCATTGCTCGGTTGGAACTGCGCCTTCAGTTCCCTTTTGAAGATCTCCCACGTCTCGATCCTGGGACGCCCCGCACGGTCATCCTCGGTCGTTCTGGTCCTCCACCAGAGCTTGGCGCTCCCCTCCAGGTATGTCGTGGCCCGATCCACCTGATCGGCTGCTGGGATCTTCGTCGCACGGAAGTAGTTCTCCATGTCCCACACGAAGTTCTCTACTTCCGTCGCGCTCCTGACTCCGCCGAAGGTCTTAGGCTCCCGGACCTTCGCTTCCTTTGCCGGAACGCCGACCATGTTGACCTGCCACCTCGCTGGTCTACAGGGGTGGGCGCAGGCCGAGCTTCGCAGGAGGGAGGTGAGGGATATTCCCTCAGCCTTGTAGCAGCAGAGGCGCTGGTGGACTTTCGCAGCGCTACGACTTCGAGCAGCGGTGGCCAGGGCAAGGGTAAGCGCAAGAGTGCGTCACCACCGCGGGGTCGAAAGGACAAGAGGGAAGGTGTTCCCCATGCAGCAGCAAAGCCAAAAGGACCGGCGAATTTCGCTGGATGCTTCGTGTGCGGAAGAGCGCACCGCGCACGGGAGTGTCCACGAAAGGTGATGGTAGCGGCCGTCACCACCCATGCAGACATGGCATCCGAGAGTTCGGGGAGGAGCCAGTAGCGAGGATGGCCCCGCTACAGTGCATTAGTACTTTGGTCGCGAGAGACCAATGCCAAGGTATGATGTTCGTGAGGGCTCGGGTCAACGGGAGGTCAGTGAGGGCCTTGGTTGACACCGGCGCGACACAACTTGTGAGCCAAGGAGCGGCGCACAAATTGGGGCTTGGAGCGCTATCCCAGCCTTGCAGGGTAAAGCCAGTCGGCTCCGAGGAGATGGAGTCTTTGGGCCAGGCGGAGGCCACATTGGAGTGGGCTCATGGACTGGGAGTTGCAGCATGACGGTCTTGCGATCGATGACTCGACTTGATACTTGGATGGACTTCTTCATCCAGAGTAAGGCCGTGGTCATGCCTCATCGGAGGGGCATCCTGATCCGGACAGGTAGGCATCCTTACTTTGTTCCAGTGGAGGGATGGCGGAGGACGATTGCGAAGGGTCGTTGTAAGAACGACCACACCAGACCTGAGGTTGTGCGACAACCTCACACCTAGGCATCGCGTGGGAGAGCCTAGGCATAGAGACCTGCGGTAGGAGGCTGCAGGCGGGACGGCCCGGCGAGGGGGCTGTCCAACCGAGGAGGCATCAGGGGGTGCGCGTGGTAGGTGGCCACGTTGGGACTCGGGAGACTTTGGCCAGGAGGGCCAAGGCATGCGCGGAGGCATGGTGGTCGACGAGGGCGTCGACATCTCAGTGGGGGGAGAATTGTTACCACCCCAAGTAGGCGCGCGGTCAGGAGGACCGTGGCGCAGCCCGTGCGCGCAGGCGCGGGCACCAGCGAGGTTGGCAGCGCTCGGCGCAGGCGGCGCGAGCGGGCGGGCGAGCGAGCGCCAACTGGGCGCAGCGGTGCGCCCAACCTCACCATCATCAGCACAGCGGACGGGCAGGAGGCCTGCCCGCCAGCGCGCGTGCTAGCAGCGCGCGCCCAGCACAGCGGCGTGCGCCGGGAGGGCGCGCGCCCAGCAGCCAGCAGCGCGCGCCAGGGTGGCGCGCGCCCATCAGCATCAGCGGGATTTATCTCTTGGCATCCAGCAGCATCTTCTAGAGGATTTATCTACTTGCAGCGGCATCTAGAAGATCAGCCATCTAGAGGGATTATCCATCCAGCACGCAGAATTATCTTGAGGAGGAGATAAGATCAGCTGGATTGGATAAGGATTGCAGTTGGAGGAGATAAGGCAGCAACCAGATTTGGATAAGAGTTATCCAAATCTGGGCGGCACTTAGAGATAAGGATGAGGCTTATCCAAAGTGGGCGGCAGCTGGTTAGATAAAGATAAAACTTATCCTAGGGAAGTGATAAGGCCATGAGGCAGTGGCATAAGGGGCGCCCAGCAGCTATAAATAGAGGGTGGACGTCCAGCAGCAAAGGCATTCATTCAACGATTGAGAAATCCAGCGGAGTGGATCCAGCGACTCGAGTCTGCAGCGTGCAGCAGCCCAGCGAGGGGTAGAGTCAGCTCGGCGATTGGGAGGAATCCAATCTGCCACAACCGGCGTGCAGCAGTGAAGCAGGATCGCAGCGGGGCGCTTAGCAACTCAGAGAGGAGCAGCGAGCGGAGAGCCGGCGCAGATCATCCTCGGGCGTGCAGCGTGCAGCGAGGAGCGTGCAGTGGCAGCGGTCGCGCCGTGTGGAGTGCGGACGACCAGGGGGCAGCAAGAGCGTCTTGTAAGCCTTTTGGCAAGGTGAGAGCTTTCTTTGTGTAGGGAGAGAGTTGTAGGGCAGAGGCCCGTTCTTACTTGTCATTGTCCTCTTATTAATTAAAAAGGGGTTGGGGTAGAGTTTACCCCATATATCTTGTGCTTGGGTGGGACGTGTTCTTCGGGGGAGTTATTTATTTTAATCTGGGGGTAAGGCTGGTTAGGGGATAGGTGTTCCTCTAGCGCCATCACCGGTAGACGCAAGGACCTAGTGATCCTAGGGGCGCTTGCGCGTGCCGATTGAAAGACCATGAACCTTGTAGCTGTATGCACAGAGATGGGCATGCAGTTGGCGGAGTTGCGAACTTTGCATGATTAGCTGATGGAGAAGCATGAGAGGCTGCTCCGCGACATCGAGTATCGCAGCATGCAACAGCAGCGATCCGATTTGGCCATGGAGGAGAGATTGGAGCTTCGGATCCATGCCTTGGAGCAGGAGGTGATCCGGCTGAGGCAGGAGGCGCGGAGTCTAGTCAACATGGTCGGCGTTCCGGCAAAGGAAGCGAAGGTCCGGGAGCCTAAGACCTTCGGCGGAGTCAGGAGCGCGACGGAGGTAGAAAACTTCGTGTGGGACATGGAGAACTACTTCCATGCGGCGAAGATCCCAGCAGCCGATCAGGTGGATCGGGCCACGACATACCTAGAGGGGAGCGCCAAGCTCTGGTGGAGGACCAGAACGGCCGAGGATGACCGTGCGGGGCATCCCAGGATCGAGACGTGGAGATCTTCAAGAGGGAACTGAAGGCGCAGTTCCAACCGAGCAATGCAGCGTGGCTTGCTCGGGAGAACCTGAGGAAGTTGCGGCAGATAGGGAGCATCCAGGAGTACGTGGCGCAATTCAGCAACCTACTTCTGGAGGTGTCCAACATGTCCGAGGAAGATAAGTTGTTTAACTTTCTCGCTGGTCTACAGGGGTGGGCGCAGGCCGAGCTTCGCAGGAGGGAGGTGAGGGATATTCCCTCAGCCTTCGTAGCAGCAGAGGCGCTGGTGGACTTTCGCAGCGCTACTACTTCGGGCAGCGGTGGTCAGGGCAAGGGCAAGCGCAAGAGTGCGTCACCACCGCGGGGTCAAACGAGCAAGAGGGAAGGAGTCCCACATGCAGCAGCAAAGCCAAAGGGACCGGCGACTTTCGCGGGATGCTTCGTGTGCGGAGGAGCGCACCTCGCACGGGAGTGTCCACGGAAGGTGATGGTAGCTACCGTCACTACCCAGGGAGAGGCGTCCGAGAGTTCGGGGGAGGAGCCAGTAGCGAGGATGGCCCCGCTATAGTGCATCCATACTTTGGCCGCGAGAGACCAACACCAAGGTATGATGTTCGTGAGGGCTCGGGTCAACGGAAGGTTAGTGCGGGCCTTGGTTGACACTGGCGCGACACACAACTTTGTGAGCCAAGGAGCGGCGCGCAGGTGGAGCTTGGAGCCCTATCCCAGCCTTGTAGGGTGAAGCCAGTCGGCTCCGAGGAGATGGAGTCTTTGGGCCAGGCGGAGGCCACATTGGAGGTGGGCTCATCGACTGGGAGCTGCAGCATGACGGTCTTGCCTATCGACGACTACGACGTGATACTCGGGATGGATTTCTTCATCCAGAGTAAGGCCGTGGTCATGCCTCATCGGAGAGGCATCTTGATCCGGACAGGTAGGCGTCCTTACTTCGTTCCAGTGGAGGGATGGCGGAGGACGATTGCGAAGGGTCGTTGTAAGAAACGACCACACCAGACCTGAGGTTGTGCGACAACCTCACACCTAGGCATCGCGTGGGAGAGCCTAGGCATAGAGACCTGCGGTAGGAGGCTGCAGGCGGGACGGCCCGGCGAGGGGGCTGTCCAACCGAGGAGGCATCAGGGGGTGCGCGTGGTAGGTGGCCACGTTGGGACTCGGGAGACTTTGGCTAGGAGGGCCAAGGCATGCGCGGAGGCATGGAGGTCGACGAGGGCGTCGACATCTCAGTGGGGGGAGAATTGTTACCACCCAAGTAGGCGCGCGGTCAGGAGGACCGTGGCGCAGCCCGTGCGCGCAGGCGCGGGCACCAGCAAGGTTGGCAGCGCTCGGCGCAGGCGAGCGGGCGAGCGAGCGCCAGCTGGGCGCAGCGGTGCGCCCAACCTCACCAGCATCAGCACAGCGGACGGGCAGGAGGCCCGCTCGCCAGCGCGCACGCCAGCAGCGCGCGCCCAGCACAGCGGCGTGCGCCGGGAGGGCGTGCGCCCAGCGCCACAGCGCGCGCGCCAGGAGGGCGCGCGCCCAGCAGCCAGCAGCGCGCGCCAGGGTGGCGCGCGCCCATCAGCATCAGCGGGATTTATCTCTTGGCGTCCAGCAGCATCTTCTAGAGGATTTATCTACTTGCAGCGGCATCTAGAAGATCAGCCATCTAGAGGGATTATCCATCCAGCACGCAGAATATCTTGAGGAGGAGATAAGATCAGCTGGATTGGATAAGGATTGCAGTTGGAGGAGATAAGGCAGCAACCATATTTGGATAAGAGTTATCCAAATCTGGGCAGCACTTGCAGATAAGATGAGCAGCTGTTTGGATTAAGGATGAGGCTTATCCAAAGAGAGCAGCAGCTGGTTAGATAAGGATAAGAGTTATCCTTAGCTGGACGGTACTTAGAGATAATGATAAGGCTTATCCTAGGAAGGGGATAAGACCATGAGGCGGTGGCATAAGGGGCGCCCAGCAGCTATATAAGGAGGTGGACGTCCAGCCATTGGGAGGAATTCAATTCAGCGGAGGAATTGATCCAGCGACTCAGCAATCCAGCGTGGATTACCCAGTGAAGGGGGAGTCACCAGCGGCGATTGGGAGGAGTCCAATCAGCCACAACCGGCGTGCAGCAGTGAAGCAGCATCGCAGCGGGGCGCTCAGCAACTCAGTGAGGAGCAGCGAGCGGAGAGCCGGCGCGCAGATCATCCTCGGGCGTGTAGCGTGCAGCGAGGAGCGTGCAGTGGCAGCGGTCGCGCCGTGTGGAGTACGGACGACCAGGGGGCAGCAAGAGCGTCTTGTAAGCCTTTTTGGCAAGGTGAGAGCTTTCTTTGTGTAGGGAGAGAGTTGTAGGGCAAAGGCCCGTTTCTTACTTGTCATTGTCCTCGTATTAATTAAAAGGGGTTGGGGTAGCGTACCCCGTATATCTTGTGCTTAGGTGGGACGTGTTCTTCGGGGAAATTTATTTATTGTAAGTGGGGGTAAGGCTGGTTAGGGGATAGGTGTTCCTCTAGCGCCATCATCGGTAGACGCAAGGACCTAGTGACCCTAGGGAGCGCTTGCGCGTGCCGATTGAAAGCCCGGTGACAAATTGGTAGCGTCTACCGGTGATGGCGCTAGAGGAACACCTATCCCCTAACCAGCCTTACCCCCACTTTCAATAAATAAATTTCCCCGAAGAACACATCCCACCCAAGCACAAGATATACGGGGTACGCTACCCCAACCCCTTTTAATTAATAAGAGGACAATGACAAGTAAGAAACGGGCCTCTGCCCTACAACTCTCTCCCTACACAAAGAAAGCTCTCACCTTGCCAAAAAGGCTTACAAGACGCTCTTGCTGCCCCCTGGTCGTCCGTACTCCATACGGCGCGACCGCTGCCACTGCACGCTCCTCGCTGCACGCTGCACGCCCGAGGATGATCTGCGCGCCGGCTCTCCGCTCGCTGCTCTTCACTGAGTTGCTGAGCGCCCCGCTGCGATGCTGCTTCACTGCTGCATGCCGGTTGTGGCTGATTGGACTCCTCCCAATCGCCGCTGGTGACTCCCCCTTCACTGGGTAATCCACGCTGGATTGCTGAGTCGCTGGATCAATTCCTCCGCTGAATTGAATTCCTCCCAATGGCTGGACGTCCACCTCCTTATATAGCTGCTGGGCGCCCCTTATGCCACCGCCTCATGGTCTTATCCCCTCCCTAGGATAAGCCTTATCATTATCTCTAAGTACCGTCCAGCTAAGGATAACTCTTATCCTTATCTAACCAGCTGCTGCTCTCTTTGGATAAGCCTCATCCTTAATCCAAACAGCTGCTCATCTTATCTGCAAGTGCTGCCCAGATTTAGATAACTCTTATCCAAATCTGGTTGCTACCTTATCTCCTCCAACTGCAATCCTTATCCAATCCAGCTGATCTTATCTCCTCCTCAAGATAATTCTGCATGCTGGATGGATAATCCCTCTAGATGGCTGATCTTCTAGATGCCGCTGCAAGTAGATAAATCCTCTAGAAGATGCTGCTGGACGCCAAGAGATAAATCCCGCTGATGCTGATGGGCGCGCGCCACCCTGGCGCGAGCTGCTGGCTGCTGGGCGCGCGCCCTCCTGGCGTACGCGCTGTGGCGTTGGGCGCACGCCCTCCCGGCGCACGCCGCTGTGCTGGGCGCGCGCGCTGCTGGCGCGCGCGCTGGCGGGCGGGCCTCCTGCCCGTCCGCTGTGCTGATGCCGATGAGGTTGGGCGCACCGCTGCGCCCAGCTGGCGCTCGCTCGCCCGCTCGGCGCCGCCTGCGTCGAGCGCTGCCAACCTCGCTGGTGCCCGCGCCTGAGCGCACGGGCTGCGCCACGGTCCTCCTGACCGCGCGCCTACTTGGGGAGGTAACAATTCTCCCCTGGTCAGGACCGTGGCGCAGCCCGTGCGCGCAGGCGCGGGCACCAGCGAGGTTGGCAGCGCTCGGCGCAGGCGGCGCCGAGCGGGCGAGCGAGCGCCAGCTGGGTGCAGCGGTGCGCCCAACCTCACCAGCATCAGCACAGCGGACGGGCAGGAGGCCCGTCCGCCAGCGCGCGCGCCCAGCACAGCGGCGTGCACCGGGAGGGCGTGCGCCCAGCGCCACAGCGCGCGCCAGGAGGGCGCGCGCCCAGCAGCGCGCCAGGGTGGCGCGCGCCCATCAGCATCAGCGGGATTTATCTCTTGGCGTCCAGCAGCATCTTCTAGAGGATTTATCTACTTGCAGCGACATCTAGAAGATCAGCCATCTAGAGGGATTATCCATCCAGCACGCAGAATTATCTTGAGAGGAGATAAGATCAGCTGGATTGGATAAGGATTGCAGTTGGAGGAGATAAGGCAGCAACCAGATTTGGATAAGAGTTATCCAGATCTGGGCAGCACTTGCAGATAAGATGAGCAGCTGTTTGGATTAAGGATGAGGCTTATCCAAAGAGAGCAGCAGCTGGTTAGATAAGGATAAGAGTTATCCTTAGCTGGACGGTACTTAGAGATAATGATAAGGCTTATCCTAGGGAGGGGATAAGACCATGAGGCGGTGGCATAAGGGGCGCCCAACAGCTATATAAGGAGGTGGACGTCCAGCCATTGGGAGGAATTCAATTCAGCGGAGGAATTGATCCAGCGACTCAGCAATCCAGCATGGATTACCCAGTGAACGGGGAGTCACCAGCGGCGATTGGGAGGAGTCCAATCAGCCACAACCGGCGTGCAGCAGTGAAGCAGCATCGCAGCGGGGCGCTCAGCAACTCAGTGAAGAGCAGCGAGCGGAGAGCCGGCGCGCAGATCATCCTCGGGCGTGCAGCGTGCAGCAAGGAGCGTGCAGTGGCAGCGGTCGCGCCGTGTGGAGTACGGACGACCAGGGGGCAGCAAGAGCGTCTTGTAAGCCTTTTTGGCAAGGTGAGAGCTTTCTTTGTGTAGGGATAGAGTTGTAGGGCAGAGGCCCGTTTCTTACTTGTCATTGTCCTCTTATTAATTAAAAGGGGTTGGGGTAGCGTACCCCGTATATCTTGTGCTTGGGTGGGACGTGTTCTTCGGGGAAATTTATTATTGTAAGTGGGGGTAAGGCTGGTTAGGGGATAGGTGTTCCTCTAGCGCCATCACCGGTAGACGCAAGGACCTAGTGACCCTAGGGAGCGCTTGCGCGTGCCGATTGAAAGCCTGGTGACAATTAGGTATCAGAGCCCGGTTGAAGACAAGCCCAAGCATACCCAACCAGATGGCGAGAGCGGTAGGAGACCGCATGACCCGGTTGGAGGGTATCGTGGGAGATCCAGGGGAGGGATCGACCATGAACCTTGTAGCTGTATGCACAGAGATGGGCATGCAGTTGGCGGAGTTGCGAACTTCGCATGAGCAGCTGATGGAGAAGCATGAGAGGCTACTCCACGACATCGAGTATCGCAGCATGCAACAGCAGCGATCCGATTTGGCCATGGAGGAGAGATTGGAGCTTCGGATCCATGCCTTGGAGCAGGAGGTGATCCGGCTGAGGCAGGAGGCGCGGAGTCCAGTCAACATGGTCGGCGTTCCGGCAAAGGAAGCGAAGGTCCGGGAGCCTAAGACCTTCGGCGGAGTCAGGAGCGCGACGGAAGTAGAGAACTTCGTGTGGGACATGGAGAACTACTTCCGTGCGGCGAAGATCCCAGCAGCCGATCAGGTGGATGGGGCCACGACATACCTGGAGGGGAGCGCCAAGCTCTGGTGGAGGACCAGAACGGCCGAGGATGACCGTGCGGGGCGTCCCAGGATCGAGACGTGGGAGATCTTCAAGAGGGAACTGAAGGCGCAGTTCCAACCGAGCAATGCAGGGTGGCTTGCTCGGGAGAACCTGAGGAAGTTGCGGCAGACAGGGAGCATCCAGGAGTTCGTGGCGCAATTCAGCAACCTGCTTCTGGAGGTGTCCAACATGTCCGAGGAAGATAAGTTGTTTAACTTCCTCGCTGGTCTACAAGGGTGGGCGCAGGCGAGCTTCGC
Organism: Calamus simplicifolius; assembly: GCA_900491605.1. Lineage (NCBI taxonomy): Eukaryota > Viridiplantae > Streptophyta > Magnoliopsida > Arecales > Arecaceae > Calamus > Calamus simplicifolius. Next base: position 547,972 of record UESW01003913.1, on the reverse strand, counting down.
AGGAGGGAGGTGAGGGATATTCCCTCAGCCTTCGTAGCAGCAGAGGCGCTGGTGGACTTTCGCAGCGCTACTACTTCGGGCAGCGGTGGCCAGGGCAAGGGCAAGCGCAAGAGTGCGTCACCACCGCGGGGTCGAAAGGACAAGAGAGAAGGAGTCCCACATGCAGCGGCAAAGCCAAAGGGACCGGCGACTTTCGCTGGATGCTTCGTGTGCGGAGGAGCGCACCGCGCACGGGAGTGTCCACGGAAGGTGATGGTAGCGGCCGTCACCACCCATGCAGACATGGCGTCCGAGAGTTCGGGGGAGGAGCCAGTAGCGAGGATGGCCCCGCTACAGTGCATCAGTACTTTGGCCGCGAGAGACCAACGCCAAGGTATGATGTTCGTGAGGGCTCGTGTCAACGGAAGGTCAGTGCGAGCCTTGGTTGACACTGGCGCGACACACAACTTTGTGAGCCAAGGAGCGGCGCACAGGTTGGAGCTTGGAGCGCTATCCCAGCCTTGTAAGGTGAAGCCAGTGGCTCCGAGGAGATGGAGTCTTTGGGCCAGGCGGAGGCCACATTGGAGGTGGGCTCATGGACTGGAGCTGCAGCATGACGGTCTTGCCTATCGACGACTACGACGTGATACTCGGGATGGATTTCTTCATCCAGAGTAAGGCCGTGGTCATGCCTCATCGGAGAGGCATCTTGATCCGGACAGGTAGGCGTCCTTACTTCGTTCCAGTGGAGGGATGGCGGAGGACGATTGCGAAGGGTCGTTGTAAGAAACGACCACACCAGACCTGAGGTTGTGCGACAACCTCACACCTAGGCATCGCGTGGGAGAGCCTAGGCATAGAGACCTGCGGTAGGAGGCTGCAGGCGGGACGGCCCGGCGAGGGGCTGTCCAACCGAGGAGGCATCAGGGGGTGCGCGTGGTAGGTGGCCACGTTGGGACTCGGGAGACTTTGGCCAGGAGGGCCAAGCATGTGCGGAGGCATGGAGGTCGACGAGGGCGTCGACATCTCAGTGGGGGGAGAATTGTTACCACCCCAAGTAGGCGCGCGGTCAGGAGGACCGTGGCGCAGCCCGTGCGTGCAGGCGCGGGCACCAGCGAGGTTGGCAGCGCTCGGCGCAGGCGGCGCCGAGCGGGCGAGCGAGCGCCAGCTGGGCGCAGCGGTGTGCCCAACCTCACCAGCATCAGCACAGCGGACGGGCAGGAGGACCGCCCGCCAGCGTGCGCGCCAGCAGCGCGCGCGCCCAGCACAGCGGCGTGCGCCGGAGGGCGTGCGCCGGGCGCCACAGCGCGCGCGCCAGGAGGGCGCGTGCCCAGCAGCCAGCAGCGCGCGCCAGGGTGGCACGCGCCCATCAACATCAGCAGGATTTATCTCTTGGCGTCCAGCAGCATCTTCTAGAGGATTTATCTACTTGCAGCGGCATCTAGAAGATCAGCCATCTAGAGGGATTATGCATCCAGCACGCAGAATTATCTTGAGGAGGAGATAAGATCAGCTGGATTGGATAAGGATTGCAGTTGGAGGAGATAAGGCAGCAACCAGATTTGGATAAGAGTTATCCAAATCTGGGCAGCACTTGCAGATAAGATGAGCAGCTGTTTGGATTAAGGATGAGGCTTATCCAAAGAGAGCAGCAGCTGGTTAGATAAGGATAAGAGTTATCCTTAGCTGGACGGTACTTAGAGATAATGATAAGGCTTATCCTAGGGAGGGGATAAGACCATGAGGCGGTGGCATAAGGGGCGCCCAGCAGCTATATAAGGAGGTGGACGTCCAGCCATTGGGAGGAATTCAATTCAGCGGAGGAATTGATCCAGCGTGGATTACCCAGTGAAGGGGGAGTCACCAGCGGCGATTGGGAGGAGTCCAATCAGCCACAACCGGCGTGCAGCAGTGAAGCAGCATCGCAGCGGGGCGCTCAGCAACTCAGTGAAGAGCAGCGAGCGGAGAGCCGGCGCGCAGATCATCCTCGGGCGTGCAGCGTGCAGCAAGGAGCGTGCAGTGGCAGCGGTCGCGCCGTGTGGAGTACGGACGACCAGGGGGCAGCAAGAGCGTCTTGTAAGCCTTTTTGGCAAGGTGAGAGCTTTCTTTGTGTAGGGAGAGAGTTGTAGGGCAGAGGCCCGTTTCTTACTTGTCATTGTCCTCTTATTAATTAAAAGGGGTTGGGGTAGCGTACCCCGTATATCTTGTGCTTGGGTGGGACGTGTTCTTCGGGGAAATTTATTTATTGTAAGTGGGGGTAAGGCTGGTTAGGGGATAGGTGTTCCTCTAGCGCCATCACCGGTAGACGCAAGGACCTAGTGACCCTAGGGAGCGCTTGCGCGTGCCGATCCTTGGAGAAACGCCATCACCAACCCCTTTTAATTAATAAGAGGACAATGACAAGTAAGAAACGGGCCTCTGCCCTACAACTCTCTCCCTACACAAAGAAAGCTCTCACCTTGCCAAAAAGGCTTACAAGACGCTCTTGTTGCCCCCTGGTCGTCCGTACTCCACACGGCGCGACCGCTGCCACTGCACGCTCCTCGCTGCACGCTGCACGCTCGAGGATGATCTGCGCGCCGGCTCTCCGCTCGCTGCTCTTCACTGAGTTGCTGAGCGCCCCGCTGCGATGCTGCTTCACTGCTGCACGCCGGTTGTGGCTGATTGGACTCCTCCCAATCGCCGCTGGTGACTCCCCCTTCACTGGGTAATCCACGCTGGATTGCTGAGTCGCTGGATCAATTCCTCCGCTGAATTGAATTCCTCCCAATGGCTGGACGTCCACCTCCTTATATAACTGCTGGGCGCCCCTTATGCCACCGCCTCATGGTCTTATCCCCTCCCTAGGATAAGCCTTATCATTATCTCTAAGTACCGTCCAGCTAAGGATAACTCTTATCCTTATCTAACCAGCTGCTGCTCTCTTTGGATAAGCCTCATCCTTAATCCAAACAGCTGCTCATCTTATCTGCAAGTGCTGCCCAGATTTGGATAACTCTTATCCAAATCTGGTTGCTGCCTTATCTCCTCCAACTGCAATCCTTATCCAATCCAGCTGATCTTATCTCCTCCTCAAGATAATTCTGCGTGCTGGATCCCTCTAGATGGCTGATCTTCTAGATGCCGCTGCAAGTAGATAAATCCTCTAGAAGATGCTGCTGGACGCCAAGAGATAAATCCCGCTGATGCTGATGGGCGCGCGCCAGGAGGGCGCGCGCTGTGGCGCTGGGCGCACGCCCTCCCGGCGCACGCCGCTGTGCTGGGCACGCGCGCTGCTGGCGCGCGCGCTGGCGGGCGGGCCTCCTGCCCGTCCGCTGTGCTGATGCTGGATGCCAAGAGATAAATCCCGCTGATGCTGATGGGCGCGCGCCACCGCTGATGGGCGCGCGCCACCTGGCGCGCGCTGCTGGCTGCTGGGCGCGCGCCCTCCTGGCGCGCGCGCTGTGGCGCTGGGCGCACTCCCTCTCGGCGCACGCCGCTGTGCTGGGCGCGCGCGCTGCTGGCGCGCACTGGTGGGCTGGCCTCTGCCCGTCCGCTGTGCTGATGCTGGGGGGGGGACGTCCAGCAGCCAAAGGCATTGATCGATTGAGTGGTTCATTGATCCAGCGACTCGAGTCTGCAGCGTGCAGCAGCCCAGCGAAGGGTAGAGTCAGCTCGGCGATTGGGAGGAGTCCAATCAGCCACAACCGGCGTGCAGCAGTGAACCACATTGTGTTTCCGAAGAATTGGGGTATTACATGTCCAAAATCCCAATCAACATTTTTTTCCCCTCCAAACATTGTTGGTTGAACAGCTAGCTCCAAGGCCACGCTAGAAGGTGAAGGGGAAAAAGCCATCTTTCCCTCTACCAATCTTTGCTTTGAATTAGATTTTCTCTAGAAATTTTTCTTCGTCCTCTATAAAAATGCCAGTCTTGATACTCCTATCTTAAATTCACTCTCAAGGTTGTCACCCAATTAGAATAGTTCAGAAGGAAACATTATGCTATGAAGATCAAAAATCTAAGTGGATAAAATACAAGATAGCCTTTTGCTGTAGACTCTCTCTGCATTGAAACAAACTTTCAGGGGATCAGTTAGCCTCGGGATACATTTTTCCAACACTTACCAAAATCCTTCCTAGCAAAGAAGAGTCATGGATATTTGCATCTCATATCATTCAAGACTATATCATTTTTGACGGAACACATGAAGCCCAGCCTATTGAATTCACATCAAATTTTTCTGGAAAAACGTAGAGCTGTAAAAGGATAAGAGCCCCTAACTACCTCTGACAAGCTTTAGAACTATGAATGCCGTTGAACAAATCAAAGATCTGATATGTTTGATACTGTGATTGATTATCACATGATTTACATCATCTTTACAAATATGGTTGTCTTTCTAAAGAAAATATTAGGGTATATCTTTAGCTTTCTCCATCTTTAATTTTTTAAATCCTTTTCCCTTCACATTATATTTTAAATCTAACTCTTATCACTCTCACCATCCTAACTGATCACCAAATCTATCTTAAGCTTGCGTCCAGTCTCTTATCCTGTCAACTATCTTCTTAGAAAGTAGAAGCACCCTATACAACAAACCTCTATCATAGTTTCTAATGAACTTTATTCTTATTGTTGTGCTTGTATCTCTTCAAAACCAAATCATTTAAAATCCTTGGCTGCAAGGAATTCTTCCTATTTTAACCAACTACCACTCTATAGGGTCCTGCTTCAATGCCGTCACTTAGTCTACTGCTTATTTTTCTACTTTACTTCCAATTTAATGATTTGTGAAAAGACTTTGATTGATTGAAGTCTTGAAAATAACACTCCTTCCAACTTTACGCATCACACAACATGCAAATTAAATTGCCCTTTCTAACCTGACATTTTTTACCTTTTAACATTTTCTTCTGCCATGTTACAGGAGGCCCCGTCTTCCTGCTAGTCCAACACCAAAACATTGTCACACTTGTCTCATGTACAAAATCTCCAGTTATTTCCTTCAGATAAACCATATGAAACCTTCCAGGCCTGTTTCCTCTGGAGTCCAGATTCTAATTCTTGCAACTCATCTGATCTATCCTCATCTGTGCTCATATTATTATATTATCATCAATGCACCTAGAATGCCAATTCTCTCTACATTCCCATTGCAGCTCAAACACTTGTACCTTGTAATCACATTTTTAAGCTTGTTTCTCACTTAAGTAGCCTATATGTTCTGGCAATCAATATTCGTCATGCTAGTTCTGTTACTAAGAATTTATTTTGTGATGTATTTCTCAGGTGTGCTGCAGAAGGATGCAAATGGCGTGTGCATGCATCAAAACTCCCCCAGGTCAGCACATTTAGAATAAGAACCTTAACACCAGAGCACACTTGTGTAAGATCAGAAGATGCTGGCCACCGACAAGCAACTGCAAAGTGGATTGCCAATTGCATGAGAGACAAGCTTCGGCATAATCGAAACTATAAGCTGAGGGAAATTATGAATGACATGCACCGAGAATATGGGGTGCTTGTTATTAGAAATTAATCTACACAAGCATATTGTATAGATTAATTATGAAATAATAGGATCAATGTATTACCTTCAGCCCTCAAGATTTGCTTTGATCAAGAACCCAATCTCTTTTTGGCCATTGTATGATTTTATCACGTATGATATGAAAAACCTTTAGAAGGGATCTCTATTTATAGAGAAACTTTTTAACTCTCTTTCATCGTCTTCTCCCATCAAAGTAGGCAATTTTTTTTTAAAAAAAGATATAGTTGTTACTTAATTAATTAGTGGATGAGTATTGTTGAGAATTATTTTTAAGAGGTTGTGAGATTTCTGCAAGTGGTTACTATATAAAATAAAATAAAATAGAATCATCATATATGAGATACTACACTTATTACATACAAGCGAGCTCTCTTGATAAGGAGAAGGCATTAAAAGGGCTATGTGCTGAGCCAGCCAGCGAGTAATATGGTTCCCATAGAGAGCAGTTACGAGGCTATCATGGATAACAATTCAGAAGTTCAAACATGGGATGAGATACAAGGTCCCCCCAGCAAGAAACAGGCTTATAGGCCCCATCAACTCAAGGAAGTGCAGCCATTGCACTGTACTCGATGTGACCAGATTGGGTATAATAGAAGAACTTGTACAGTAGCTGAATGGATGCAAGGTTGAGCTTGTTCCTTGTTTTCTTGCTTTCTATTGTAACAGATTATATCTCTGGTACGCTAGCATCTTGCCGTTGCTTTTATTAAAAACACTGCATTTCTTTGCAGATGGAATCAGCCAGAACAAATGGTCCAGCAAGATAGCCTGTTTCAGTTAAAAAGTTACATCACGGATTTGTTCCTTGGCCCGCCCTCAGCCATTTTATTGTCGGTGTGATTATTATTCATGCTTCCATAAAGCTACTGATGAGCTGTGTTTATAAGCATTCTTTGAGGTGGAGAATATCAGCTTCCATCCATTCTTTCGTTATTCCATTCAATGATAATCAAATAGTCTCAGTAACCGTATCATATGACACCTGTGCATTCAATTAGAGGATATAGACAAAAGGAAAGAATGTTTTGTGGTTTACTGTAAACTCTCACTTTGACTCTCAATTGGAAAATAGATTCAAGTTTTTCAAGGAGAAAAAAAGTCAGCTTACAAAAGCTTTGCTGCAAACATGGGAATAGCTTTTTCAAGTGATTGTTCCAATAGATGCTATAACCAAATTATCCTCTGAACCATAGCTGTGAACTGATGCAACTGTGGTGTTGAAGGTTTTTGCACCGATCGACGCGTCTTCAGCAAATAATAATGAGTACACCTGGCTGGTTCTCAGAACTGGCAGTGCTGTACTTGGTGATGGGGTGATGGACCCAGTACCTATTTCTGAAGGGAATTAGATTGTCACTTAACTTTTATCATTTTGTTTGTTCTTACTTTGCGTTGGAAATTTCACTTCTTACGGTGGAATTAATTATATGCTGTACATCACCATTTGTAACATGCGTTTATCTTCTTCCATGAGCCCTGAGAAAGCGCCTGTGCCGGCCGCTTTATATTGGTTCCGCAAGCTCCCCTGTGCAAGATGCTTGAAGGGGAGGACAGGTATCCGGAATTACGAAGGACTACCGCCCACGCTGGGACCTCGGTGGGGATCAAACACTGGAATCATCTTTTATCATGGGATAAACCAAGGCCTGTTTGAAGGCATTAGTGGAAAGTCTCCAGGCTTACAAGGAAATAGCGGCCCCTGATCCAGTCCATGCCTTGTTCCTGGTCCAGCAACCTTCAAATTTAAGGCTGTGTTTAATATTGGGATAAGGAGGGATATTTCTCAAATATTCTCTCTTATCCTTAAAAGCTATAGCTAGAGGAGATAGTTCTGAAAAAGTTTAATCAGAAATAATTCATGTTTAACCATGGGTTATTCCTTGAACTTATTCCTTAGGAAATCCAGAAATAACTAAAGTTATTCTTTGATTGTAATTATATTATTTAAAAAAGTTAATTATTGTTTGAGCTATTTTTTAAATAAATGTCATCCTGTATACTTATCCAGAAATAACCTTTTATGAATTAAACATAGTATAAGTGTAATATATAACGAGGCACCTCTAGCATTGTATAACAGCCATAAAGAAATGCCTCTAGTGTCGTAGCTTTTCATAATTTTAAGTCGCTTTATGTGATACCTCAATTTAATTTTATATTAGGTGAAAAAAATATTTTTTATTTTTTATTTAAGCTTTTGAATTATATAATTTTGATTCGCTAACAAAAAAAAAAAAATCCAACGATCCTATATTAACTTTGGAATTAAGGGTGCTGACTTACTCTGTTAATAAAACCACCAAAGGATGGTACGTTAAGATAGTGTTTGAAATAGGAGATAAGAAGGGATATCCTTTATATATCTTCTCTTATTCCCAAAAGCCATAACTATAAGGGATAGCTGGGAATAAAGTTAACCAGAGAGATAATTCATGATTAACCATGTGATATCCCCTCAATTTATTCTCTAGAAAATGCAGAAATAGCTGATTATCGCTTCAAATAAGAGTAAATAAAAAAGTTATCCTATGAATTTATCTTTTTGTATTTGATATAATCAATATGATAAAAAATATTCTAAAAATAATCAAAAAAAAAACTCTATTCCATATATTTATTTATAAATAATATTTTTTCTACCAAACACTATCTAAAAGTCTTTCTTCAAACTATTCTCCACCTACTCTCCGCTTGGCCCTTGGAGAAGTTGATGAGCCACCTTGCCAGCAGTGCAACAACACATGGTCCAACCAAAGTCCAAGGTCTAATGCGATCTTGTACAGCCCGCATTCCAAGGGATTCCAGTCCCACCGCAAGTGGTCTCGCCACCTCCTCGACTATTTCCACCGGTACTCCTCACGTGTGCTTCTTCCAACAGTGAGCTACGGTCCCTCTCTCTCTCTCTCTCTCTCCATTTTTGGACTTGAAAAACTTTTTCTAGATTGGAGGTAGTTGCACGTCACTTGCTAACTTTAAATCATCCAATGGTAGCTTCACATGATGTAATGATGATGGAGTTCATGAAAAGAAATGTGTACGAATTGATGAAAATTTTTTTTTCCCGGTCTTGAATGATTGAAGATTAATTTATTTAAGAATTTTATCCAATCATTCAAGCAACACCTTATATCAATGGAGCATTGATAAAGGAGGATCAAGATAGGGACCATGTTGGGAAACCAATCAAACTTTTGACCCTTGCCATAGTTTTATTTTCCAGTACTTCCATCTTTTTCAGCTATGTTGCTTTATAACCATTATCAAAAGATTTGGTTCATTGAGTATGGCACAGTAAGATGCAAATTGAGCATTCGTGCTGCTATATATGTTATGCATGATAAGATTCATTAAATTTTAATATGCATGATGATATAAGTGCATGACCAATCTGAGTTCATGAAAAGAAGCATAAATAAAATTGATGAAAAAGTTTCCTTTTTTAATCTTGAATGATTAGAGATTAGTTTATTTGAGAATTTTACCCAATCATTCAAGCGAGACCTTGTATCAATGGAGCATTGCTAAAAGAGCATCCAAGATTAGGACCATGTTGGCAAATCCACAACCTCTTGACCCTTGGCCATACTTTTATTTCCTAGCCCTTCATCCCTATCAGCTATGTTACTTTATAACCATTACAAAAAAGACTTGCTGCACCGAAATATGATGCAACAAGCACCCATCGAACACGCAAATTAGTCATGCGTGCATACCACTGCACATGCGGTGTATGATAAGACTGATTGAATCTCAGCACACGTGGCGGTATAAGTGCATGGTCAATCCGAGTTCATAAAAAAAATGTATATAAATTGATGAAAAAAGTTTTATTTCCCAGTCTTGAATGATTGGAGATTAGTTTATTTCAAAATTTTATCCAATCATTCAAGCAAGACCTTATATCAATGGAGCATTGCTAAAGGAGCATCCAAGATAGGGACCATGTTGGCAAATCCATCAACCTCTTGACCTTTGGCCATACTTTTATTTCCTAACCCTCTAATCCCTATCAGCTATGTTACTTTATAACCATTGCGAAAAGGACTTGCTGCACCAAAGTATGTGCAACAAGCACACATCGAATGCACAAAATAGTTACACATGATGTAGCTGCATATGTGGTGTATGATAAAGCTAATTGAATCTCAGCATGCATGACGGAATAAGTGTATGATCAATTTAAGCATTCGATATGCATTTGCTACCGTTCTTTGGTGCATAAATGTCTTTCAACCATTACAAGAACAAGCCTTCTACCAGCCGTCTTGCCCGGCATGTGGAATCTCACTGCAGCCTCGGAGCACATTCCTCGGCCATATTTAAGTTCTTTGCATTTTTTTTTTATAACTTGGGCCAGTCTATTCTTTACCATATCCTAGGAGGGAGGCACGTGTGCAAGCTCTTCACCTAAACGGCTATGATACAAAATATACAACCGTTCATGCGTGGTGCCAAAAATGCTGCTGAGAGGCCTCGCTAGTATATTGTAAAGTCCAACCTGTAACTTTGGCACCCCTTGACTGTTAGATTTGACAAAATGTACCACAAAATGACTTCTATAGTCATATGGTCTACAGTAATGCATAAAAGTTTGGTCCATAGATCACAACAGATGAAAATTACAGCTAGCTACAGCGACGTGCATGCCAACAACTTTATTTGATTTCCCATTTGTTATAACAGGAATTTTTTTTTTAAAGTTTATTCTTATCTTTCAGTTTTGAAATTTGTTCGATCATTTATTTTCAAATTGCTAGTTTTACAAATTTTACTTAAAAAACATCATGTAAATTGTTGTATAAAATCTAGCCATCACACAATAATTCATAAGGTTATTGACAAGAGAGGAACATGTATCATGGCAAGTTGATGTCCCGACTTTCTATGAACTGGACTTTAATATTTAAGCTTAATTACATGATATGTAGTTCTTTTGAACATAGTTATTTTTCATTGAACATAAATAAAAAAAAACTATAAATTAAAGAAACTTAATATTATGAAATAAATGTTAACTGAATGATCAACAGAAGCTAAAGGCCAAACACCAATAAAGTTTCTATATTATGTATATGATTTATTTATATTACTAATTAATCAGTGAGTTTTTTCTAATAAGCCTAATTTGTTATATGTAATAGTGCTGAGTTTCCAGCTGACCTTCCTCTAATGAATGCTAATAATTAGGCATGAAGAATTTTTCTTCAAGCATTAATTAAAATGATAAGTAACTAAGTTATTGACAACTTTTATTACAATATATATATATATATATATATATATATATATATATATATATATATATATATATATATATATATATATATATTATATTCAATCTAAAGATTCAATCTTATAACAAGCATACCTATCTATCACAGCATATTCATGAAGGATAGACTTTTCTTAGATATTTGAAATAGAGGATAAGAGGGGATAGAATATCCTCTCTTATTTTCAAAAGCCATATAAATAACTGGAAATAAAGTTAACAAAGGGATAATCCATGGTTAATCATGGTTAACCATGGGATATCCCCTCAATTTATTTCCTAGAAAATACAGGAATAGTTGATTATCCTTCTAAATAAGAGTAAAAAAAGGTTATCTTATGATTTATCTTTTGCATTTGATATGATCAATGGGATAATCAAGGGATATCCCTAGAGATAGTCCGAAAATAAACTCTATCCGATATATTTATTCATAAATAATATTTTTTTTATCAAATACTACCTTAAAGTATGATCATCAAAGCGACTGAGGGTTCCCCATTGGATTTACGAACATTTTGTGTTCATATTAACATTCAGATCATATCAGCTACATTTGCACTACAAATCAAAATCTCCAATACAAAAGGCGGACATATAAATATAGATCGCTCGATAGCATTATTATAATAAATCTTTTGCTACGGGACAATAGTTTATTTAATTTAATTTCGCTTTCCTCCGGACCCCGACGGCCCTCCCTCTCTTCCAGTCATCTTTCCAACAGGGACACGCGGCCATCCTCGAAAAGGGAGAAGTCACGTGGACGCTCCTTTACCCGCCACGTGTACAGTCCGCATGGTGCGCGGGACCCACGTGACCTCGCCGCCCTCTTGACCGTCTGATGCAAGGGTTGACTAGAGTCGGCCCTCCCCCTCGCCCCTCGAGTCCCTTCGCTCTCCATCCCAAATACCATACACCACCCCACACCACGAGTCCACTTGCCATCTCGCCTATTTAATGTGGGCCCAGACTGTCTCACTCTATCAACACACCTGTCACGTCATCAAAGACATCGTTACTATCCGAGATCGGCACAGCTGATCTACCCTTCCGGTCTCCGCGGGACCCGCCGCCGTGGAGGGAAGATGGTGGAGGAAGCACGAGCTGCAACTGTGAAGAAAAAAAAATTATTTAAAATTACAAAAAAAAAAAAAAAACCCTTTCCGAAAACTACCGGTTGGAGTTGGCAACCGGAGGTAGAAGAAGAAGCAATCAGCAGCCGAAGAAGAAACAAAGAGAAAGCGTCGTCGTCTTCCCTTTTGAAACCCTTAATTTTTTTTTTTTTAAAAGCTTTCCAGTTCTCGTCCTTCTCTCTCTCTCCCCCTGATGACGGGATAATTACCGCCAAGGGCTTCTCTTCCGAGATCTTTTCCAACACCGCCTCCCCCAACCGAAATAGGATTAGGGCTTGGCCGTTGGTGCCCGGCCCGTCACCGACGGCAATGACGCAGCGCCGGAGAATCCCCACCAAAACCCTTGCCTTGGCCTTCTCTTTGTTCCTTCTCTTCCTCGCCATCGGCGCCGCCTCGCCCGAGGCGAACGACCGCGACGCCGAGAGGACCGCCCTCCTTCAGCTCAAGAGCTCCGTCTCCGACCCCGCCGACCTCCTCATCGGCTGGACCGCCGACCCCGGCTCCGACCACTGCTCCTGGCGTGGCGTTTCCTGCGACTCGAGATCCCGCGTCGTCTCCCTCAACATCTCCGCCAGGGCGAACGGTGGCTTTTCCCCTTATTCTTCCTGCTCTCGATCCGGGCCGTTTCTGCGGGGCTGCTCGGATCCCCGGCGGCGGCTGGCCGGGAAGCTGAGCCCGGCTGTGGGGAAGCTATCCGAGCTCAGGGTCCTTTCGCTGCCGTTCCACGGCTTCGATGGGGAGATCCCCGGCGAGATCTTGGGGTTGGAGAACCTGGAGGTGCTTGATCTTGAAGGGAATTCGCTCTCCGGCGCCCTTCCCACGCGGTTCCCTCTCCGGGTACGGGTCTTGAATTTGGCGTCCAATCTGATCCAAGGTGAGATCCCACTCTCCCTCTCGAGCTGTGGAAATTTAGAAACCCTAGACCTCTCTGGAAACCAGCTCAACGGTTCCATTCCTCGGTCTCTCGGTAATGTCTCTAAACTGAGAGAGCTGTATCTCTCTTTTAATCGGCTCGAAGGGTCGATCCCTGATGAAATTGGTGCTGGATGTCGGAATCTGGAGTACCTGGACCTATCAGGAAACCGACTGCTTCATGGCATTCCTCCTAATCTGGGCAACTGCAGTAAGCTGCGAGCTTTGCTGCTGTTCTCCAATCTTTTGGATGGTTTCATTCCCGCTGATCTTGGACGGCTGAGAAAACTTCGAGCTTTAGATGTTTCAAGGAATAGCTTGAGTGGCCCCGTACCTGCAGAGCTTGGGAACTGCCTAGAATTATCTGTTCTTGTTCTTCTGAATCTTTATGATCCGATGCCCAGCGAGGACTCTTCGAACTATGTTGATGACGATGAATTCAATAGTTTTAAAGGTGGGTTTCCTGAAAGCATATCTTCCCTGCCGAAGCTGAGGGTGCTTTGGGCTCCGAGAGGGAGGATGGAAGGTGACTTTCCAAGCAATTGGGGCACTTGCAAGAGCTTGGAAATGGTTAATTTGGGCCAGAATCTCTTCACCGGAGGGATTCCAAAGGTATTTGGCGGATGCAAAAATCTTAAATTTCTTAATCTCAGCTCGAATAAATTGATCGGTTGGCTTGATGAAGATCTTCCTGTGCCTTGTATGTCTGTCTTTGATGTCAGTGGGAATCAGTTGTCAGGCTCCATCCCAAGGTTTCGATACAAACAGTGCGCTTCATCTCAGTTCCCACCCAATGACCTGTCGTCTGCTTATTCTACATTCTTCATGTATAGGACTCATACAGCACTGTCATTGCCATATTTTGAATCTGCTGGTGACTTGGCAATATATCATAATTTTGGCAAGAACAGTTTCAGAGGCACCCTGCCTTCTTTACCGCTTGCCACCAATGGATATGAAAACCAGACTATTTATGCATTTATTGCTGAAGGGAATGGTCTCAGTGGATCAATAAATGCCATTATTTTGGAAAAATGTGGGAACTTGAATGGTTTGATAACAGACTTCAGTAACAATATGATATCTGGTGGGATATCATCACAAATTGGAGCCTTGTGCCAATCTCTTATGGTTTTTGATGTGGCAGATAATCACATTACTGGAGGAATTCCCCCAAGTCTTGGGTTATTGGGTAATCTTGTTAGTCTTGACTTGAGTAGGAACCATCTTCAGGAGCAGATACCTGCAAGTTTTAGCCATCTAAAGAGCTTGAAGTATCTGTCATTAGCTGGTAATAATTTTAGTGGTCACATTCCTTCTGGCTTGGCTCAGTTGCTGTCCCTTGAGGTTTTGGATCTCTCATCAAATTCTCTCAACGGTGAAATTCCTGGTGACCTTGTGAAGTTGAGAAATCTCACTGTCCTTCTACTGAACAACAATAAGCTTTCTGGAAAGATTCCTTCCATTTTTACTAATATGACATCACTTTCCATGTTTAATGTGTCATACAATAATTTGTCTGGGCCATTGCCATCAAATACCAGTACAATGAGATGTGATAGAGTTCTTGGAAACCCTTTACTCCAGCCTTGCCGAGTATATTCTCTTTCTATTCCCCCATTAGATTTGCAAGGGCGAAATGGGGAATCACAATCATATGCTGATAAACCACCAGGAAGCTCTCCCACTAAGAGTAGCAATAACAGTTTTAGTCCTATTGAGATTGCCTCCATTACTTCAGCTACATGCATTGTTTCTGTCCTGTTAGCTCTGATTGTCCTTTATCTGTACACAAGGAAATGTGCACGGAGACCTTCCATTGAGTCTTCTGGAAGAAGAGAAGTCACAGTTTTTGTGGACATTGGGGTTCCGCTGACTTACGAGAGTGTTGTCCGGGCCACAGGGAACTTCAATGCAAGCAACTGTATTGGAAGTGGGGGCTTTGGTGCCACATACAAGGCTGAGATTTCTCCAGGGGTTTTAGTGGCTATAAAGAGACTTGCAGTTGGAAGGTTCCAAGGTGTGCAACAGTTCCATGCAGAGATCAAGACTCTTGGGAGGTGGCGGCATCCCAATCTTGTGACTCTAATAGGATATCATGTTGGCAATGCAGAAATGTTTCTCATATATAACTATCTGCCAGGGGGTAATTTGGAGAGGTTTCTGCAGGAAAGATTGAAGAGACCTGTGGATTGGAGGATGCTTCACAAAATTGCCTTAGATGTTGCACGTGCACTTGCTTATCTGCATGATCATTGTGTGCCCCGCATCCTTCATCGGGATGTTAAACCCAGCAATATTTTGTTGGACAATGAATTCAATGCATATCTCTCTGACTTCGGATTGGCGAGACTTCTGGGAAATTCCGAAACCCATGCAACAACTGGTGTGGCTGGAACTTTCGGATATGTAGCTCCAGAATATGCAATGACATGTCGTGTTTCTGACAAAGCAGATGTATATAGCTATGGTGTGGTGCTACTGGAATTAATGTCTGACAAGAAAGCCTTGGATCCCTCCTTCTCTCCATATGGTAATGGTTTCAATATTGTTGCTTGGGCATGCATGCTGCTGCAGAAAGGCCGGGCACGTGAGTTTTTCACCGAAGGGCTGTGGAATGTGGCACCCCATGATGACTTGGTGGAAACTTTACACTTGGGTGTCAAGTGTACAGTGGAGTCACTTTCTATCAGGCCAACAATGAAGCAGGTTGTTCGACGGCTAAAGGAACTGCAACCCCCACCTTGCGAGCGCCGGCAATATGTGCATGATTAACATACTTACACTTTGAAAGGTAAACATGATCTATAACATTATTGATTATATTATGATCAACTTTCTAATCACCTATCACCCTTACAAATGAGTTCTAGATGATGTATTTGTAATGTTGATCGTTTTTTCTTTGTGTGTCCGCTTGTTTGCGTGCATGTGTTCCTCTTTGGGTTAGCTTTATTGATGAAGAAAAAACCAGATGTATGCCATCTAGATCAATTTTTTAAGATATTGAATTAAATACCAGCCATCCTCAGGAACCTTTAGAGTGCACATAATTCATCTGGTGAACCATTCCGGCTTTTCAATTGTACAGATAAGCATTATTGATGACATTAGACTTCATTAACAAAAGAAAAGAAAAATATAATTTGTGGTAAATTTAATCATAAAGCTAAACTAAACTAATGAGCACCTCATCAAAGTTTCATCTGGCTGTAACACCCGTTCTTCTCGAGCATTTGACAAAAGAAGTTTGAAAAGAAATAATTAGAGAAGAAAATTGCTTACAAATATTGTTGTAGAGGGCATTTTTACTATATTTTAATGAGGTTTGCCTCTGTGAGTATATATGTTTATCGGCACTTTTTTCATGGATCCTTTGCTTGCAGCCTCAGGGAACTGCATGAAATGGCAGGAACGCATGCCACCGCATGCAGAATAGTTTGCAATGGTTTCATTTTATGTCACTTCGAATGATGAAAAAGAGGTTTTTGATGTATGACAACAGGTGATATTGTATAGATGCATGGAATCTCTTCATTCTGCAGTAACTGAGGCATCCTAAGTTCTTGATCTTGTCCTTCTGTTAACGTAAGTCCAAGTAAGTATGTCATGACATCATGATATTTCTTGCCTTGCATATTTATGCTTGTTTTTGATCACCTTATGACTGTTTTGCACATTGTTCTAAGTATCATATTGTGATAGTCCATGGTTAGGCATACTATACCACAACAATAGGATTCTAATAACCCATAGTCTAGTACACCATCAGTACAGACTTAAAGAGTGTTAGTACTAAATAGACTATATTGACATTGTACAAGTACTGGCATGGGTACCAAAATCAGTACATAAAACCTTTGTTTTGCATGCTTATTATGATCATTTTATAGTGTACAATCTATCCTATGATTTCTGTTATATAATTTATCCTAACATTTTGTTCTAGTTTTGAGGGATTTCTAATACCAAGTTCTTTATATCATAAGGAGGATACTTTCTTTTTTATTTAATAGCAGAGTTATCATCACTTGGCTTACAAGCGGGTTGGGTTGACCTACATTCAACCCATGCCACACCCAATCTATGCCAAAGCAATACCATATACTCCAATCCATGAGTTTGGTATGGACCTCTAGCCAAGACTGCAATTCTAACTTGCTCATGTATTGATTTCGTAAAATTGGACCCAACCTAGTTAGAACTGAATTGAACTGATTATAGCTGATGAAAACTTAGATCGTTATCTATCCTATGAAAGTTTAACTTTGAAATTAACCTAAACAGTTTTGTCTCAATCCAGGTTTAGTTGGGCTCTCCTGACCTCCAGCATCAATCATTAAGGGGACTAATTTCTTATTTCCTGTGTAAATTCCCTCATAGTTTGAAGAGATATAAAATCCATTTGAATTGGAAAGACTAAGTGCCTGTCAAAGGTATCATATAAATAAAACTGCTAATATGAAACTACGATTAGACCGCGTGACCCAGACCTTTCGTTTTAGTCTAAAGTACCTATATTTTGGTCCACAAGGAGAAATTGTTAAAAATTGATAGAATCAGATACATAGACGTGTACTTGGCATATATGACCAAGTCTATGCGAGTTCTATTCAATCCAATGGGCTGGGCAATATTCCATCTAATAGTAGGTAAACTTTGACTGATACCATCCATGGTTATATTAGAATTCCAAAATATTGCCGAAACCATATCCAAATACTTTCTGTAACATATGGCCACTTAAATCTCATAATAGAAGATTCATAGTGTCTCATGGAGCATACTTGAATAGTATGATATATTGCATTTTAGAAAGTAATTAGATCAAATCATGGCAGCTGCAGCTAAGAATAAAGCTGAAGAAAGCTCAGAGGGAGTGTTTAGGGAAGGAGGGGTGAGACTGAGTCTTCATAGCGGATCTGTCTGCTAGATGTTGGTTTCCTGCAACCGAACATCCACTATATGTTTGATACTCAGTTATAAAAAGTTTGTACTAGCAGTATTTACATCATTGTCATTTTCTCTGTGAAGTACAGACACTATTAGTATAAATGTTTGCCTGTTTAGATGAGTTTGTTTGCTGATATTATTAGATCAAGTTTATTGAATAGGATATAACTTAAAAGCAACTTGGTTTTTCATGTAGGTAAGCTGTGAGAGGTTCTTACAGAGAAAACTGCTTGCAAGGAATGCTGCATGAGACAACTTCATGCTCATGGCATGCATACCACATCCTATTGTTTGGATGGTTGGCAGGATGATGAGCCACAGATCTGCTACTCTTCATGGGCTATTCTGATCTCTCTTTCCGGTGTATTTGTGACGAGCTATTTCCTTGGCTGAGGACAGAAGACTTATGAACTTAGTTCGTGGATTCTTCAAGCAGCACCGAATCTCAGTTTCTGGCAACTCAGAAAGACTGGCAATCATCGCCTTTTTTCTACACCATGCACCCTGGATGGTATTCCTATCGAATGCTGTAGGATGTCATGATCGCCAATCAGTGCTGATAGTTTCCTGCGAGGCAATTTGCTTGTGCGGTCTTTTGGAGTTGCATACTGGGGTGAGTTGAAGATTGCCTAGAAGCGGTTTTGTAGCAGCAGCTAGTCACAAAAAGCATGGCTTAATAGAAAGAAACCTTTATGTGAAGAAACATCTAGCTGCTTTTTAAGGTAAGCGGATGGCTATATGTTTATCTAGAGCATGATCAGTTTAGCATCTGCTGGTTTTGGTTATTACCCTAGCCTTAGTAACTGGTAGCGCAAGTAGCTGGTGCCCGTGGGTCTTATTTGCCGCCAAAAGTATAGTATTTGTTTGCCATTTTTCCATTCTTGATCACTGTATACGTTCCGTCGTCATAAGCTATTCTTTATTTCTGATGTCTGTATTTGGTTCTTCTAAATGATAATATTGACAGGATAATCCAGGATGGAATGAGGCGAAAGCAAATTTGTGTTCTCTGCTCTATTTAGTGGAGTTGTGTCTTTATGTTCTTCCAAATTTGTCGTTCATGGCTCAAATTAATTTTATGCTTTTGGGTTGATATTATTGGTAATAATCTTTCTTCAGATATCTCTAGAGGTTTAATAACAACTCTTTTTTTTTAGGAGTTTTTAATTAGGAAATTCTTAGATAATAATTATTCCTTCTAGACTATGAGAGATGAGGAGAATGGCTGAGAGAATTGGGTCTGCTTGAGGAACAGTGTAGCTGTAGTTCCTGTGGTCACAAAAGGCGATGTTTCTGAAAGCTAACTAATGGGTGTCAGAGTTCCTCATCTGGGAAGCTAGCTCCTGAGTTATACTGAGTGATAATAATCAGTTAAAATGGGGCTTTCTTCACCTGATATTATGTCAGCTGCCTATATGCTTATGCGTGTTTATCCTACTGTGCTAATTAATGCAATGCATGGCTGCTGTCGTTGCTAGAGGATGATGGCTTCCACGTAACCAAGTCCAGGATTTCTAGCCCATGCTTGATGAATGGCTGCCGTTACTGTATTCTAAGGTCAAATTCGAACTGCATTTCAGACCATCAAAAGCCCATCCCATTGTTTATGAATGAAGTTGCCACTTATTTCATATGGTTCTCAGAGTGATTTTACATGTACGGAGGATGATATACTATTCCAAATAGATCAGGCGATCAGGCAATAGCATAATTTTATTACAAGAAAATGAAGCAATATTATGCAAGAGGTAGATAATCTTCCACGTCAAAATTTATATATCTGACAAAAAACAAACATGTTTTAAAAGAAATAAATAGACGTACCTACAAGACTTTGCACTCAAACAACTTGCTCCCGTATCATCGGCCCATGCTATAGGTAATGGTTATAAGCTTGGAAATCTCGCGGAGTAGGATAGACGCTGCTTCCAGCTCGGTTCCTTGAAAAATAAACAAATAAATTAACATGCAGCAAACCTCAATCATGTGATAGCTAATCGAAGTTCAAGTACAAATAATCTCCAGAAGTTGTGGTCTATAGTTAACCAGTCAAGGTATTGTTTTGATGGAACTTCGGGATGACAGAAATTGGGGATGGAATGTCTACTACATCTTAGCTCAATATGAAATCATTTTTGATGTGGCCTGATTTGGCCAGAAGTTATTGTGATTAAATGTGACTAAGCCAGGTATTAACATAGAAAACTTACCTTAATTATATGCTTTGAATGGAAAGAAAAGGCAAAAACTTAACTTAATTACATGCCAATTCAAATTAGTGATAGGTCCTGCTATTGCTATTGTTGCTGCCAATGCTCTAACTTCAATTGTTACTGAAGCTTTAAGTTGGATCACTGAAGAAGGGGTAGCTCAGTTTGGCCCTCAAGGGCCTTGGTAGGCACCTCAATCTTCGATGTTGTAAGAAGCCTTCAATACTGAATTTGTTCCCACTATTGCTAAAAGTTCGATAAAACGAATGGCTCTGCATGGTCGATTTGTTCCTCTTCTAAGAATATTGCACCATAAATTTTTATTCTAAATTCTCTTAAAATTTCCATCAGAAGGGATAGTACAATTCGAAATATATTATTTTACCTAATAAAATATAAAAGAAAAGATAATATAAAATCTTAGTATAAAGTACATTTATGTTATCTTAATATATTTTTGTATGATAGTTGTAGCTGCAATAAATGACTGAAGGGTCAAAAAGAGTTACCATTGCAACAACATCAAAATGACCAGTTTAACGTAGGATGCTCAAACAATTACTCGGCTCGTTAGACCATTCAAAGAAATTGAAGTTAAAATTATTAGGAAAAAAAAAAAAAGGAGCTACCCAGATGTAAATTTGCAACTAGCATTAAGGCTGGAATAGGCTCAAGCTGGCCCAAGGTACATCAAACTTGTTCGACTTTAGGCTGAACTATGGGCCGAATTCGAACTAATTCAGATCAACTTTGAGCTTAAAATTGGATCCAAATTTTTTTTTGAAGTAGGCTCAGGTTCCTTAGCCGAACGTAAATCTAGTCGGAAGCTGAAGGCCGAATTTAACCTAAATTCAATCTCAAGACCTTAAAATATGATAGATCTTTTTAATTTTATACTAAATTTTCATTCAACTATATGAGAATATCTCTTCATATCTGATTAGATATAATTGTTTTAATTATTATTATTTTTAAATACTTATAAATTAAAAATTAACTTCATCAACTTAATTTTAACTCAAATGTGCTGTTATTGATTCGAATGTCTTTCTGATCAGGCCTAGGCCTATCAAACCTGATCTTTTAAAATTTTTGAATCTTAGCCCAATCTAAAGCTCAATAAAAAATATTCGAGCTGGGCTCTACACGCCCAACCTATTTTCACGTCCAATAATAACTAGTATGTCAAACCCTAGCCTAATTCCATGCTCTTAACCATCCTAAAACATAACGACACTGTCAGGAACCCCACGCTAACAAAGCCAGCTATTGGTCTGCCATCTTATTGTATGAGGCTATTTCAAGGTGGAAAGTGCACTGCATTTAGTGCTCAAAGGCACATCAGGCGTGGATTAGTCGCACGCCCGTGCAAAATGCCCCATAGTCCAATGGAGGGAATTTCTATTGCACCACCCAAATTCCTCTCCCCCCCACTCATTTTAAAAAAAAATTCTAAACTACCTTCACTCTTTCTCTCCACACCCCTCTCATTAAAAAAAAAAATTCTAAACTATCGTTCCCTCTTTTCTCTCCACATCCCTCGCTCCTCTCCTCCCCCTTTCGGCTGCCCCCATCTCCTCTACTCCCCAGCAATACCTCCTCCAGGCCTTTTTCTCTCGGCATCGCTCCTTTTTCCGGGCCCATCTCATCTCTGGCACTGCCCTCTTTCCAGCACGGCCCCCCTTTTTTCCCTCCCCCCCTTCCCTAGCACCCTTTCCCCACTTCTCGGCATTTGCTCTCTTTCGGCGCCCTCCAACTCCCTGGCACCGGCCCTCTCAGCCTCCAGCGCCCCCTTTCTTCCGGCACCATTTGACCAAATAGGACCGAACGGAGGGTATCTGTTCGGTCATGTTTGACCGATCGAAGGCCTTCGTTCGGCCATGTTTGGCCGAACGGAGGACCATGGTTGAACAAAGGATGGCCGAACGAAGGGCCATGGCTGAACAAAGGCCTTCTGTTCGACCAAATATGGCCGAATGGAAGCCCTCCGTTCGACCAAATAAGATCGAAGAGAGGCCGAATGGAAGCCCTCCGTTCGACCAAATAAGATCGAAGAGAGGCCCTTCGTTCGGTTCTTTGGCTGAACGGTGCCGGAAGGAAGAAGTCGCTGGAGGCCGAAGAGGGCCGGTGCCGGAAAAGCCGAAAAGGGGCACCGAAACAGAGTAGATGCTGGGAAGTGAAGGAAGGGTTGAGGAAGGGGAGGAGATGGAAGAAGAGGGACGTGATGAAGAGGAGAAAGGGTAGTACTGAAGAGAGATGTTTAGGAGAGAAGGGGCGGGTGTGAAAGAAAAAGAAGGATAATTTAAATATATATTTTTTTAAAATAAAATGTACTGAGTAATTTAGGTTATGCAAATAAAAAAATTTCCTTTAATTGACCATGACACATGTGCCGCACCCGCATGCGGCCATTGATGCACGACTTTGTGCATGGGAGGCGTTTCTCCCTTCACTCTTCAGCGTCCAGAGCGCACGCCTTCCGGCCACCACCAGCCGCCATCCCGCGCAAAGAAGATTTCTTCACAAACTCCTGCCTAAAATTCACCAAATAAACCCAGTCTAGCGCTCAAGCATTGAATTTTTCTGGTGCCATTACTGGATCATAAAATTAAGACACTATGATGCTTTTTAACTTTTTATCTAAGAACATACGAGAGAGGTTGAGATTGGAGCATTGTCTCCCAAACATCCCAAACAAATAATAAAAATATATGGCAGTCGAAACCATTAATTAAACTAACTTCTGGTCATCATTGAGCAGAGGATTATGAGATGTACCTTCTTCCAAGAACACGCCAAAACTCAACATATTATGAAAAGAAGAGATAGCATCCACTAAAACTCAACATAAAGACGACAGAAAAGAAAAGAAAAGAAAAAAAAAAACACTTCCTCTTCTTATCCTCTATGTTGCACTCGATAGGATTCTCTTTGTACACCACTACACCGCAGTAGCTGGAACAAGGCTTTTGGTCACTGAGGACGAGCATCACCACAAGAAGGCCGATTCGACGACAATGTGCCTGAGGGGATGGGCCACATCCCCACCTCCCGCATGCCGAACAAACTCGGCGGGTGTGAGGAAGCTGCCATGGCACACGCACACAATCCTCACCTCCTCCCCCTTCTTGTATCTGTAGAGGAACCCTTCAATCCTCCTCCCATTTGGACCATCCCCTGTTGTCGACACGCATGGCATCTCTTCCATCATGCTCCTCTCCATCTCTCTCTTCACCCCATCTGGTCTCCCTGCAATCTTCTTAGAGGATTCTTCTTCCTCTCTGGCAGAGCTAGAAGGCTCTCCAACCATCATTGTCATCAAGGGACTCCTCACTTCTGCACAAACATTTGATCCTTAGACAAGACATGGAACCCAGAATTAAAAATAACAAGAGCAACAAATTCTTGGCATTAAAGGCACAACAAAGAAGAGCACATAATCTTATGGATTTCCACTCAACATGTGGAATCCACATCCTCCTCTCTCCATGATATCAATGATCTTGAGAAACAAAAATTATTCAAGTTTTAGCTTCTATATATATTTATATGCCCCTTTTATGGTTTTAAATTCCCTTTATCCCAAGTATCGAAATGATACGAGACACTGGGACGGTGGCACATCCTATTCAATGGAAAAACCAAAACACCCCATCTCATGGAAGTTAAAACCTTGTCTATGATATCTTTAAAAGCCAATTATGAATATCATCACTTTATAGAGTTCATCTTGCTGATATGTTGAGGAAAGAATGGAAAAGAACAACCCCACAGGCCAAACCAATGTGTCCTCTCACCATTCCAAATTAGTCACCATAAATGAGGCAACTAGCATAATGTATGATCAGAACTTAGTCTGCAGAATAGAAGTGTGGCTCTGGCCTGCTGGTTTTGATTATCATGCATGAACCAGTGATGATAAGATAAGATGTGGAGAAAGATTCTTCAGATAGCAGTGAACTGTCAAATATGAAAATGAGATGGGAATGACTTGTTGCACAATTTGAAGAATCCATTTTAAGGATCGCATGAGCATATAAATTGTCATGAACCACAAAAAACCTTAAGCTTCAAATTTTACAAGAAATAGGTTCAGCAATGACACTATGAAGTTCAAATCTCTTGCAGAAGATAGAATCTAGATGGTTTGAAGGCGACGGCAACATGTCCTAGTAAATGACCTTCTAGCTCCCAAGGAGTAGAGTTCGAACGTTGTGTAATTCCAAAAATAAGGTGGATAGACTAGTAGGGTTTAGGTTTTGCATTGTAAAAATTATCAAATGGTTTATAGTAGATGCTTTTCAAAATTAGTATGAAGGCTCAACCATTCTCACCACCAAATTAATGACGCCTGATGGCAAAGTCCTCTAAGGACGGTGGTGAGCACATGCCAAAGAGCCCTGAGAAGGAGACATTGTTTTCAAGGATACTTTATTGGTTCAAGCACCCAAGTAGCAAATCAGCAAACACCTGTGGGCAATTTTCAAAGTCTTCTATGGCTAGGATGATGGCTTCTCGAACAAGGATGTGTTAAGTCACTGGTTAGGAGATCGAGAAGTTGAGGAGTCACTTTCACAAGGCTATGCATTTTGGTGAAAATGATCCGAAAGAAGCCAGAGTTAGTTGGAAGATAGCCCTAACCAGGAGAAGATAGGACAAAGATTGGATCTTGAATTTCTTACTAGTTCTTTGAAGAAGAAATGGCAGTTGGCTGATGAATTTAAAACCTTTCTGATTGGCTTGGATTGCTATGTGTTCCGATTTCAATCAAAAGAGGATATTGCAAAGGTCTCAACCAAGGGCTCTTGGATTATTGAAGGTCAAATTTTGGCTTCATAACCTTGGTGTTTGATCTTCAAGCTTCAAAAACTTCCATTAAAGAGCCATGGATGAAAATTAAAGAACTCTATGTGGAACTCTAGTCCAAGGAGAGGATATTGGAAATTGCTTCTGTTGCGGAGAAACTTCTTTGGATGGACAATTGGATAAAGAGTTTACATCTAAGAAGTTATGTCAAAGTGTATGTTTTGATGGGTATTGAAGAGCTTCTGATCCTAGAAGTATATCTCTTAGGGTCTGTGTGGATTGGGATGAATGAAAGAAAGGAGAAGGAAATGAAGGGAAAAGATCATAAGTTATCTTGTTTGGGAGGAGGGTTAAAGAGAGAGGGGGAAGGGAACGAGAGTAACTGGTTTTCCCTCTTTCTCCTTCAACAAGGGTAAATTTGTTAACCCCCAAATCGAAGGATAAGCTGGGGAAGAAAAAAAGGTTTAAGTCATATTTTTTTAGAAGATCAAAATATTCCTTCATTTTCTATTATTCATTCTTTCATCTATCTGTTCATTCCCTATTCTCAAGGATATAATTGTCACATAACTCTTTCCCTTCCTTTCTTCCCTCTCTATCCAAACAAGATAATTGATATTATCCTTCCTTCTCCTTCCATCCTTTCCAAACAAGAGAAGAAGAACAACATTTTCTTTCCCTTCATTCCCCTTTCATCCCTTTGCTTCTTTTTACTCTCCCCTTCCTTTCCCTCCAAAGATCCAAACATAGCCTTAGGAGGTAAGACGAACCAATCTAGCAAAGTTTCACCTATGAAGGCATTCCACAATATTGATTGCACCCATATAGGTCGTGAAGCTCTGAAGTATCAATATGAGACATCAAATAAGGTGGCTTCCATATCCACAAGGGGATTGGCAGAATCAAAGGTGCAACATCTATTTATATCACAATCAGTGGATATCAAGTGTGCTATTTTTCCATCATCTTCCGAATCTACTAAGCATCAAGAAGATTGGATATTTGACCATAGTTGGTTGCCCAACATTCTAAGAGACAAGCGATGACAAAAAAGGGTCTTAACAAATCCGAGTCAACTCGAGGCGCATTGCTTGACCTAGTTACTAGTAAACCACTGGGTCACATTCCCTTAGCTTCTAATACCATAATCGAAGGTACAATTTACAAGAAGAGAGACAAAACTCAAGGGATTGGTAACTATAGATTTTAAACTTCAAATTCCGCTTTTTCTCTAGGTTTAACCAAAGGGAATGCGATAGTCATTCAAGGGTCTAAATTTTTCATATTGTACCAAATGGAGGATGAATCTCTTTCTGTCATTGAAGTGGAACCACTAGGAGAGTCAAGATCCGGGATTAGTGCTTCAATTAAAGTGGCTTAAAATTCTTCATATTTTGAGTGCAAAAGTTATCAACAGACGGTCCAATCCACATGAAAACAGGCCAAACCTTTAGCATTTGACACTAGCTCAGGATGATCTATCCTGGAATAGAAATTTTGGTTTGATCTTAATCGGACAAAAATCTAGTAGGTAAGGCACATCATCATCAGCTGAAATCCAAATCCAAAAAGGTGTGGGTTACTATTGAGGATCATAGGTTAAGGCATCCAAACCAATCTTAGGTTTCTCACCCCTCTAAGGAGGAAAAAAAACTTGAAACCAATCTCAAGTTTCTCACAATCCTCTAACCATGTCCTTCATGGACATAACACTTGAAGCAGCATCAAAGAAAAGTTCAACTCAAGGTCTCATGAAGCTCCACCCAGTATCATAGGTGTATGGTGATCAACCAGATGATAATACAAGGGGTGCTCTTATCAGAAGGCTTATAAGAGAGGGAATAGGTCAACAGGATGGTTCTTACCTCAAAAAGAAGGAAGTCAAATAATGTCCGGTCAAACTATTGGACAGGTTGAATCCAATGCCGCATCTCATTCACCTTTCTCGGCAATGAAGGAATTAGAGACTAAGCTTAGCACAACTGCTATTAGGACGGCTTAATTGGGCTAGACAAAAGAAACCTTCATCAGAGATCAGACAACCAAGGGTTTAGAGGTGGACCAATGTGGGCATGGTGAAGATTTTAGTAAAGTGTCGGGTGGGCATTCAAATGGTAATCTTGCATTTTTAGTAATCTGATTATCAAGTATAAGCTTACCATGAATGTTATATTCTTGATGATATTATATTAACGCAAATCAAATGCCACCTAAGATCCATGCCCTTAGACAACCTAGGACCTGATGGATTTCTGCCTAAGTTTTATGCATAGTATTAAAATATTATTTGAAAAAATGTTTGTTGATCAACCAAAATAGTACTTTCAACTAGGGACAATGCTAAAGGCATGAAAAGCTACATTTGTACGCTAATTCTTAAATGCCTAAACCTTGATGTCCAATCTCAATATCTTCCCATCATCTTATGTAACAGCCTATAAAATCGTAGCCAAAATCATTCCCAACAGAATTCAAGTCATTTTACATAAGCTTATCTCTAAGCAATAGGCGGTTTTTGTTATTATGATAATATATCATTGCCACACAAAGCAATCCACTCATTGTAGAAAGCACCGAAGAAGGGACCTATTATGGCTATTAGGCTACATATGGAATGAGCTTATGATAGAATAAACTGGGGATATCTTATTGCAATCCTCCATTTTAATTTCCCAACCAGGATAATAAACTAGATCTTCAACTGCATTCATGAGATTGAGTTTGCAGTCCTAATTAATGATTTTTCCTTTGATTTTTTTTTTCAAATCAACTATAGGTTTACAGTAAGGTTGTCCTCTTTCACTATATCTTCTCATTTTATGTGCTAAGATGCTAAATAGAGAAATTCGGAATGTATTGTCTTATGGTCAAATAAGGGGTTACCAATAGGGATGACAACGGTCCGGGGATAGCTTGGGGCGGTCTATACCGGTCCCCGTCTCCGTTAGAAAAAACGTTCCCATTCCCCGTCCCGTTAAGCCGTTATAATTAATGGGACCGAAACGGAAATATCTGACCGGATAAATGAGTACCCACTGGGTATCCGTTTATCCATTTAGATAAGATGAAGACTAATCGAGATGATGATATTGATATATATAAGAGATTCTTCGACTCTGGGATAAGGAAGAAGAGAATAAAAAGTAAGAAAGAAAACAACTAACAAACGTACAAAAAAAAAATACATTCAAATTTTAAAGAAATAAATAAAGAGATTTTTTAAAAGAGATGAATATACCAGAAAAAGAAAAAGGTGTTGAAGAGCGTCGATGGGGCAGCGATTGGCGAAAATAGACGATGGACTAATGGAGCTAGGTTCTCGTCTTGGTTCAGAACTTCAGATCAGTTGCGTGAAAGAAGGAAGAACAAAAGATGGCTACATGAAATAAGAAAGAGCAAGAGTCAGGATTATATATTTTTTATTTATTTTAATTTTAATTTTAATATATTAATATATATATATATTTAAAATTTAAATATATTATATTAAAGTTAATGGGGACAGGGTTAGATAAACAGGGATGGAGCGAAGAATATCACCCCCGGACCGTTTACCCATTTAGCCGTTAACGAAAAATCCCAGTTATCCGTTAAGCCATTTAGACCGGGTATTTTTCAACCCATTAAAAATGGTATCGGTTGGGTAAATGGTCAAACGGGAAAAATTACCATCCCTAGTTGCCAACAAGACTCAATCCATAAGTTAGTGTTTGTTGATGATTATCTACTGCTATTAAGGGCTAGGAATACTATCTAACTGTTGGACCTTAGAGCGTAATTGAAGCATACTGCATGCAATCTGGGCAATCAATCAATCTAGATAAATATATGGCCCAATTAGGTCCTAATATAACATTTGATATGGCTTTTGATCTAATTGCTATCTTGAGAATTATAAGAGTCCAAACCCTTAATGACTACTTCGATGTCCCTCTCCAAGATTCATGAATCAATGTGGAATGTGATCAATAGAAAAGACTACTGGCAAACTGCTTCTTAATCCTTATAATCTCCACACTCATGTCCTCCATGCCAAGTGCAATTTGTTATGTGCCTCCTAAGAAAGCTTCAGCAATATCGAATAATATATGTAAAATATCCACAGATCTACAGTCGCTTTATTAGTACTAAGATTCAACCATGGTTCTAATGTGTTCACTTTCAATCAAGGACCACTCATCTTTGATACTAAAACCACCTTTCTATTGTCCATAGTCGACAAACCAACATTAGGGAATGGTGTATAGAATCAAAATCTATTGGAACAAATTTTTCCACCTTAGATAATGAAAAAGATTGCTAACACCCTAATTGGAGGAGATCATAAGGAGGTTTTGCATTGGAGACTTGGCTACAAATCTAAAATCCCAATCATATATATATATATATATATATATATATATATATATATATATATATATATATATATATATATATATGTATATGTATATATGTATATGTATATGTATATGTATATGTATATGTATGTATATGTATATGTATGTATATGTATGTATGTATGTGTATGTATATGTATATGTATATGTATATGTATATGTATATGTATATGTATATGTATGTATGTATGTATGTATGTATGTATGTATATGTATGTATGTATGTATCTGTATGTATGTATGTGTATGTATGTCTGTATGTATCTGTATGTATGTCTGTATGTATATGTATGTATGTCTGTGTATGTATGTATGTATCTCTGTCTGTAACTCTGTCCATTTCACTTACTCATTCCTAAAGATTCTGGCTTCTAGGGCTCCTCTCCATAGCATCATGTGGATTTTTTCTTAAAATTCATCTCCTAAGTGCCCCCTGAGCCAAGTTATGTCAAGGTAACAGAAATGTGTATGTTAAGATGAATATGTGGTAAAACTTTAAAAAGATAGAATTAGAAATAAACATATAGAGAATGATAGGAGTAGCCCCAATTGAAGATAAAATGAGAGAAAATCGATTACGGTGATTTGGACATATACAACGTATACCTTTAGATACTCCAATTAGAAAGAGTGATTTTTTAACAATTCATGGTAAGGATAGAGGTAGAGATAGACCTAAGCTAATATGGATAGAAATAATTAAAAAAGATATAACTATTTATAATTTAAATGTCCACTTGGTTCTGAATAGAGCAGAGTAGAGGAAACAAATTCATATAGCCGACCCCATGTAGTTGGGAAAAGGCTGAGATGAGTTGAGTTGAGTTGAATTCACTCTATTATTTTTGGTGCCAGAGTAGTTATTAGAGATCATTGTTGTCATATCTTACTAGCATTGGCCATTTCTCTATCAATTTCAATCCCTTGTACAAAGTTAACAAGAACATGGTATGGGTTGACAATAATAAGTCAAATATTTCAGAGCTTAAAAATTGTTTTTGAAGGTAACTTAGCTATAGTTGGGTGTTGGTTCAATAGTCAATCACATTGTTAACATCCATACTTAAGTGACCTTTGATTATTTCATCAATCTCAAAATTTAAATGTGCACATGTTTTAAGGAGGCCAACCAGGTAATATTTCTTGATAAATTAGGCTGTCTTACAAAAGAAAAAAAGGCCTATTGGATCACAAAGTTCCCCTTCAACTCATCCAGTTCGCTTCTACTGATGCCCAAGGGTTTATATTCTTAAGATCTTAAACCTCCTCTCTTTGTCACCAAAAAAAAAAAAAAAAAACCCTATAA
Organism: Calamus simplicifolius; assembly: GCA_900491605.1. Lineage (NCBI taxonomy): Eukaryota > Viridiplantae > Streptophyta > Magnoliopsida > Arecales > Arecaceae > Calamus > Calamus simplicifolius. The sequence goes on along the minus strand of UESW01003913.1, from coordinate 517,464 downwards.
CTTTGCCTAAGCAAACAAGAAGTAGGATTCATTTGCATTGTAATTCAGCAAAGATGAAAATAATTCTAACATCCATTTTGCTATTTTGGGTTGTCAGCATTCAGATGCCTATTTGAGGGGCAAAAAATGAAGTCATAAAATGGACGGCTTCTCTGCCTTCCATTTTATGGGTGGTGACCTTGCAAGAGCCCCGGTAATTCAAATGAATGCTTATCTTAAGCTGAAGAATATATAATAAAAAAAATATATCATGACTTTGGAGCTTTAATTTGTACCTTTCGTTGCTGATAAGCTTTTGTATTTTGACAGACCTAACACAGTTAAAGCTAAATTTCAGGTATTAGTTATTTGAATAGTTTTGAATATTTTCAAAAAATAGCAAAATAAATATATTGAAGAAGTCGGAATAACAAGGCAAAAGGCAATAATAAGTAGGAAAAGTAGTAAATTTTTTTTCCTCCAGTAATTTTCTAACAATCAACAGAAAGAGTTAAAGATAGTAATTTAGAGAAGAGTAAACATGTTCTAGCTACATGCTGTCTTCCTTCAATAACAAGCCTAAACTAAGTGTAGAAAGGAAATAATTTTCTATCTAGCAAAACTTAAAAAGAAAGCCAAACCACAACGTACCAACAAGACAACTCAAGCTACAGTGAAGCTACAAAGGAAAAGATCATAAGTCTCCAACCACCCGCCCTAGAATTTCCTAAAGAATACGAGAGGAAAGTAGCCAAGGAACAAGTCACTTTCCAACTCAAATTACCACCAAACCTGAACCAATATACGTCTAATTCTCACCATCAACTCAGTAAACAAGCAAGAGCAATGGCTTGAGAATGATCTCTAAACATCTTAATGGAAGGTAGATAAAGGATATATGGAACATACTGCCGCACTCCATCAAAATTTGGAAGAGCAGTGAATTAAAATTATACCTTGCACCGTCTGGCTCTCAAAATTGGACACACCAGAGGAGCTACCACGCTGCGATCCGATGGACCCCTGCGACGCTGGTCTCAAGCATCTGGATGCATCTACTCGCCGGGCTCCGGTCCCCGTCGACGCCCAACCGGGCAGCCTATGTGTACTCACTCCTTTCGTCAACCCATCAAAATTCTCCTCCCTCTGATCTCTCGCCGCCAACTTGGACAGGTTTCTCTTCTCCGATCTCTTCCTCTTGGCCTCCAGTCTTTTCAAGCTCTGCAGCGCCTTCCTCTTCCTATGCTCCTCCTCGGCCTCCGTCGGCAGCGAGCACGCCCTTGCGAGGGGAGCTACCACCGGGAAGTCATGCTCCACCGGGAACATCAGCAGGGTGGCGACCGACGATGACCGAACGAGCCTCTTTTCCTCGGGCTCTACTCCGAAGCAACCACCCAGAGACAACCCAAGACTAAGCTCGACCTCTCCCACCTCCTTTCTCTCCGCCACCACCGGCGGCTCATCATGACTACTTTTACCTCCGAAACGCCTCAAGAAATCTCTCGGATAGCTCTGCATCCGAGCGGAAAGCTCCTCAATCTCCCCAGCCGTTGCCTCCGCCGCCATTAACACGTAACAAAATTCGATTTTACCTTAATTTTTTTTGCCAATTCTGTCTTCCACTCGCAGTCCAAACAAGCTTAGACGCCGGATTTTGCCATGTTACAAGTCAGTGGGGCAACTCCGAATCAGAGGAGGCGACGAATAGAGAACTAGGAAGAGGAAGAGAAGTCTTGGCCTTTTCCAATCGAGAAAAAGGGTACAGGGATATATTAAAGAAGACCAAGAACAGACGAGATAAGAGAGGAGAGGAACGGAGAAGAGAAGTGAACAAGCTAACAATAGATCAGTAACAGTGGTGGTGGAGGCCGGCAAGAGAACAGGGAGGGAGAGAGAGTTGGAGGAGATTTTGGGGAATCCAAAAAAATGTACGCCACGTGTCTACCAAAAGGGCAGCCAGCGGGACACGTGGCGAGATGCGGTAGCAAACGGCGACGCCAAACAAGCGTCTCGACCATCGGCTGTCCTAGAGCCACGTTGCGCCCCCGAGGCCTCGCCACTCGAGGCGACACGTGTCGTCGGGCTTCCTCCGGCCTCTTCCCCCGGAACCCCGGCTTCCAGATCTCGACACGTGTCGGACAGCCTCGAGCACCCGTCCCCAGGACTCCTCGCCCCGATGAAATTTAAAAGCGGGGCGAGACGGGCAGCGTGCGACGCCTCGCGGTCCCGCCCTCCGGCGTCCTCCCACGTTGCTCGATGACGCGCCGTGTAGTTTCTGTGGGGCCCACTTGTTAAACGTGCCGGAAAGCAGTTCGAGACAAGCGAGCAGATCAGCGAGATAATAATGCTAGCTACTTCTTGAACACGGTTCGATTCATTTATTAACCAAATTAAAAATTTTAATTAGAAAACAACCTCTTTGTATTGTACACAAGTTACATGGCAGAATTAACGTTAACTCATGAATTCATCACTCATGTAACTCTATACATACATATTATTTATTACATTTTTTTAATTTAAAAAATTAAAATTTGAAGCTAATAAATTATAGTGTAAATTTTTTTTTTTGATCCTTACTTATACTTTTGATTATTATAGTTTCATCTCTTCTATTTTAAATATATTACAATCCTAACATTCTGCCTACTCTGCAGTGACCCAAGGTGACGGAGGATAGAAATGTAATATTTTTAAATAAGAGACTAAATTGTAACTTTGAGGAGCAAATTAAAATTTAAGTAAAATTTTAAAAATAAAAATAAAAATATTTGTATATTTTTATTTTTTTTTAAGTTTTCTTTTCCATCAGTTGCTCAAAGCATTTTTTAAATGTCATAATACCATTATGATAGCCCTTTTTAAGTAATTATTTTATTATTAAAAAGTAAACAAATATTTATGATTTCATCCATTATAATATTAAATTTATATAATAATAAAATATTAATTAATTAAAAATAATATTAATTTGAATAATTAAGTTTAATAATATATTTAAATTAATGATGGATTAATTTTGAGTTAGTGTGTTAATTTAAAGCTCAACTCAAAGTTGTTAGTTTCGTGTTCGCTTTAAACCATAAACACGTTTATTAATTGTTCAAAATTACCATTCAAAAAATTTTCTAAACAAAAAAAAAAATCAGAGAGAGAGAGAGACCTGGACCGAAAGGTGGGGCCCGGCCGCGGCTCCTGCCCACTTTGGATGGGACAGCCGAACTCTCGATGACGTCAGCGAGGGATGGGGGCAGCTTCCGGACGACATGTCAGCGGTTTGATGAGAGAGACGTCCCGAATCGCGACTCGGGGAATCTCTGTGCCACGCGTCTTCAATAGATCCGTAGGACGATGGGTTGGATGGTTTGGTTAGAGAATGCTGCTACGCCTACGAAAATTAAATTAAGCGCTCCCATCGCCAAATATGCTTCCACTATCTGCTGTGAATTATCCACCGCACAAACGGGATCCAGGGGTCGAGGAATGATGCCAAAATAATTTCCAAAGGTGCACGCCCTTGCCTTCCCAATTAAAATGCAAAAGGGCTTGAAGAAGAAGGCTCGGTAGAAATTACTGCTTTAAGAATCGTGCAAGCGTAGCTTCGGTTCTATTGTTTAGCCGTGCTTTATGATTTGTGCTTCGGCCAGGTTCCTTCTTGATCTCCGACGATTTTCGCCGCCTGGGTGCCTGCTCTTTGGAAGACCTTCGTTCTTCTGTCTTCTGGTTTCCCATGGCGTCCGATGAGGCTGCAGGTGGCCGAGCTCCTAGGAGTAGGGTAGCGGAGCAGAGGTTTAAATGGATTTCATCGTCTCCTTCGCCGGCGGAGGTGCCGAGGTTGGAAGCCCGATTTCCGGACGTCGTCCGGGTCCCGGAGGCGTTGCTGGTTGAAGAGATGTCGGGATGGCATCAGAGGTCCATTCTCGCCCGTACCTTCCCCAGATGGGTGCCGGCTGAAGCATTTATCAGGGAGTTTAGAAGAGCAGGGATCTCCAGCGCCATTGTCCCAATCAGTCTTGCCTATCGATGCCATATCTTCCGCTTTGAAGATGCGGTGGCTTGTGATCTGATTCTCAACTGCCCGTGGGTGGTTAACGGCCAGATTGTTGGAACGGAAGCTTGGAAACCAGAGTTCTTCTCGGCTGAGGACTCGTCTCCTTGGTGCTGCTTTGGGTGAGATTGCCCAATCTCTCGATGAAATTCTGGAAGGAGGACATCCTTAGAGTGATCATGGAACCAGCGGGTAGCTTCTTTGGTGCGGATAATGCCACTCAGTCGAAGAACAGAGGAGGTTTCGCGCGGGTGGCTGTCCGCGTAGACCTCTGTCTTCCTCTTCGGCCAGGACGCGGGTACAGGGACTTCAGGGGCCGTTTTGGCAGCAATTTACCTTCGAATCAATGGAGGGAATCTGCCCGAAGTGTGGATCCTTGCATTTGGTTCATCCATGCTCGCTGTCGGCCATGTCTGAGGAGGAGATAGCTGCCAACGGCCCTATCTTCGGGTCGTGGATGGCCGCTGTCCGTCAGAGGAGGACTGTTGCAACCTCTCAATTGAAGACTCCTACGACTGTCTCCTCTCCATCTTCAGCTTCTCAATCGGCATCTGGGGATCAAAGTCTGGCTGAAGGGTGGAAGCTCCCGGTGAAGGTGGCTCGCAGGTCCCTCCCTGTGCCTTCGATTGAAGCCCCGGTCAGTTCGAAGCAGGGAGGCTTGGTCAGTCCGAAGCTGGGAGGGAAGTTGAATGTTGCTGAATTAGTGACCGTGCCGGTTCTTATGAAGCGTGCCGTTTTAGAAATTCAGCAGAGAGCAGCTGAAGCAGGATCATGTTGGGGCCTCTGATCCAATTGTGACCCAATCCTTTGTGACTAATAACCCATTTGCCTCTCTGGGATCGGTTTCTAATGAAGGGGGCCAGCTAGAGAGTAGGGATGCATTTCCGGGGCCCCTCAAACGGGCCAGACCGATTGATAGCTTGGCTCCTAGGACTGTCTCCAAACTGGAGAAGAAAAAGGGAAAAGGCAAGGGTTCAATTTCCAAATGCAGAGGGGATCTAATTCCTCCTCCAGTAAAGTGATCCAGCCCTCCATATGCCAGGCCAATGGTCTGGAGGTGGTTTTAGCCGACCCGGACAGGGGTGCTGATATGGCTAGTGAGGCATCCTCCGGAACTCTCATGGGTCAGGATTAGCTCTCTTGTCCTCGGCTTTTTCCCCTAGGTCTGCTGAGGTTGAAGGCGACCCAGATGCTCTGCAGGCCTATCCTTCACAGAATTCTGAGGATGGCACCCGGTTTGTAGGGTGCCTTTCTGATAGCATTATGGCTGAGGACCAGGGGGGCCCCATCTACCTCCAGCTAGTTTATGAAGATATTACTTTGGAATGTCCGAGGTGCTAGTAAGCCCTCATTTCGTTCCTCTTTTGGTAGACTTCTGCAATTATATAATTTTGATATATGTGTCCTATTAGAAACCAGGCTATCGGGGGACAGTTTGGTGCGGTTCCGGAGACAGATTGCCCGATCTTGGCTCTCTTATGCGGTGGAGGCTGAGGGGATGTCTGGGGTATTTTGGCCATTTGGCGCGATTCTGCTGTTACGATTGATGCTTTCCATCAAAGTAACCAGCAGGTCGGTCTTGTTGTCATTGAAGCGACTTCTGATCCTTGGCTCCTATCGGCGGTTTATGCCAGTACGGATTACCGGGAGAGACGGGTCCTTTGGTCTGATCTGCTCTCCCTCCTTGATCAAGGGCTTCCCTCCATCGTTGTGGGGATTTTAACTGTATCACTGAGGCTAGTGAAAAGCGAGGGGGCAGAAGAGTCACTGGCTCAGTGGATATTATTGAATTTAGGACTTTTATCGAGTCATCAGAGCTGATGGATCTGGGGTACTCGGGGCCCCAATTCACTTGGTGTAATAACCGGCAGGGGTCTGCTCGTGTTTGGGAGAGATTGGACAGAGCTCTTTCCACGGCTCAGATGCTTCAAAAGTATCCGGTTGTTACTGTTACTCACCTCCCAGGATTGCTTCTGATCACTGCCCCATTTTGATTGCTACGGAGGCTGACCAGCATCAAAGGAAGCAGTTTAGATTCGAGCGGTTCTGGACATTCCATTCGGCTGCTCGGACCATCATTTCTCAGATTTGGAATCTTCCTATTAGGGGTAATGCTGTTTATAGGTTATCTCGTCGTCTATTGCTGGCCAGGTGCAAACTTTCCAGATGGAACAGACTGGAGGTTGGGAATCTAGTTAGGCAAGTGGAGATGGTTGAAGCCGACATAAGTGCCCTTCAGGTGAAGGAGGACCAGGATGGATTTCTTACGGATGACAATCTCTCTTTGCTGCGCGAGAATCTTGCTCTTCACCACTCCCTTCTTTGGCAGCAGGAGCTGTATTGGAGGCAGAGGTCCAGGGTTCAGTGGATTCGTGAAGGGGACCGTAACACCAGATTCTTCCACCAGGCTACTTTGAGGCGTCGGGCTGCTAATAGGATTCGAGGATAGTTGATGATGATGGACATCCCCTGGAGGATATCCAGTCTATCCGGACTCAGCTTCTCCATTTCTTTCGGTCTAGATGGTCTGAGTCTACTGGTGATGGTGCTCCGGTCTTTCAGGTATCTGATTACAGGAAGGTTTCCTTTTTGGATAATGCTATGCTTATCAGGGCGATCACTATGGAGGAGATTTGTCTGGCCCTCTGGGACCTTGGTCCGGACAAGGCCCCGGGGCCTGATGGGTTTCCACCTTTCTTTTTTCGTCACTATTGGGATATTGTTGGGCAGGAAGTGGTTCAGGCTATCCAGATAGTTTTTCAATCGAAACACATTCCTTTGGATTGGAATCGGACTCTTATCACTCTTGTTCCCAAGCGCTCTGATGCTTCTCTCCCTCAACATTTCAGGCCTATCAGCTTGTGCACTACTTTGTACAAGGTATGTGGCCGCCTATTAGCTAGTCGCCTTCGCGCGGTGATTCCCCGCCTTATTTCAGTAGAACAGGGGGCTTTCATTAGAGGGCGTTCCATCTCGGACAATGTCCTCATTACTTAGGAGTTTATGCACGATCTCCAGAGAGCCCAGCCAGACGGTGTCTTATGGCAATTAAGCTCGATATGGAGAGAGCTTATGATAGATTGAGTTGGGCATTCTTGCACCGCTCTCTTTAGGAGTTCGGATTTGAGAGCTATTTATTGAGTGGGTTATGGCATGCATTCAGGGGCCTTCCTTCTCTCTGATCATCAATGGGAATCCGACTGAGTTTTTCCATTCTTCTGTGGGGTTACGTTAGGGGTGTCCCTTATCCCCCCTGTTGTTTATTTTGGCTGCGGATGATCTTTCTCGAGCTTTCTATCAGGCTCAGCAAGAACGACGATTGTCCCTTTTATGACTGGGGTTGGGGGTCCTTCTGTCTCTCATCTTCTGTTTGCCGACGACTGTATTCTTATGGGACAGGCTTCTATTGATAATGCGGCTTCATTTGATTCTATTCTCCAGCGCTATTGTCAGCGTCGGGACAGAAGGTCAATCTTCTTAAGTCTTCTATTTGCTTTAGCCCGAAGACTCCCAGATCTACCAGAGAAGCCATTATTAATTTGTTGGGTATCTCTACTTAGACTGATAGATTTATGTATTTGGGGATCCCCATGACTGGTAGATGACCCCGTTGTTCTGACTATGTGGATCTGGAGAGGCGGGTTCGCCAGCGCATTGAGGGTTGGCAGGTCACCGGCTTATCTATGATGGCAAGGGTTACCATTATTCGGTCGGTTCTCTCCTCCCTTCCTCTTTATCTGCTTTCGAATGCAGCCATCCCTATTACTTGTCTTAAGAGGATTGAGAGATGTTTTAGAGATTTTCTTTGGGCCTCCATGCAAGATGGGCACGACATTCACCTCTTATCTTGGGACATGATTTGCATGCCAACTCAAGAAGGTGGTCTCGGGATCCAATCTCTGCTGGTTAGGCGACAAGCTCTTTTGGCCAGGCATGCATCGCGATTCCTCCTGGAGCCGCATTATCTTTGGAGCTCTGTAATGCGTGCAAGGTATGGTGAATGGACGTCAGGGGTGCATATAGTGCCGCCCAGGGGGTGTTCCTTCTTCTGGAAGGAGGTGTGTCAGTATGGTGAGTCTATCTTGAGGAATATCTCATGGATGATTGGAGATGGTCATTCCATTGATGTTATTCAGGATTCTTGGATTTTGAGCTTCCTCTATCTCGGTGGCCTTCCTTTATCAGTATTGATGTCCCCACTAATTTGAGGGTCAAGGATTTGATTTCATTAGATCCCCCCTCCTGGAATATCCCCATGGTGATCAGTTTCTTTGGTGAGATGCTCTCTTGCGGATTCTCTCGATTCCTCTTACCTCTGCCCCCTCGGCTGATGTTAGGTTATGGCAGAGATCTTATCTTTCTAGGGCCCCTTCTAGGGACCTTATGAAGGTTTTTAGGCCCCTACCTAGTGTACCAAGGATGCTGCTTGGATTTGGTTGCTTCCCACTCTTCCCGGTTCGGTTATTTATTTGGAAGCTTCTATGGGACTGTCTTCCGACTTGTGCCTTGTTCTCTTGTAGGGGTCTGCCAATTCAGCCGATTTGCCCTCTATGTGGTTTGGAGGATGAGTCTACGGATCATGCTATCTTTATATGCCCTAGAGCAAGGCGGATTTGGCACTTGATGGGTTATTTTTGCAGAGTGGATGTTTCTGGTTCCCGCGTTCCCTTTTCCTTCATGATCTTCAGAGGGCCTCTCAGCATAAGAGTGGTCTTTGGGCGGTCACGGCTTATCAGATTTGGATGTCGAGGAACCAGCTCATCTTCTCGGAGGATTTTATTTTTATCATTGGCTTGTGTGAAGATTAGATCTTTGACTGCGGATTGCGCCATGCTTCTCAAGCGGTTGGTTCTGACTCCTTTGGCCTCTGGGGATCCCCTGTTGCTTCGGCAGCGAACCGGCATACGGTTTTTATTTCCTGGAAGCTCCCCCTCCAGGGTTTGTCAAAATCAACTTTGATAGGAGTGTCCATGGAAGATATGCTGGATCTGCTTTTATCATCCGAGGGCCTCAGGGTGATATGTTGGCAGCGGGTGGCTTTGGCACCCTTGATTCTCCATTCCTATGATAGAGCTTTATGCTGCGTGGGAAGGCATCTCTTATGCCTATCAGATTCTTCAAGCTCATAGGGTTGTGATTGAAGGTGATGCGATGACGGTCATCCGGTGGCTGTGTAAGGAGTATTCTTCCGAAGTCCCCTCTAATCCTATTCTCAGGGATATTTGGTCTATCTGCAGAATGTTGATATAGTCCAGATACGTCACATTTTCGTGAAGCCAATTCGGCGGCAGACTGGGCAGCGGCTTCGTGGCTCGACATGCTGGTTATTGGATATGGGACTGGGGGACCCGTGTCCTACTATTTTGCAGTAAATTTTATATTCTGATCTATCTGGGTTGACTCGTACTAGAATATGTGATTGCCCGCTTGTACCAAAAAAATGCAAAAGAATTATGCAATTTGAGCTCCTAGCTTCGATTGACAGTAGCAACATCAAAAGCAAGCGTAGCGCAAGTTTTATAGAGACCACTCGGCTGCATGGTGCTGCAATGTGTTGGTCGCAGCTCAAAAAATAATTGATTCTAAACAACCGTGTTGAGCTTCATTTGGCAAACAGAAAGTAAATATATGTAATCATAGGGCGTGCTAAAGATACGAGCACATCTACGTAATGTTTGCATTACATCATTTAGAGCAAGTATAGCCATCTCAATATCTATCACACTCTGTACTATTAGTATTTGTTGACACCAGATCATCCTTCTCGAATGTCCGCGAGTGTATCGCCTCTTTCAGTGAGCCTAGGATCTTTCGACGAACTTCTCTCGATCGGGAGCCTGTAAAAAGTCCGAGAATCAGAGATTTCGGCAGAAACCCTTCGATGCTCAAGTCAATGCTCTGATAACAACCATGAGCTTAAGAAAGCTCGAAAGAAGAGAGGCCTAGAGAGGAGCTCTCTATGAGCAAGAATGAGCATTTAGGAGTGTTGTGTGTTGTTGTTCCTAACCTCGTCGGGGTTCCTTTTACCCTATTTATTTCTTTTTGAACTTTGTGTGGCTTGCCTAGGAAGTTTGGAGCCTTATTATCTAGTGATGGAATGAGTCACGTGGAGCCTTACGATGAATGATGACCTTTTGTAGAATTAGTAAGAATCTGTCTTATCTGAACTGGATGATTGGTACTTTTTACAGTAGATGATGACTTTCTAGGGCTCATCTGTAAGGTAGAGGCGGTTAGTGGGCCCGGCCTAGGCAGAGACAAAGGCTTGCCTGAGAAGTTGAAGATGAGGCCGCCTAAAACCGGAGCCGCCTAGAACCGGGGCCGCACGGAGATGAGGTCGCCTAGAACCAGGATCGCTTGGAACTAGGGCCGCCCGAAGACGAGGCCGCCTGGAACCGGAGCCACTTGGAGCCGGGGTCGTCTGGAGCCGGGGCCGCCTAGAACCAGGGTCCGCTTGGAACCGGGGCTGCCGAGACGAAGGCTGGAGGAAGTCGGGCAGCTCGGGGCTGTCGTGGAACTTTGGGGGCCGCCATGGGAGCTCGAGGCCGCCGTGGGAGTCCACCTAGTAAGTCGGAGGCCGCATTGGATGGGGCCGTCTAGGAGGCGGGGTCCACCCGAAAAGAGAGGCCGCTTGGGATAAGCTGGGCCTTCCGCCGAGGATGGGCCGACTTGCCAAAGCCAAGCCCAAATATGGTTATTATAGAGGAAGGGGTCAAATGGCCCCATCAGATGCCCCCCACACTCTTGAGCTTGTGTGCCATGCATTAGCTAAGCGAAAGGAGTGTAGAGATTTTTACCTTTGCATCTACCTTTTCATACCAGCTTAGGGCTCTGGTTCCTTCCTGGTGGAGAAATCTTTTTGTTGCTATCCGCTAACTTGGAGTCGGGAGGTCTCTTGCCAACTATTGACTTAAGGCTACCGTGGTAGGCTTGGGGTCGCTGCGGTCGCCATGAGCTGTTGAGACCACTCAAGGGTTGCTGACACTAGCTCAGGGGCTGCTAAGACCGGCCAGTACGTCAACTATAAGCTGGGGAGTTGGTCTCTCCTAGCTATGAGTTGACTTTATCTTCTTGGCTAGCTGAAAGTAACCAGCAATATATTGCAAGTGTATAATTTAAACAAATGTCTTACCTAATTGGCCATTGGCTGCTGAGGTAAAGTTAGAGCCGCTGATGCTAAAGTGAAGCCGTTGAGGCTGTGAGAAAGCTGATGAAGTTGTAATGAGACCATAGGGACAGAGGAATGGAGCCGCTTGGGCCGATAGAGCCGCTGAGGCTGATATAATGCACGGAGGCAGATATGAGGCCGCTGGGGCTGAGAGATAGAGCCGCTGAGGCTGTGATAGAGCCACTGAGGGAGATAGAGCAGCTGAGGCTGTGATAAGGCCATTGAGGTAGATAGAGCCGCTGAGGCTGAGAGATAGAGCCGCTGAGGCAAGTAGAGCCCCTGAGGCTGATAATGCCATTGAGGCAGATGGAGCCGATGAGGCTGCGGATAGAGCCGTTGAGGCGATAGAGCCACTGAGGCTGTGAGAATGTCATTGAGACGGATAGAGCCATAGAGGCTGTGATAATACCGTTGAGGCCGATAGAGCTGCTGAGGCTGTGATAATGCCATTGAGGCGGATAGAGCCGCTGAAGCTGTAAGAATGCTGCTGAGGCTAATAGAGCCGCTGAGGCTGAGAGATAGAGTCGCTGAGATTGTGATATTACCGTTGATGCAGATGGAGCCGCTGAGACTATGATAATGCCATTGAGGCGGATAGAGCTACTGAGACTGTGAGAATGTCATTGAGGCAGATAGAGCTGCTGTGGGGTAACCTGAACCGACAGATAACGGACTTCCAGACAAAAGACCTCACCTTACTCTCAGTGATCTTTGCTAGTGCCTCAGCTTCCATCCATTTGGTGAAGTGGTCGATGGCGATGAGTAAAAATCTTCGCTGGCCGAAAGCCGAAGAGAATGGTCCCAAGATGTCCATTCCTCATTGGACGAAGATCCATGGGGCCGACAAAGAGCTTAGCTGTGAGGTCAACCATCGCTGGATGTTGGCGTGTCGCTGACAACTATCGCATCTCCAAACCAGCTCGACGGCATCCTCTTTATTATGGGCTAGTAGTACCCTTCGCGTAGAGCCTTGTACACCAGTGCTCTGCCCCCCATGTGGTTCCCGCAGATGCCCTCTTGGATCTTACGGAGGATGTAGTCAGCGTCCACAAGGCCAACATATTTAAGAAGTGGATAAGAGAAGGACCTTCGGAATAGCCGTCCGTCTAACATTAGGAACTTGGGGGCTCGCCTCTTGAGCAATTTGGCCTCTGTAAGGTCCTCAGGGAGAGTGCCATTGGTGAGGTATTGGACGTAAGCCTTCGTCCATGTAGGCTCTTGGTCGAACGGCAGGACCTCCCCGACGGCGTCGATGCTCGGGATCTCCAAGTGCTCCATATATGTCCTCCCTAGGGCCCCATTGGTCGAGCTGGCTAGACGGGATAGCACGTTAGCTCTGGCATTCTCGCCCCTGTGGATATACTGACACTGAAGTGAGTGAAAAGTGAGGCTTGTGATCAGACCTTACTTAGATAATGGGACATAGCAGTGTCCCGGGCTTCGTACTCTCCAGCGATCGGGCCATAGATGAGCTGGAAGTCAGTGAAGGCTATGAGGTACTCTGCCTTGAGCTCCTGAGCAAGTCTAATTCTGGCCAGCAGTGCCTCATACTTAGCTTGGTTGTTGGTAGTGGAGAAGAGAAACCGAAGGGCATACTCTACCACTGTCCCCTCGGGACTGGTGAGTATGAGGCCCGCTCCACTTTCCTGGGAGTTCGATGCACCATCTACATGGAGATCCATTCCTCCTCTGTCGCCTCGAAAGAGGTGGCCGATGGCGCCACACCGAGCTCTTTCAACTGCTTCTTGGCTCAGGTGCACTCAACCAGAAAGTCCACCAAGACTTGAAACTTCATGGCCGATCTTGGTCGGAATGACAGGTCGAATTTCCCTAACTTGACTGCCCACTTTGCCAACCGATCGAAGGTGTCGAGACAAGACAAGATCGCCTTCAGCGGCTGGTCCATGAGCACCACGATCAGGTGGGCTTGAAAGTAGGGCCTGAGATGTTGAGCAAGACTATTAACGCGAAAATAATTTTTTTAGTCCTGAAATACCTGATCTCTGTATCGTGAGCACTTTGCTTGTATAGTAGATTGGTCTCTATTTCCTATCGGAGTCCATGCGGATAAGGACCAAGATGACGACCTCTTGGGAGGCAGCAAGGTACATGAAAAGGTCTTCTCCCTCCTTTGGCTTCGATAGCAATGGTGGGGTCGACAGAAACTCCTTCATCCCTTTGAAAGCCTTTTGGCACTCCTTTGTCTAATCAAAGTCGTTCACCTTCGCAATGCCCTGAAGAAAGGCAGGCATTGCTCAGCCGATCTCGATAGAAATCGACTTGAGGCTGCCACCCTTTCGGTCAGGCACTGTACCTCCTTCTTGCTAGCCAAAGGTCTTATATCGAGGATGGCACTGATCTTATCTGGGTTCACCTCGATTCCTCGTTAGGTCACCAAGAAACCCAGAAATGTACCCGCCATGACCCCGAAATCACACTTATAGGGGTTTAGTCTCATCTGGTACTACGGAGGTTACCAAAGGTTTTTGCCAAGTCAGCAATATGATCGTCGGTGTGGACACTTTTAGTCAGCATATCATCCATGTATACCTTCATGTTGCACTCGATCTAGTCCTCGAAGACCTTGTTCATCAGCCTTTGGTATGTGGCTCTTGCATTCTTTAGTCCAAAAGGCATTACCTTGTAGTAGTAGATGCCCTTCTCGATCACAAAGGAAGTGGCCTCCTCATCCGCTGGATCCATCCTAATCTGGTTATACCTTAAGAAGGCATCCATGAAGCTGAGGGTCTCGTGGCCCGATGTGGCATCCACCAACTGATCGATCCTAGGTAGTGGGAAGCTGTCCTTGGGGCACGCCTTATTGAGGTTGGTGAAGTCCATGCATATCCTTCAGTTTTATTAGCCTTGCGGACCATTACCACGTTCGTTAGCTAGTCTGGATAATGCACCTTCCAGATATGGCCAACGGCAATCAGCTTGCTGATCTTCTCATCGATGGCCTTTTACCGTTCAGGGGCAAATCTCCTCTTCTTTTGTCAGATTGGCCGACCCGACATGTTGGACGCCGATCAAGCGAAGACATCAAGTGAGGAGTCGGTCTCTTGCCTCCTCAGGGAGAAGTCTCCCGATCCAAACCATCCTCGCCGGGTCCTCCCCCAGCGAAAATGCCAATAGGTGCTCGGCAAGCTCTCCCCTCCTTTTGGCCTCCATGGGGTCCAGCGACTCCGATACTGGGGGAGCAACTATGGCTTGCGGACTAGGAGCCGTATGGTAACAGAATAGCACCGGGCTCCTCTCTCCACGCATCTCTTCATTCTCCGCATCGGTAGGGAACCTGACCAATAGTTGCTTGGTGAAGATGATGACATCTAAGAGATTTAGACCGAGCCGTCTGAGGATAGCATTGTAGGCTAGGAGACTCGGACAACCAGGAACTTGATGAGGATTGTGCTCTGGCACGGCAATATCCGGCTTTTACTGGGAGGGTAATCTCTCCTTCCACCTTTGTAGAGTTCCCAGTAAAGCCCATCAGGGGCGTGGTCACGGGCCAAAGAGAATCAATAGACAAGCTCATTCGAACAAAAGCATCATAACTAAGGACATCGATTGAGCTCCCACTATGAACTAGAATTCTTTTTAAAGGGTGTTTCACGATCATCATAGATCATAGACACGGTGACGCTATCATCATTAAGATTATCCACTTCCTCTATGTTCCTTTTCGAGAAAGGAATTACAGTATCTATCCCCTCATCCCCTCGTGGCCTTTTGGCCGCGCTGCTTGCCCCCTAAGAAATCATTGCCATCATCTTTTCGGTCAGAGCATTTTCAATGTCGATCTAGGTAGGCGGAGGCATCAATGGGCCTAGCACTGCTAAGTTCCCCCTTTGGACGAACTTGCCGAGATACCCCCATTGGATGAGGTCCTCAATCACCTTCTTCAACTGGCGGTAGTCTTCTGTGTCATGGCCGTGATCACAATGGAAGCGGCAGTAGAGGTTCTTATTGCGGGAGGCTCCTGGCTTTAGAGGAGCGAGGCGCTGAAGAAATGATTCGCCCTCAATCTCCATTAGGATGTGGGATATCAGGACGAGCAGTGAGGTGAAGGGTCCTTCTCTTGGGGTGAGGGCTTGTAGTCGATTCTCTGGCTGATGGGGTGGCTCGAGCCTCTTGGGATGAGGCTTGTCAGGCTTCAGACGGGCTTGCCTCTTGCTGGACCCTCCATTGGCTTCCCTCCATAAGGAGTCTGCCTCGTCAACACAGATGTACTTCTGTGCTTGGCTCAGCAACTCAGCATAGGAGCTCGGGGGCTTCTTGTCGAGAGAGTAGGCAAAGCAGGAAGACGAAGTCCTCGCTTCAAGGCTAGAAAGGCCATAGAGTCATCAAGGTTGTAGACCTCGAGAGCGGCTTTCTTGAACCGAGCGATGAAGTCTCTTAATGACTTGCCGTCTTCTGCTAGACATAGAATAGGCTATCGGCCACCCATGGGATCTTCCGGCATGCATCAAAATGCGCTAGGAAGATAGAGCCGCTGAGGCTGTGATGATGCCGCTGAGGCAGATAGAGCCACTTAGGCTAATAGAGTCGCTGAGGCTAAGAGATAGAGCCCCTGAGGCTGTGATAATGCCATTGAGGCAGATGGAGTTGATGAGGCTGTGATAATGTCGTTGAGGCGGATAGAGCCGCTGAGGCTGTGAGAATGACGTTGAGACGGATAGAGTCACTGAGGCTATGATAATACTATTGAGGCCAATAGAGCCGCTGAGGCTGTGATAATGCCGTTGAGGCGGATAGAGCTGCTGAAGCTATGAGAATGCTGCTGAGGCTAATAGAGCCACTGAGGCTGAGAGATAGAGTCACTGAGGCTGAGAGATAGAGTCACTGAGGCTGAGATAATACCGTTGAGGCAGATGAAGCCGCTGAGGCTGTAATAATGCCGTTGAGGCAGATAGAGCCGCTGAGACTATGAGAATGCCACTGAGGCAGAAAGAGCCGCTGTGGGGTAATCCAAACCAACAGATAACAAACTTCCAGAAAAAAGACCTCTCCTTACTCTCATGATCTTTGCTAGTGCCTCGGCCTCCACCCATTTGGTGAAGTGGTCGTTGGCGACGAGTAGAAATCTTCACTGGCCAGAAGCCGAAGGAAATGGTCCCAGGATGTCCATTCCTCATTGGGCGAAGGGCCATGGGGCCAACAAAGAGCTTAGCTGGGAGGTCGGTCGTCACTGGATGTTAACGTGTCGCTGACAGCTATCGCACCTCCGAACCAGCTCGATGGCATCCTCCTTCATTGTGGGCCAGTAGTACCCTTGGCGCAGAGCCTTGTACATCAGTGCTCTGCTCCCCAGGTGGTTTCCGCATATGCCCTCATGGGTCTCACGAAGGATGTAGTCACGTCCGCAAGGCCAACACTTTTAAGAAGTGGATAAAGAAGGACCTTCAGAATAGTCACCCGTCTAACATTAGGAACTCGGGGGCTCGTCTCTTGAGCAATTTAGCCTCTGCAAGGTCCTCGAGGAGAGTGCCATTGGTGAGGTACTGGACATAAGCATCCGTCCACGCAGGCTCTTGGTCGATCAGTAGGACCTCCCCCACGGCGTTGATGCTCGGGATCTCCAAGTGCTCCATATATGTCCTTTCCAGGGCCCCATCGATCGAGGTGGTTAGACGGGATAGCGCATCGGCTCTGGCATTCTCGTCCCTGGGGATATACTGACACTGAAGTGAGTAAAAATTGAGGCTTGTGATTGGACCTTACTTAGATAATAGGACATGGTGATGTCTCGGGCTTCGTACTCTCCAGCGATCTAGTCAGAGATGAGTTGGGAGTCAGTGAAGGCTATGAGGTACTCTACCTTGAGCTCCCGAGCAAGTCTCATTCCAGCCAGCAGTGCCTCGTACTCAGCTTGGTTGTTGGTAGCAGAGAAGAGGAATCGAAGGGCGTACTCCACCATCATCCTCTCGGAACTAGTGAGTATGAGGCCCGCTCCACTTTCCTGGGAGTTCGATGCACCATCTACATGGAGGATCCATTCCTCCTCCGTCACCTCGAAAGAGGTGGCCGATGGTGCCACACCAAGCTCTTCCGACTACTTCTCGGCCCAGGTGTACTCGACCAGGAAGTCCGTCAAGACTTGGGACTTCATGGCCAATCTTGGTCGGAATGATAGGTCAAATTCTTTCAACTTGACTATCCACTTTGCCAACCGATCGAAGGTGTCGAGACGAGATAGGATCGCCTTCAGTAGCTGGTCCATGAGCACCACGATCGGATGGGCTTGGAAGTATGGCATAATACGTTGAGCAGAGACTATTAATGCAAAAATAATTTTTTTAGTCCTGGAATACCTAATCTCCATGTCGTGAAGCACTTTGCTTGTATAGTAGATTGGTCTTTGTGTCCCATCAGAATCCTCACAGATAAGGACCAAGCTGATGGCCTCTTGGGAGGCAGCAAGGTACAGGAAAAGGTCTTCTCCCTCCGTCGGCTTCGACAGCAATAATGGGGTCGACAGGAACTCCTTCAGCCCTTTGAAAGCCTTTTGGCACTCCTCCGTCCAATCAAAGCCGTTCGCCTTCCACAATGCCCTGAAGAAAGGCAGGCATCGCTCAACCGACCTTGACAGAAATAGACTCAAGGCTGCCACCCTTCCGGTCAGGTGCTGTACCTTCTTCTTGCTGATCGGAGGTCTCATATCGAGGATGGCATGGATCTTATTTGGGTTCGCCTCGATTCCTCACTGGGTCACTAAGAAACCCAGAAACTTACCCACCGTGACTCCAAAATCACACTTATGTGGGTTTAGTCTTATTTGATACTAGCGAAGGTTACCGAAGGTTTCTGCTAGGTCAGCAATGTGGTCGTCAGCGCGGACACTTTTAGTCAACATCTCGTCCACGTATACCTTCATGTTGCACCCGATCTAGTCCTCAAAGACCTTGTTCATCAGCCTTTGGTATGTGGCTCCTGCATTCTTTAGTCCAAAAGGCATTATCTTGTAGCAGTAGATGCCCTTCTCGATCACAAAGAAAGTGACCTTCTCATTCGCTAGGTCCATCCTAATCTGATTATACCCTCATGAAGCTGAGGGTCTTGTAGCCCGATGTGGCATCCACTAACTGGTCGATCCTAGGCAATGGGAAGCTGTCCTTGGGGCAGGCCTTATTGAGGTCGGTGAAGTCTACACACATCCTTCAGTTTTCATTAGCCTTGCGGACCATTACCACGTTCGTTAACCAGTCTGGATAATGCACCTTCCATATATGGTCAGTGGCAATTAGCTTGCTAACCTTCTCATCGATGGCCTTTTGCCGTTCAGGGAAAAATCTCCTCTTTTTCTGTTGGATTGGCCGACCCAGCATGTCAAACGCCAACTAGGCGAAGACATCTGAGTTGGCCCAAAGAAAAGTGAGGAGTCATCTCTTGCCTCCTCGGGGAGAAGTCCCCCGATCAGAACCGTCCTCGTCGGATCCTCCCCCAGCGAAAATGCCAATAGGTGCTCGGCAGGCTCTCCCCTCCTTTCGGCCTCCCTGAGGTCTAGTGACTTCGGCACTAGGGGAGCGACTATGGCCTGCGGACTAGGGGCCGCATGATAACAGAACATCACTGGGTTCCTCTCTCTGCGCATCTCCTCGATCCCCGCGTAGGTAGGGAACCTAACCAGTAGTCGCTTGGTGAAGATGATGGCGTTCAAGAGATTCAGGCTGAGCCATCCGAGGATAGCATTGTAGGCTAGGGAGACTTGGACTACCAGGAACTTGATGAGAATTGTGCTCTGGCACGATAATATCCCGACTGTAACTGGGAGGATAATCTCTTCTTTCACCTTCACAGAGTTCCCAGTAAAGCCCATCAGGGGCGTGGTCACAGGCCGAAGAGAATCAATAGACAAGCTCATTCGAATAAAAGCATCATAACTAAGAACATCAATTGAGCTCCCACTATCAACTAGAATAATTTTAAAGGATGTTTCGCGATCTTCATAGATACGATGATGTTGTCATCATTAGGATTATCCACTTCCTCTAGGTCCCCTTCCGAGAAAGGAATTACAGTATCTATCCCCTCATCCCCTTGTGGCCTCTTGGCCGCGCCGCCCGCCCCCTAAGAAATTATTGCCATCATTTTTTTGGTCGGAGCGTTGTCAATATCGATCTGGGTAGGCGGGGCATCGACGGGCCTGACACTGCCGAGTTCCCCCTCTGGACGAACTTGCTGAGGTACCCTCGTTGGATGAGGTCCTCGATTGCCTTCTTCAGCTGGCAGCAGTCTTTTGTGTCATGGCCATGATCACGTGGAAGCGGCAGTAGAGGTTCTTGTTGCGGGAGGCTTCTGGCTTTAGAGGAGTGGGGCGCTGAAGAAATGACTCGCCCTCAATCTCCATTAGGATGTGGGATATTAGGGCGAGTAGTGAGGTGAAGGGCCCCTCTCTCAGGGCGAGGGCCCGCAGTCGATTCTCTGGCCGACGGGTGGCTCGGGCCCCTTGGGATGAGGCTTGTCAGGCTTCGGACGGGCTTGCCTCTTGCTGGACCCTCCATCGGCTTCCCTTCACGAGGAGTCTGTCTCATCAGCACAGATGTACTTCTGTACTTGGCTCAGCAACTCAGCATAGAGCTCGAGGGCTTCTTGTCGAGAGAATAGGCGAAGCAGAAAAGATGGAGTCCTCGCTTCAAGGCCAGAGTGGCCATAGAGTCATCGAGGTTGTAGACCTCGAGAGCGGCTTTCTTGAACCGAGCGATGAAGTCTCTCAGTGACTTTCCGCTCTTCTACTGGACAGAGAATAGGCTGTCGGTCACCCATGGGATCTTCCGGCATGCATCCAAATGCACTAGGAAGGCTCTCTCCAGCTACTGGAAGGAGTTGATGCTTCAGAGCGGCAACCAGGAATACCATGCTTGGGAAGCCTTTCGAAGGGTGGCCGGAAAGGCGATGCAGAGGAGGGAGTTGGTCGCTCCTTGAACTTGCATAAGGACCTTATAGCTCTCCAGATGGTTCAGAGGGTCCGTGGTGCCATCGTATGGGTCTAGTTGTGGGAGGCAGAACCGAGTCGATATCGGTTCCTCCATAATGAGGTGAAACAGCAGAGGATGGTGTCATAGTCCACGTCAGGCTGATTGGTGATCTTGCAGCTGAGCTCCTCCAGCCGCTGGTTGTACTCCTCTAAACGTCGCTTGGTCCGACGAGCGATTCAACCATCAAAGGATCCCTCCCAAAAAGATCCTGAGGACGAGGAGGGGCGGTGTCGATGGTGACGCGCCCGCTCGGTTTCCCTCCCGTGCTGCCATTTGCAAGAATCGTCAGAGTGGAGGGAGGGGGACCGAAGCCTCTTAGAGGCCTCTGGATGATAATGCCAGGACGAGGCGCGATGTTGGTAAGCCTCTCTCAGGGGAGATCTCCTGCGAGTCGACTGTGACTAGGCTGGTCTGCCTCTACGCCTAGCGAAGGTGGCATTGGATGCTGCTGTGCGGCTAAGTTGTTGTTGTAGCTGGTAAACCGCTGTCACAAGCGATTGAACTTGCAGGGCAAGGGCAGCGATTTGGTCGTCCTGGGGTGGTGGCGAAGGAGGAGCCAGAGGCTGGCCTGGGGAGCAAGGAGACCAGTCTCCTGCTACTTTGGTACTCGGCTGTGCCCTCTAGCGCAGCTGGTGGAATCTCCTGAGCGCATGTTACCACCATCTTTACTCAGTGGGGAGATAGATATTGCTATTGGCTTCCGCAGGTATTTGCTTCTCCTAATCTTCCCCTACTTGGTGCGCCAATCTGTTGCCGCCGAATCGCATTCCTCGAACGTCAAGGTAATGGAAAGCCTCCTCCTCAATGGAGTTCCTGCAAGAAAGTCCCGGGAACCGGTTTCACCGGTGGAGACCCTTTGACGCTCAAGTAAGCGACTCAGGAACAGTGAAGAAAGAGCTAATGGAAAAATAGCTGAGAGCTTGAGTTCGGATCCCCATCCCCCCCCCGCCCTGAGCGAGGGGTTTTTATACTTGCTCGGGGGTCCCTCTTACCCTTCTGGAAGGTTGCTGGGTTGGAGACGCCGCCATTGGCAGAGGACAGATGGCAGGGCTAGTGGGAGATAGGCCACAATCGTTTCTGAGGTTGTTAGAGGTACCCTGGTGTGCCATCCCTTTGCCAGATGCAGCATCGCAGATGGTTGGTGGGCCTGATCATGTCAGGTGGGTATTGCAACCGGTAGTGGCTGCGCAGGGTTGCAGAAGATTGGTAGGCCACGTGGTAGTTGCAGTGGGCACTGCAACCGGTAGTGGCCACGCAGGGTCGTAGGAGATATGTGGGCCACGTGGTAGTTGCAAGCGTCTGTCGGGCCATGTGGGTCCTTGGGGCTGAGGCCGGGGTCGAGGCCGAAGCCGAGCCGAGGCTGGAGTGAACTCGGGACTTAGTCTCATCGCGCCTGACTTTTGTCGAAGACGACGGGCACCTTCCATTAGCCTATCATCAATGAAGCTTGATCAGCCATACCACTGGTCCATACATTTTCTTCGTGCTTTAATAGCCATTAAAAGTTAGCCACTTTATCAGTTGGATGTCAACAATGGATTCTTATACTGTGATTTACATGAAGAAATATACATGCGGCTTCCATCTAGATTTTTCAGACAACGAAAGAATAAAGTATGCAGCTAAATAAGTCTTCATATGGCCTTAAATAATCTTCACAGAACTAGTTCCAAATTTTTTCATTGCCTTATTTGCCATTAGATCCTCACAATCATGTGTTGAGTACTCTTTATTTTCTTGGATAATAGTAACCCTTATATATTTATCCTTGCTTTTGTCAATGATATCATGATTACCCATAATGACCCACTGTTATTTCTACCACCAAATCCCAATCTCATTCTCAATTTCATAGCACCGATTTGGGTTCTTTTAATATTTCCTAGGCATTGAAGCCTATTGATCCAAAGGCATTTTTCTATCTCAACATAAATATATGTTGGAGACCCTTGATGACATAGGTCTACTTAAAGCTCGCACTACTAATTCTCCAATGAAGCAATATTTAAAATTTAATGCTACTAAAGATGTGCTGCTTGATTATCCATTTTCTTATTATCGTTTGATTAGTAGTTCAATTCATCTCACAATTATCCAATTAAATACCTTTTATTTTGTTCACATTTTTAGTCAATTTATGTAGTAGCCTAGAATTCCTCATTCGCATGTTGCACTCCACTTGTTACATTACCTTAAAAATACATCAAGATTAGGCATCCTTTTATCTTCTTCTAGCTCTCTTATGTGGATTGCTTATTATGACTCCAATTGGACTAGTTGTCCAATGACTAGGATGCCTATTCTCCAATTTCTTTCAAGATTAAGAAGCAACTTACTATCTTTTATTCTTTTGTTGAAGCATGATACTGAGCCATGACTACTACAGCATGTGAATTACAATAGTTAAAGTTTTTTATTTCATGATCTTGGTATTAATTATATATAATCAATGTCTTTCTTTTGTGACAATAAAGCTACTATACATATTGCTTCTAATCTAGTGTTTTATGGACGCACTAAACATATTAAGCTGAATTGTTATTTTGTTTGTGAAATAGTTCAACAAGGCTTGTTTCATCCTTGTACTTTAGCACTAAGCATTTCACTTCACTCCTAATAAGTTAAGCGTTCACAACCTTCATGCTCCTCCAAAACTTGAGAGGAAGTGATAGAATGAAAAATATCCATGAATTGTGAGATCATAATTAAAAAAAATGTTTCGATAAGGCATATATCACACTTAAGATAGAAGGCAATCATAATAGAAAGAAATTATCACAATTATAACTTATGCATATTATTAGACAACATTATTCTTTTATACTTTTTATTTATTTTTAATTAAATTTTTATAATATAAAAATAGAGATAAAGATAAATCTAAACTAATATTGATAAAAATAATTAAAAATATATAATTATTTATAATTTAAATATTAATTTAATTCTCAATGGAGTGGAACAGAAATAGTGGATTTATATAGCCTATTTCATGTAGTTAAAAAAAAATTTAGATGAGTTAAATTATATTGTGTATGTGTGTATATATATATATATATATACGTATGTATGTACGTATGTGTAGATACGTATGTACATCATTACGTACTAGATGGAAACAAATCAATCCATTGTTGACGTTTTTAGCACCCATTGGTCACCAACAGACTTAAATATTAGAACAAGCACGAGATCAACGTAAGGAGGGGAGCCTACGGTACCAGAACAAGGACAGGGAGTTCCTTCAATCAATCCCACCGAGCCATTGTCAAAATATCGGCGATAGTAAAGATAGGATTGCTACGACCGAAGGACGGTCAGCCATCCAATTGTCATGCATGATTGAGACAACGAGGACAGCCCCGTAGATGAGTTATCCTATCAAAAGACAAATAGAAAAGGTCGCAAATGGCGAGCTATTTTTCAACAACTGACATCGATTTTACATATTTAATACGAAAGATAAATATTTTATATAAATAATATTAAAATTAAAATATTATTTAATTTTTTTTAAATTCATCGTAGCACTAAAAAAACATTATTTAAAATAAATTTTTTAAAATAATATTTTTTAAAAAGCATCATTTCAAATAATATTTTATATAGTTATTATGAATTAAAAATAATAATATTTTAATTTTAATATTATTTATGTAAAATATTTAATTTTTATATTAAAACTGTAAAATCGATGACAAAGTGGTGTCCTCCCTTCTGTTGAAGAACGGGCCTTCGACGATGTAAACAGACAAAGCATACCGCCATCACTTTTGTTGTAAAGCAATCAATAAAGTTCAGATTTTAGAGGACATGGTTAGATTTTGTGGTAACAGTAGGCATGGAGGTTTTTTTTTTTAATTTTTTTTATAAACAAATAATTATACCTTTCTAGAATGAGTCAAATTCAAAGTATCAGAATACATAATTTACTTCAAAAGAATCAGACAGAGTCATCAGAATACCATTTTTACTGTCCAGAATAGCGAGCTACGATCGAGGTAATCCAATCCGCTGCAGCATTGACTTCCCTATAAACATGACGAATCAACGAAGCAGAAGTTACATGGAGAGAAGCCCAAATATCAGTAATCAGAGGATTATATGACTATGACTATGACGTGCATAATTAATTCAACTGAAAGTTGCAATAAACTATTGTTAAGCATAAAGACAATATTTATATTTATTTTTTATGAATAAAAAAAAACTTTAATTATTCAAAAGTAGACTCAAATAAAAATTGCATAACCCATAATATAACTATCCTCATAAGCATAATTTTTTGTATTTCTATTTTCTTATTCCCCAACCAATCAAAGACATGAGGTACAAATCAATTCTTCCTTACAGTGAGTTTAAGTGAGAAGAAAATCCAGGTGATTTTTAAAATTAAAAGGAAGCTCTTAATTATATTACATTTGTTTCGTTTATCTCAAGAAAAAAAGAAAGATAAGACTCTCAATTCAATTTTTGAGACCAAGATATCATTGAAGTTCTAAGATGCATAACTAGAAGTTAAGCTTTTTTTTTTTGGGTTTTTTGAAAAAAAAGAAGAAGATGGAATATAATTATAATGCCTAAGCAAGTGCATGTTCTATAAGCGCAGATAGTGACTTTTTTTTTTAATAAATTTTGAGATTAGAATAGATAGCACTCTTTTTTTAAAAAAATAATTAGAAACAGTAGCATATTTTTTTTTATTTAAGAATTTAACCTTTACCTCCCTCCACTTGTGGCAAGGGGTTTAAAATATTGGTGTGGTGCAGATAGCAGCACTTTAAATATGAATTTTCAGCTAATGATGCAAACCATGATGTTTGCTTACTCTGATATTATTAAACTACTCTGCTAAACACCAAATGTAATCAAATTTACGGCATAATCATGATATGAACAAGTAATGCAAACTAGCACACAGCACACGATCTCGTTCGGCAGTGCACATCTCGATGCAGCAGCGATAAATGGACGCATGGACGAAAGCAATTGGAAGTAGAATGAAGTATCCACGTCTGCATTATTTATGCATCGTGAGTATCATTTGGAAATATGCAACAATCCACTGCCCCTCAAACAGTTGGTTGGCATTTTCCAGGCTGCTAGAATATTTTATAATTAAAATTTTTTATTAAAAAAATATTTTTACTATTATCCAATGATTTCAATGAAACTACTCTAAATTTCTATTCACTCTCTGCTCCATATACCTTATGGGATGTGTATAGATTTCAGGTTCATTATATTTATCAAAAAATTAACTTAATACTGATTGAAGGATGATTCCATGTGATTTATCTTTCTGAATTTTAATTTTAAAAATAAAAAAAATTATTTTATTATATTTAAATAAATTTTATTTTTAATTTATCGAGACTGACTTGACTGATTTGATCATTCGAAGAAAAAAAATCAGCGTTACAAGAAGAGTACGTTAAAAACGTCCAGCATTCTTCCATTGTGATTGCCATACCGGGCAAGCCTGACACCAAAGCTGATGCAAGGAATCGAACCCGAACGTAAAAAATATTATCAACTACATAAGTTCCAAGGTTCTGACAATGCCCATGAAAACAAATGGGGGAAACTGAGAGGCATCAAATCACCGGGTCCAGATAAAAAGAGAATTGGGAAAATAAATCCAAAGAGAACCTAACACGCGCACAGAGGAGCCTGGTCCCATTGCTCTAATAAAAACGAGAGCTTCAGCAGCGTTCCCCATGCCGCAAAGAGAATAGAAAACGGAAAATATTATCCCAGCCAGACTAATTTATTCAACACCACCCAGAAACCACAACGCATGAACCCTATCCATTGCCTTTAAAATATGCAAGTTGGACCTGCAGAGGTGGGAAAGAAGGAACAAGCAAATTGTCAAGAGATGTTTGGTTATCAACCCTCCATGACAGTTTTATCACAAGCTCTTACAGATTTCTAAGTGAAGCCCACAGGGACCTGCTCACCTGCATTCAAGCGGACTCCTTCCAAATAAAATATTATCCTATCCCAAATTTTCCACAAATTTAGTTGTGGTAGGAAGCAAAGGCTTAACATTTTATAACATGGACGTCAACAGAGTACGCACAATGAACAATAGCAGCAACCTAGATGCCAGTGGCTCTAACATCTGCTGAGAGGAAAAAACAGTTAGCTATTGGAATTGACCACGCGTTAGATGAAACCCGTAGAACTTTCTAGTTGGAGGGTTCAAACCAAGTTCATTTTAATTAATCAACCTCATTGGCTCTTACAGCGCAGAGAAATTCTGCCACAATGATCAACCCATGTTGATTAAACGTTCCATGCCATCATATAAATCTCTTTTACAGATTGAATTATTTATGAACATAGATGTTCGTTTCCTGCCAGGGCCCAACGGTGACCACCACAATGCCTCTGAGAGATGAGACGATGAAAACTTGCGAGCTTCACTGGAGAAGCTTTTGATCATCCGCATGAGCCATGATCAGTTGTCTCATGACTGGCAAACAATGCCTGTGACAAAATTGTCTTTCAAAAGTGACAAACTGCAATCGCAATCAATATATTTTGACCATCAGGACATTATATAGGACAACCTACATCAGACCTTCTGATTAAGGAGTGCCATTTTCAAATAAAAGCTCTTTTAAATCATCCCTTCTCACAGCTTCCTGTAAACACCCCAAAGTTCCAAACCCTCTACCAAGAGCGCCTCTGGCACGCTGTAGGTTGGCAAAATCTCAGTTTATAATCCATTGCT
This sequence comes from Calamus simplicifolius, assembly GCA_900491605.1. Taxonomy (NCBI): domain Eukaryota; kingdom Viridiplantae; phylum Streptophyta; class Magnoliopsida; order Arecales; family Arecaceae; genus Calamus; species Calamus simplicifolius. Next base: position 490,552 of record UESW01003913.1, on the reverse strand, counting down.
CTCTATTCTCAGGTGAGGCAACCTCTGTTACCTCACGAAAGCCGCCAATATTTAACTCGTTTACAAGTTTTGCCACAGATATACCTAAACCTAAACTTTCACGTCTTTCAAGTGCCGAAATTATGTTCATAATATGCTTAAAAGTATGCAACATTTTAGTCCACGACAACACTACAGACATAATCACTGCTTCACTTTAAAAAAAAGGGAAGGAAAAATGTCCAGCCGCAGAAAATCTATTCCGTTGGAGAACCTAAAATCACCATCAAATGCCATCTTAAAGTTCAGAAAATCGCAAGCTAATGGAGGCAGCAATGTACAACCTTGGTTTTGGGTCCCAGCGACAATATTGTTTCTAGAGGCCGGTGTCATATAAAACGCTTATTCCTTCGGAAACACAAGATGCCCTTAATCAACAAAAGGTTTGCTCATATTAGAGAACCTAAAACTAAAAGTCACTAAATATATCTCCAATTTAAAGGTAAAAATCCTAAGGTAAATAGAGATGTCGACAAAGGAACTACCATGACCCAACATCATGAAACAAAAAGCAACTTCTAGCTGCCTCTGCTTCCCAAAATTGCAGCATTTTCTGAGAGCAGAAAATTTTACTAAAACAAGCAAATTTGAACAAGACTTCTATGCTATATTAATCCTATCCTGATCCGTACCATTCATAGACTGTAGACTGCTACTTCTCTGCTATTTGGCCAGAAGTGGTATTTCACCAAGAAAAATGAGAATTGCTTGCAATAGTTATCAATTAGTTTCATTTTTTATCGAACATGAAAAATGTTGAATTTCGAACCAGTGATTTGCACGCTACACACAATGTAACAAGAGAGTATTTAACAAGAACAACAGGAATGCAAGCTTAGATCATTATAGTGTCAAACTTCTAGCTTGCAATCCTTCCTCAACAAAGTATTTCATAGTCCGACTGGAGTCCTAATAATCATGAACTAAAAGGATTTTAATACAATTGTTTTTTTTTGTGCACTCCTCTTAAGATGGTCAGGTCATTCATTTCGAAGAGAATGGAACACCCACTGCATTATTTTGAACAAACTGTAAATACCCACTCCCAGTTTTTAAAAAATGAAAAAATGAAAAAAAAAAAAAAAACTCCAGTAGACTTAGGTGGGAGGTTTCAAGGAATAATCCCCAGTCGCAGTCAATCATGATCAAGATCTCCAAGATAGACTAAATTCTGGACATCACCATAATCCATTTTCAGAGGGATTCATGACAAAAAGGCAGCTGATATATTGATACAGCAAAGTCACATTGACAAGGCCATGCTATGAATATTCAAATGATCTCAAACAAACCACAATAGGAATCATATATGATCTATAGCATGCAACAATATATTCAGTCCATATTGTCAAGCAAGGAAATATTAGCCAATGACCTCAACAACATGCCACCATCAAACTCTTGTCCAACCGGAAAAAGTTGAAATGAAGAATCGAAAGCAAAAAAATTATTCACTACAAAACCAAGAGGAACATCCAAGTAAAAGGTACAAAGCTAAATTGAAGAAACATTACGTCACCATTTGCAGCATCCTAAAGGAGAAGAGCAAACTCAGAAATCAATGCCTCCCATGTCCTCAAATGGCCATAAGATACCCAAAGTTGCCTCCTATGTCCTCAAATGGCCATAAGATCCCCAAAGTTGCGCATAAAAAATATTGAGCCAGCAAATAGCCCAACAGCACACAGTAGCTTCTGTAAAAACCCACATTGTCACAAATTCAATTAGCATTAAGAAAGAAGGCTATACCACAATAAGTATATTCCAGGTAGTGCAAACAAAAGGCACATGAAACTGACTTAATGCAGATCTGAACTTCCTGCACTGGATGGGAAGGATGTAAAAAAAAAAAAAAAAACAGTTTTAGTGGAGTCGCAAGTTAATAAATGGAAGTTGCACTACTAGCATGTAGCTTTTTAGAGGTTAGGCTACATGAATTCAAATGGTTGGAGAAAGTACTAGAATAGCTGAGGTCTATTTGCCCATTGAAAAGGGTTAACTTGATATCCTGAATAGCAATTAAAAGATGACCTGTAATCGGATAATATAACTCATTATTTTCAGGTATGTTGGTGCTTCTAGCTTTGCAGGTCTTAAATCATAGGCTCTTTGCAAGTCAAAAATCAGAGGAGAAAAAGAAAAAGGAAGAAAAACATTAGTTAAATTGCATATGCACTTATAAGTTGACAATGGAGCAGGATAACACCCATCTTGTTTGGGATACTTCACACCAAATATCTTCCCAATCAAACTCCATATCTTTGCACAATCAATGTCCCATATATATTTGGGGGAATTTCGCAGAAAGGCCCCAGTTATTTTCTGCTTGCAAATTTGAACCACTCTTTCTTTGCAGGAGTGACCCACTTTTGGAATTTTCAAAGACTTCTGGGCCACACGTATGCACTAGCTTATTAATGTAGATTGTGCTCTCAATGGATTTGTGCATTCAGAATTAAATTTATATGCATTCATTTAAAAAATTACATGCATTCACTACAAAATATGCCATTCAACTCTTTTTACAGATAGCTGGAGTGCATTTGCTGGAGCCAAGAATGAAAGCATTTCAAAATTTTTAAAACTGGGCCATCCTGGAAATACATAAATAAGTAAACAGGGGCCTAATCTATAAAAGGTAAATAAAATAGAAACTTAGAGAAAATTCCCAATACTTTGAGCCAAAGAGGTAGATCTGAAAATATTTTGCATTAAAAAAATTGAGAACACATCTTCAGAAATTGGCATGATATGACCCATGAGGAAGGGCACATACATCTGTAAATTATACCCATTTTTAAATAAAATGCTAAATTGATCAAACATTGTGCAACTAATATAATTAAAAGATGATTTCTATCAAAAATTTCAGAATGTTATTTTACATTCATCACCATTTCACTTGCACATATATCTATGACAAACATGACAAGATTTATTGATGTTTTCCTCCGTTTCTCCTCTTACAAAATCCAAAAAAAAATTATGACCCCTGCCCACAAAAATGACCCTTCAATAATAAATTGATTTATCAACAAATGAAACTCCCTCTGTTGTGTTTTATACAGTCGTAGTGTGTTTATTTAAAATCATACTAACATTTAGAATGATCATACAATCTCATGATGGTAAGGAAATAATATGAGGATGTTTAAATCATACAAACTTCCGAGCATTTTTGCTGATGCAACAAAATGAATGACTAGTTAATGAAATTCATGAAATTCACCCAATATAATTGAGACAAGGCTACAAAATCAAGACGTAATTGAACAAAACAAAAACATATTATATTTTAAAAAGCATGGATAAAATTATTTGACAATCTGAAAGTCATCTATAACTGCTCAGACCCATATAAATCAGATTTCCATGACAAGTATCTTCTGCAAGTTGAAAACTTAGGAATGGAAATTGGCATGCATCTGCAACTTTTTATCATATATCTTTTTTTTTTTTTTGACTTTGCTGCATGATACAATTAAAAAAAGTGACATAACCACTTTCATAATTATTTTTTAAAAAAATCCTCTATGAGTAGACAACATGGGACAATTAATGTTAAAATGTACTGTAGAGATCATTAATTCATAGCACTTAATTTCAGGCCTTAATAAATTAAATCACCAAATTGGTAAGTCTAACATCCAAATATTCAACCTCTACACATACATGCAAATATACATTATATATAAAATCAAGTTTCATATGAGTTTGTGGAAAAATGCATTTTGCTTGAGCAGTTGTAGATATTAGTAGACATGGTAGAGGCAACCTCAAAGACATTGAACAACATATATTGGAAGAATATGTTCTCCACAAGCTTTATAAGATTGTAATTGCTAAATGCAGCAAGCATGAAGAATATCGGGTTGGCAGAAGGTATAGGGAAAGATCTTCAAATTAGACTGTGAAATATAACATTGGTGGGGGATTCATGCTCATATTTAAGGGGGTACAAAGAAAAGGCATCCATCAAATTAAGGAGATTGATACATATTGAACATCATTCAGTAAGGGCCTGTTCGGTTGTTGCTGCTTTTGTATCTTACTTTCCATATGAAGTAGAGAAATATCACGTGAAGATTGAAGCTTATGTTATTATTTGCACAAAACTTGAGTCACTTCTTGCTTTTATTTTTATTCTTTTTAAAAAATAAATCTTTGCTACAAAAAGCTCTAAAGATTTTACAAACAATTTATTTAAACAAAAGAGTCTCATCAACATGTTTTTACCCTTGTTCATTTTTCTTCTTAATGTTTGAAAACAAAAATAGAAAAACATAAGCAATACCAAGCAGGCCCTAAGCAATTAACTTCCTGCACATTAATTTGGAAAAAGTTTGTTGCCCAACAAGCATCAGAGTAATCAAATCTTCCCTAGCAGCACAATTTTAAACTCCTATATGGTAATTTGGGCTATCACACTTAAAAAAAAAAAAACCTCCAAGCAGATAGTAAATCAATTTTAGCTCAAATATGATTCTAAGAAATCTATACTCAAGAAAGTACTAGTGTGTTGCACCCTTAGAATGCTCTGTTACGAAGCATAGACACAAAATGATGATACTAATACAGTACAATAGAAATATGCTGATACAACAATTTCTGAAAAAGCAGGAGATAATATGACTAAATAGGACAATCAATACACACGTGTGCATATATACATGTATATGCAGAATAACATCCAAAACAGAAGCAGGTTATCAAAATAACCCAACTTTTATTTTATACTCAATACAATAGCATCTAAAATCACAAAATCATCATTTAAATTCAGAGATTATACTTCATACTTTATATAATAATACAAACATGACAAACTCTAAAATTAACCATTCATCATTAAAAGGTCAATATTCATCACAAATAAAAGAAAATAAAGGAAAAAAAGTATCTTGGTGTATCTGAGAAGTATCCAAAGCTTTTTTTTAAAAAAAAAAATAGTATGCTTAAAAGTTAAAACAAGTTCTTGACATATACCTACAAGTATCAGTATCTGATATGAATCCAACATAGATACACCGTACAAAGTCAAGCCTACAGACTTCTCAAACTATAGCATTGTTTAAGCCTACAGATCTCTCAAGCTATAGCATTGTTTTTTGAAAACAATTTGCAACTAACAGACAATAAACAATTTTTTTTACTCAACATGGTATGCATGAACACTCTTCTCATTCTTCTAAAAAGATTTTCCTACTCTGGAATTCTGTACTCAAGAAGATGTTAGCACCTTAAATTGGAGGAAAAAGGTTGGGGGTTTAAGAGAAACCACAAACATGTCATACCAACTTAGATTTCTAATTAAGCTCACCAAGTTGTGGTTTTGGCCTTAATAAGAAAACCTCATCTTGTGTCTATGAAAAAAAAATGGAGTTGATTTGATAAAGAAAAGACTTAATTTAAATCAAACAGCAGTATCGATAAAGACATATTGTCTCGTACTTGGCCTAGTACTCATTATCTAATGCTTGTATAATAAAGCCTATATATATGTATATATGTATGTATATGTCACAGAGATGTATCATACCATGTAGACCCTACAGGCTGATATATCTTTATACAATTATTTACAATCTGTACAAAAAACCAGTTATATCGGTAGCATAGCAGGGTGCACTTGAAAGCTAAAGAGATGCAGCATCTCGATTCTAGAAACAAATAGCAGTTGTCTATATATCTATTTCAACATGAGATTTTCTAGTCTGCTTTTGCATTACCAGCCTAATGTAAATTCCAGGAAATCTATACTCAACTCAACTCATCTAAGCCTTTTTCCATCTACATGGGATCGGCTACATGAATTTGCTTCCTCCGCTCTAATCTATTTAGGATCAAATCGACATTCAAATTACAAATACTCAACTCAACTCAACCCATCTAAACCTTTTCCCAACTACATAGGGTCGGCTACATGAATCTGCTTCCTCCAATCTGCTCTATTTAGGACCAAGTCGACATTCAAATTACAAATAATTATATTTTTTTAATTATTTCTATCCATGTTAGTTTAGGTCTACCTCTACCTCTATTCTTACCATGGATTGTTAAAAGATCACTCTTTCTAATAAAGCATCCAAAGGTCTACGTTGTATATGTCCAAACTACTGCAATCGATATTCTTTCATTTTATTTTCAATTGGAGCTACTCCTATCATTTCTCTTATATGTTTATTTGTAATTCTATCTTTTAAAATTTTATCACATATTCATCTTAATATATGCATTTTGTTACACTTAATTTATTCACATATTTCAATATTGCCCAACACTCTGTTCCATATAGCATTGCTGACCTAATAGCAATTTTATAGAATTTTTCTTTAATTTTAATGAGATGTGCCGATCATAAATACTCCCGAAGCACTCTTCCACTTAATCCATCCTGCTTTAATTCTATGATTCACATCTTCACCTATTTCAACTTCTTGCTGGATAATTGATCCCAAATATCTAAATTTTCACTCTTTGATATCTTTTGGCTTACAATTTTTACAGTTTCTTTATTTATATTTCTACTCCCACTAAAATTATATTTCATGTATTTAGTTTTAGTTCTACTAATCTTAAAACATTTAAATTCTAAAGCCTCTCTTCAAATCTCTAGCTTAGTATTTACTCCAGATTTAGTTTCATCAATCAACACTATATCATTTGCAAATAACATACACCATGGAATATCATCTTGAATATGTTTGGTTAATTCATCCATAACTAATACAAAAGATCCTTGATGTAAACCTACAGTAATTGAAAACTCACTAGTTTCTCCTATTGTTGTTTAAACAATAGTTATTGCTCTATCATGCATATCTTTTATCAATTATATGTACCTTTTAGTAACTCCTTTTTTTTCTTAAAACCCACCATGTTATTTCTTTAGGTACTCTATCAATACTTTCTCTAAATCAATAAAGACCATATGAAGGTCTTTTTCTTTTCCTTATACCTCTTCATCAATCTTCTTAATAAATAAATAACTTTCATGATCATCTTCCATACATAAATCCAAATTGATTATTTAACACTAAAATTTCAGCTCTTATTCGATTTTCTATTACTCTCTCCCATAATTTCATTGTATTACTCATTAGCTTGATTTCTCTATAATTTGCACAATTTTGGATATCTCCTTTATTATTGTATATGGTATTAATATGTTTTTCTTCAATCATCCGGTATTCTTTAGTTGCTATAATCCTGTTAAATAAATTGGTTAACCACATGGCTCCAATTTCTCCAAAGCCTTTCCAAACCTCAATAGGGATTGCATCTGGTCCTAATGCCTTTGCATTTTTTATTTTACTCAAAGCCTTTTTAACCTCAAGCATACTAAATATACGAGCAAATTTATGTTTATTTGTTACTTCTACGTTATTGCATCCTTCTACTCTTAAATTTACTAAATTATTTTTATTTAATAATTTTTTAAAATAACTTTTCATCGTTCTTTTATCTCTTCTTCTTTTACTAAGACTTTTTCATCTTCATCCTTAATACATTTAATATAGTCAAGATCTTTTATTTTCTTTTCTCTTAGTTTTGTTAGTTTATATATAGTCATTTCACATTCTTTTGTATATAGTCTATTATATAAATCATCATAAACTTTAAGTTTGGCATTACTTACCATTTTTTAGCTTCTTTCTTTGCATTCCTATACTTTTTAAGACTTTCTTCATTCATAGCCTCTTGTCAAATTTTGTAGTTTTCCTTTTAAGCTTATGACAGCTTGAACTTCTCATTCCACCATCAAATTTTTTTTCCTACTAGTCCTACTCCTTTTGATTTTCCTATAACTTCTTTTGCTATATTTTTTATGCATTTAGTTGCTTTTTTTACATTAAATTAGGATCACTATTTATATTAATAATCATTTCTCTTACTAACTTTTCTTTAAATAATTCTAGTTTTTCTCCTTTTCAACTTTCACCATTTAATTTTTAGATTAATAGTTTTACGTTTTACTTTATATTTCATTTTTATCCATATGTCTGCTACCATTATCTTATGTTGTGAAGTTAAACTTTCTTATGTAAAAACTTTATAATTTTTGCATGTTATTTTATCTATCTTTCTAATTAAGAAAAAGTCTATTTGACTTTTATTAGATCCACTTTTAATGTTATTAAATGTTCGTCTCTCTTTTTGAAATAAGTATATGCTATTGTTAGATCATATGCCACTGCAAATCTAATAAGCTCATGCTGATTTCATTCCTATCTTCAAATACATATCCTTTATGTACCATTTCATATCCACCCCTTTGTTGACCTATATGTCCATTAAAATCTTCTTCCAAATATATCATTTCTTCTTGTGATATTTCTTGCATTACTTCATCTATGACTTCCCAAAATTGTATCTTAGTTTGTTGGTCTAATCCTACTTGTGATGCATATACACTAATTATGTTAATTATATTATTCTTAATTTAATTTAGTGATATAATTCAATCTCCTTTTCTAGTTACCTTAACAACATATTCCTTCAAATTTTATCTACAATTATTCCTACTTCATTTCTATTTTATATTTTTTTACTATAATATAATTTATATCCTATATTCTTTATTTCTCTAGATCTTTCACCTATCCATTTAATCTCTTATAAGCATATTATATTTATTTTTCTTCTAATCATAGTATCCACTATCTCCATAGCATTGCCTGTTACTGTTCTTATGTTCCAAGTTGCTACTCTAATCTAACTATTATAGACTAACTTCTTTACCTAGTGTGTCATTATTTTAGAATTCAGTAGAATCACACCATAAAAATTTTGAGGTAACTCCATCATAACAGATTTAACACCTTCCACACAACACTTAAAGACTTTTAAAGTTTCAATCCAATATTTAACTATAAAGAAAAGTTATTGACATCTTTTTTTCCAAAGTGCTCCTCAACTCTTCAGGCACTCTTAATTGGAACAATTTAAATTTTAACAGAAGATAACTGTTAACATGAGATTATCACTTTCTTATATTTCCAAAACAATATAGAAATTGCAAACTCTTTAATCAAGCACACAATAGAACTATGTTTTCAGTTTCCAAAAAAAAAAAAAAATCCTAATCCATATATTCGTTTCCTTGTTGTCCAAGTGTTGAAATATCTGTGCACATAATTTATCCTGCCAATGACGCATTTATAGGACCATATAATCGATAGTGGGCAATCCATTCAACATCAAGTTGATGAATTATTGCCCTAGATAGATGGATTTGACTTGTTCTATATCATCAAGCCAGAAGCGCTTCATTCCAATTAGGCAATTCCAGTCATAATTATACCAATCTTTCAAGCACAAAAAAAAACCAAACAATTCACCTTCATGACAACTATCGCCAACCAATAAACTACCAGAAACATGTCAACTGTCCATCAAACAAATGAGCATCCAGACCTCTAGACTTCCATGTCCTGAAATCTTGTTAATGCGCAAAGAAACTCATTAAGACAACCAAAATCCCATATGAAGACACAAAGAACTGAACAACTTTAGAACCAAATCAAAGAGGTTCATGTTTCCTCCATTATTCGCGCACACACCTCACGGGTTAAACTAACAACATCGAAAAGAAATCTAAAGGTGAAACAGAAGAAAGATGGGAGGAGATGGAAGGAGGAGAAGAATACCGAGTTGACAGCCCACTTCTCCTCGTCATAAATCTGAGAGTTCCAGAACTCCTTAATCTTCTCCACGGAGGACCCACGAGCCATTGCCAATCGTTCGTTAGGGTTTAGGGTTTTGGTTTCGCGCTCCCTTGCCTCCCCTTTCGCTAGCGGTGCCTCGAGGGGCCGTCAAGCCGAAAGGCGTAGATAAATGAAGTCTAATCGGAAAGGGTACCGGATATTACGTTAATAACGAAAACGCCACACATTAAAAGTACTGCGATTGGACGACGGCCTAAACATAAAATAAGCCGCAATAGACTAAAATAAATATAGAATATCTTATCCAAAATAAATAAATAAAATAGGTTATAGCTCAAGTAGTGTGAAAGGCTTCGATAAAATTCAACATTATTTGTAATTCTCTTTTCTAAAAGCTAGGTTATAGCTCAAGTAGTGTGGAAGGCTTCGATAAAATTCAACATTATTTGTAATTCTCTTTTTTAAAAACATACCACGCTATATATATATATATATATATTTTAGTATAGATAAGTAATCATATCATTTTAGGATGAGTCAAGTCTAATATATCTAAAAATAAAATTTATATAGGTACAATAGGGCATAGGTCATCCAGCTTCCATATTAAGAAATTAGAATGAAAAGCCATATAGACGGCTATCCAATCTGTCGCTGAATTGGCTTCTCAGTAGACATGCCAAATTTGGACTCTGTTAGCATTCTAAAGAGTAGATCGGATGTCATAGATCAAGGAATTGATTGGCAGATGATCACAGAAGTCTTGTCGGAGCCATCGAATGACAGTAAAAGAATTTTCTCAATAAAAAAGACTGCATGCACCAAGAATACGAGTGGCATAGAAGATCCCAACCCAAAAGTATAAAGTTCAGCAAGAGAAACAGAAAAGTCGAAAAGGCCGAATCCCCCCGCTGCCAATATAGCTCCATTAGACCCACGAATAACAAAAGCTAAACCTACAAATCTACCTCGAACACTCCCATCAAAGTTAATTTTGACAAACCCTAGATGTGGGGGCTCCCAAGAGATGAAAATTATGTGCCGGTGCACTGTTGCGGTAACAAAGGAGCCTCAGAGGCCAGGATTGTTAGAATTAAGAGCCATATGATAGTGTGTGTACTCAGCAGATAAAGCAATGGTTGTCCTTATTATTATGAGGGGAGGAACAATCTCGTCAGTGAATACAAGCAGGTTCTAGGATAACCAAATCTGATAAGCTATGTAAGCCCACGTAGCACCCTGTTGTTGAATCTCCCTATGAATATCTCGTCAGATAAAGCCTAGGAAAGAGATGTGATGAGGAATAATACCATCCTCCCAAGGGTGATGACCCAAAATCGGCCAAATCTGTCTCATTTTGGTACAGGTAAAATAGCGTGATCAGCAATCTCCTCCTTTTGACTACATAAAGGATAAGTAGGTTGTATGGCCAGACCCCTCCCAGAGAGCAGGGAGCAAGTAGAAAGACAGTCTCATGCAATCTTTCAAATAAAGAGCTAAATCCTGGGATGAATGGAAAGCTGCCAAATCCATGCCGCATCCATCGTGTGCTAGGGCCGTGGCCAATAAAGCTCCACGAGGTTCGTGATAGAAGCACAAAGAATATAGGATCTTCTCCATAATCTGGTGTCGGAGGTATGACCCGGGATGAGAGGATTAGTTAAGATGCAATAAGAGAGCTCCTTATCGAAGAAGCAAAACACTAAGGAATTATGCCAGATGGAGTGGTCCTGATTAATCAAATCAGTGACTCTCATATCGCTGGAAATGTTAATGCTGACAAAAGTAGGCCATCAGGACAGGGAAAGGTCTGCAATCCAAGTATTCTAAACAACATCAATAGAATAGCCATCACCAATCATCCATGAGATGTTATTTAGGATAATCAGAGCGTACCGGCAGACCTCTTTCCAAAAGAAAGAATATCCACACGTAGGCTGAAAATCTATGGAAGGAGTCTAGTCTCCGTATATGACACGCATAAAAAAAACTCCACAAGCAATACGAATCAAGCAAAAATTGAGTAGCATGCCTAGCAATCAAAGTCTCCCTCCTGACAATAAGGGATTGAATCCCAAGCCCCCTCTATAATCAGCAAGTAGATAGTGTTCCAAGCCAACAGGTGGATACCATGATCATCCTGCATAGAGGCCCAAAGAAAATCCCGAAAGCATCTTTCAATCTTCCTCAGACAAGTCAGTGGGATAGCAACATTGTTGGCCCAGATGGCAACCCAAGAGGGGGGGAGGGGGTGAATTGGGTTCTTTAAAAATTTTAACACTTTAAAGCTATGTACCTGATTTGAAAGTGGTTGAGTGCAATGAATAGATAAATGCTAAGCACAAATAAATGAGATAGAGAAAGAGAGAGATAAAGACACGACAAACACAAAGATTTTATAGTGGTTCGGTGTATCCAACACCTACATCCACTCCCAAGCTTCACTTGGGTCCACACTATAATCCACTTGATTACAGTCGAGTTATTTTATAAGCTCACAACTCAAACTTGTTATTTTTCCGGGGTCACAACGTACCTAGCCGGTTTTTCGGACTCACTAGCACAAACCTAACCACAATCTAACCTTAGCTTGTCCCAAGGTATACTATCTCCACTAATTTAATCCCCTGATTGAATTAGTAAACAACAATTTGAAAATAAAGTTTACAATACAATACAACTCCTTAAGTGAGCAAATATGCAATTAAATAAACAAGGGTAAGAAAAGCCTGTTTGAAGCGAATTTGATTTGAGCTTTTCTTTTTTTCTTCTTTTCCTCTTCTCCTTTGAAAGGTTGAATCAGGCCTCAGCTCAGATTCTTCACAAAAATTACAGTTGAGAAGTTGGAGAAAAATAGGGCTTTTGCTTTTTTTTTCTTCACTTGGAAAATCCTTCGATTTTGAACTTGAATGCTTTGGGTTTCTCTTTTTACTTTCTAGGATTGGTTGAAGTGAGCTCTGAGTTTATGTTTCTTCTTCTTTGATTTCTCTCTTTCTTTCACAAGATTCTTCGATTTTTCAGTCTCTTCTCTCTTCTCTTCAAACGGACGGTTCTTCCTTTTTATAGATCCCTTAATCCAAGATTAGTGGAAAAAATAGCCGTGGCAGAGTAGTTGGATTGCTTCTACATACAAAGAAAAATAACCATTAGAGATTAGGTAGAAAAATATTACCGTTGGAGTCCGTTCTGACATTTGCAAAAATCTGTTCCTGACAGGTTGGAGTCGACTCCAACTTTTCAGGTGTCAGCTCCAAATCGGGGTGTCCAAAAATAGTAATAAGAAATTTGTTGAGGAGTCGGCTCCGAAAAAGTTAAGTATCGGCTCGGCGCTATCGGGAGTCGGCTCCGAAATTCAAAGGTGTCAACTCTAACTTTGTCCAAAAACATGCTCTCTGTTCTCAGGTTAGAGTCAGCTCTAGAAACTTAGGTGTCAGCTCCGTAACTTTCAGGTGTCGGCTCCCAAACTCCAGGTGTCGGCTCTGAAAACTGATGCAGAAACCACTTCTCTGTATCTCAGATTGGAGTCGGCTCCGAAACTCTAGGTGTCGACTCCGGACCGTGCCAAAAATGTAGAAAGGTTCTGATACACCCTGGGGTCGGCTCCTAACTGTTTGGGTGTTGACTCTAAGTTCTGACTTACATATTTTCTTTTCAATTTTGATTCAAAACTCATTTCCTTACACCTTTTGACTGATTAAACATTTTTAATCCATGAAACACTTATTAAATTTGTTAGAAACATAGTGAATATACTCATGTCTTTTGTTAATCATCAAAAATAATAATTGGGTCAACAATCTTCCCCTTTTTGATGATGAAAAAAATATAGAGTATATGCATGATTAAACAATAAGAGTTTCAAATCAAATTTCTCAATTTTAAGTTCTCATAGTTAAACTCTCCCTGAATGAGGTAGCTCCCCCTATGATACTCAATTTAACATCTTCTCTCCCTTTATCATTAAGACTTAATGAACATATCAAATTAAGGTCATTTAAAGCTTGATACTTATTAAACCTTGATACTCATTAACTTATCTCATCGAAGCTACTTGATACCAATTAATTAAGCTTATTTGTTCCAATGCATATACAATCTTCTCTCCCCTTTTTTGTAATCAACAAAAAGGTTTTAGAAAAGATTCAAATTTAAAAGAACAATCAAATTTCATTTCATTATCCAAAGTTCAACATTTCATTTAATAAAAAGTAAGCATTATACATCAAAAAGAACTTCATTTCATCAAACTTCATTACATTAAAAGTAACTTCATTTCATTAAAAAAAAATTTCATAACATCAAAAGAAATTTCATAACATCAAAAGAAATTACATCAAAAGTATCAAAATGCAATATTTAATGATTTATAAGAAGCCTTTGCAATTCTTCTATAATTTTTTCCATTCCTTCACTTTGAGTTCTGACAAATTCCTTTAGTCTTCTATCAATGAATCCACATGCAGTAACAATTTTGTCTTGAAGCTCTGCATTGCATTTAGAATAGGTCTCTGAATCACCTCCAATCTCTTTGAGTTCTTAAAAAATGTTCTTGAGATCATTCTTTAATGCTTCTGAGGAAGATCCAAGGATTGACTCAATTTTGCTCACCCTTTCATCCAAGGAATAGAGAGTATCTCTCAAGTTCATAAATTTGCTATCTAACTCAGTCTTCATCTCTTCTTTATGATTCAAAAGTAAGGATTTCAATTGTTCCATTTGAGTATCAGAAAAACTGGTAGAAGCTTGAATAAATGAACTTGAAGCAGGTGCAGGAGCTGCTGAGGGTGCAGGGCTACTAGGTCTTGGCGAAATATGTCTCACAAAAGGTCCAGGTGTTGTAGCTCCAACATCAGTAGCTCTTTCATCCAAGAGACTTTTCCTTTTCCAAATTCCATCCTTCTTCACAAATTCCATTCTATGTACAGTTGCTAAACTATAGTAATCTGTGTACCTTAAATTCTTTTTTGGTTCATTTTCAGAAATAACAACACCCTGACTCTGAAATACTAAAGTCAATATCATACCATAGGGTAAAGTAGATCTTTTCTTATTTTCGGCTTCAGCCATATACCAGACCATCATACCAGCCAAATTGATTCGCTGACCAGTCAAAACATTATCCATAATTACAATGTCTCGCTCTGAGACATACTCAAACCTGCCGGTCTTGAAAATAAAATCCTTCCACATATATTATGAAGTAATCTCAACTCAAGAGGCAATTGGTTTGCCCTAATTTCTTCAAATTCAGTAACTCCTCTTCCTAGCATCCTTGATAAAGCATTTGACCTTTCACTGTGAATGCTTCCAGCAAGCCCAGTAACAGAAATCCCTAAAAGGTTTCCTAAGATTTATGAGGTTATATGAATCCTTTTTTTTACTGAACTAACTATTCCTCCATCTCCTCTAGACATATTGAAATAAAACTCCTTGACTAAGGCTGGATAAATAGGTAAATCAAGGGAGCATACCTTATCCCAACCTAGTTCTATCAACTGCCGTCCAATGGTGAAACATTCTTCCTCAAAGAAATGAAAGTCTACCTTCCTGCCCATTTGATTACTCGGCCTGCTAGAGTATCAATTTGAGGTGAGGAGGGGCTTGGAGCAACGCTCGGTGTGGATGATGAGGAAGAGGACGAAGAACTTGGTGAAGGCTGCCTTGCCAGACGCCTCACTATTCGTTTCCTGGTCGTCACCATTCCACCAAACACAGATCCCCTACGTTTGGGTGCCATTGAGAGCTAAGGAGTGGTTAATTTGGCGGATTTTGGGTTTTGGGAAGAGTTGGAGAGAGTTTGGAGGGGTTATGAGTCGATTGAAATGAACGAGGAGTCGGCTCTGCCCTAGATAAGTCAACCTGGGACCACTTGGAGTCGACTCCCGCAAAGCGAGGTGTTTGCTCCAGGTCGCTAACACAGTTAGCGCTCGAACTGGAGTCGGCTCCGCTAAGGCGGGTGTCAGCTCTAAGGTCTCAGACCGTGAGTGACACAGACAAGGTGTCGACTCCATAAATTGAGGTGTTGACTCCACTGTTAGTTTCAAAAAAAAAAGAGAGTTTCAAACATCCGAAACTTGTCAAAATAAAATCAATAAATTTTGGATAAAATCTTTAAAATGTAGAGAATCAAATTGTTTAAATGTCTAGATAAATTATCTTAAAATCATGAGAGAAATTTCAAGAAATTGATTAAATTCTAGATAATCATTCCTTAGGAGTTTCAAAATTATTTCAAAGGGTCACAAATCCCTAACTCTCCTCTAAGATAACAAATCTTTCTTCACTCAAGGGTTTTGTAAATATGTCAGCTAATTATTCTTCAGTACAAATATAATCAAAACAAATGTCACCATTAGCTACATGTTCTCTAATAAAGTGATATCTAATTTCAATATGTTTAGTTCTTGAATGTTGTAAAGGATTTTTAGTTAAGTTTATTGCACTTGTATTATCACATTTAATAGGAGTTTTATCAAGTGTTATGTCATAATCTTCAAGTTGTCACTTAATCCAAAGGATTTGAGCACAGCAACTTTCAGCTGCAGCATATTCAGCTTCAGCAGTAGATAATGCAACCGAATTTTGCTTTTTGCTAAACCAAGAGATTAAGTTACTTCCTAAAAATTGACATGCACCACTTGTACTCTTTCTATCTAATTTACAACCAGCATAATCAGAATCAGAATAAGCAATCAAATTTAATGTTGAGTCTCTAGAATACCATAATCCTACATTTTTAGTTCCACTTAGATATCTTAGTATTCTTTTTACAACAATTAAATGAGATTCTTTAGGTTCAGATTGAAATCTAGCACATAGACAAATAGCAAACATGATATCAGGTCTACTTGTAGTTAAGTAAAGTAAAGATCCTATCATACCTCTATAATGCTTTTGAACAACTTTCTTACCATCTTCATCTTTATCTAATTTGCATGAAGGACTCATAGGTGTTCCAAGGGGTTTGATTGATTTCATTCCAAATTTCTTGAGAATTTCCTTCGTGTACTTTGTTTGGTTGATGAAAATCCCCTCTTTGCTTTGTTGAGTTCTCCCATCATGCTCATTTCGAATTCACCCTGCATTAACTTAGCAAATTCTTGACACAAAAGATTGTTAGTAGCATCGAATACAATATCATGTACATATATTTGTACTACTAATAAATCTTTATCTTTTCTTTTCAAGAATAGGGTTTTATCAATATTTCCTCTAGAAAAATTATTTTCAATTAGAAATTTACTTGACCTATCATACCAAGCTCTAGGTGCTTATTTTAAACCATACAGTTCTTTATGTAATTTAACAACATGATTTAAAAATTCATGATCTTCAAAACCAGGTGGTTATTCTATAAAAACTTCTTCATTTATAAAACCATTTAAAAATGCGCTCTTAACATCCATTTGAAACAATTGATATTCATATGACATGCAAATGCAAGTAATAATTTAATTGCTTCTAATCTAGCTACAGGTGCAAAAGTTTCATCAAAATCAATTCTTTCTTCTTGATTATATCCTTTTGCAACTAATCTAGCTTTATTTCTAATCACTATGCCATTTTCATCCAATTTATTTCTAAATACCCATTTAGATCCTATAACTGAGTGACCTTTAGGTCTATCAACTAAGGACCATACATTATTCCTAATAAATTGATTTAGTTCTTCTTGCATAGCTAGCATCCAGTTACTATCTTTTTCAGCTTCTTCAATAGTTTTAGGTTCAATTTGAGATACAAATGCAAGATGATTATTGATATTTCTCATAGATGATCTAGTTCTTACACCTTGAGATGAATCACCAATAATCAATTCCTTTGGATGACCATAGACATATCTCCAATCTCTAGGAAGATCTAATCATTACGAGTAGTATCAATAACATCAACCCTAGGAGAATCATCATCTTTAGCTTCTTGTTCATGACTTAAAGATACATCTATTTAATTTTTCAATACATCTTTCTAGCAAAATTGTATCTTCCTCATCATCAATCTTTTCTAAACTTGATGCTAAAGATTCATCAAAAACTTTAGCTTCTTGTTCATGATTTAAAGATACATCTATATTTAATTTTTCAATACCTCTTTCTAGCAAAATTGTATCTTTCTCATCATCAATCTTTTCTAAACTTGATGCTAAAGATTCATCAAAAACTACATGAATAGATTCTTCTACAATTAAGTTTTTCTTGTTAAATACTCTATAGGCTTTACTAGTTGTTGAATATCCTAAGAATATGCCTTCATCATATTTTGCATCAAATTTTTCAAGATTATCTTTACCATTATTATGAATGAAACATTTACAACCAAATGCATGAAAATAACTAATGTTTGGTTTCCTATTATTCCATAATTCATAGGGAGTTTTCTTAAGAATTGGCCTAATTAGGGCTCTATTAAGAATATAACATGCCGTGTTTATAGTTTCCGCCTAAAAGTATTTTGGAAGGTTACTTTCACATAGCATGGTACGAGCCATGTCCTCTAAAGTTCTATTCTTTCTTTCTACAACTCCATTTTGTTGTGGTGTTCTAGGTGCAAAAAAATTATGATGAATGCCATGTTCAATGCAGAAATTTTCAAATAAGTGATTTTTAAATTATGTACCATGATCACTTCTAAGAGACACTATGGTGTCATTTTTCTTATTAATGACTTTCTTGAAGAATTTCATGAATATAGGAAAAGTCTCATCCTTATGAACCAAAAACAATACCCAAGTGAATCTAGAATAATCATCTACTATTACAAGACCATATTTCTTTCCTCTTAGACTAGTAGTTCTAGTAGGTCCAAAAAGGTCCATGTGAAGTAGCTCTAGTAGCCTAAAAGTGGAAACAATACTTTTAGATTTGAAAGAGTTTCTAGTTTATTTTCCAAATTGACATGCATCACATATTTGTTATTTTCAAAATCTAACTTTGGAAGACCTTTAACTAAATCCATTCTAATTAATTTTGAAATTAGGTGTATGCTTGCGTGACCTAATCTACGATGCCATAGCCATCCAATCTCATTCACATTAGCATTATTGACAACTAGGCAATGATTACTAGTAGACAGATTGTCTAAATCAATTAAGTATACATTGCCATTTCTATTACCAACAAATACAATGCTATTGTCTATGGGATTAGAAACAGTGCAGATAGAAGCTTCAAATGAAACTTTAAAACCTTTATCACACAATTGACTAATACTAATTAAATTATGTTTTAAGCCATTTACATATAAAACATTTTCTATAAAAGTGGAGGGAGTTATTTGAATTTTACCAAATCCCATAATTTGGCCTTTACCATTGTCTCCAAATGTAACAACTCCTCCTCTTTTATCTTCAAGGATGATGAATTGATCCTTATCACTCGTCATGTGCCTTGAGTAGCTGCTATCAAGATACCACTTATATTTTGATCTTTTGGCTGCAAGACACTCCTGCAAAGTGATCAAATCTTATGTTTAGGTACCCAAGCTTTCTTGGGTCCTTCATGGTTAGTAGCAATAAAGATTGTTTCTTTGGAAACCCATATTTTCTTTCCTTTAACACTTAAATTCTTATTAATTTTTCTAAACTTGCATTCATAGGCTTTATGTCCTTTCTTGTTACAGCAATAACATGAAACATCATTTTTATCTTATTTCTTTATAAAAAATTTTTAATAAACTTTTGTTTCTTGTTAGGCCTATAACCTAATCCAGCATTATCAAATGCAGCTCTTTGATTACTCAATAGCAAATTAAGTTTTTTAGAACTATATGTAAATTTATCAACTATATTTTTATATTTATCAACTTCTTTCTTTAAGCAAATATTTTCATTAGAAATTGATTCTTTTTCTTTTAACAAATTCTTATTTTAGATTTTCGTTCTTCAACTTTATGAGTTAGTTTATCTTTTTGTTTGACAAGATTTAAATTATTATTTTTTAAAAATTTGCTTTTCTTTTTCAAAACTTTAAAATCACTAACTAATTCGTTAAATGCATCAAATAATTCATCAAAGGAAAAGTCATGAGTTTCGGTACTTACCTCATCATCATTTGCCATAAAGCAAATGTTTGCAATATCCTTTTGTTCCTTCTCGGAAGAGGATTCTTCACTATCACTCCATGTTGCAACATAAGCCTTCTTCTTCTTCTTGTAGGCTTTCTTCAATTGAGGATAGTCATATCTAAAGTGCCCCAGTTTCTTACATTCATAACATATGAGGGGGTCTTTCTCTTTGTCCTTGTCCTTCTCTTTTTTTTTTCACTTTCCATTTTGTTCCAAACTTTTTCTTGTGAAAAGGTTTTCTTTTTTGCATAAACTTTCTGAACTTCTTTGCAAGAAGGATTGTCTCATCATCTTCCTCTTCTTCTTCACTACTGCTTGTTTTCTTTTCTGCAGCTTTAAGGGCAATTGTTCTCTTCTTTTTGACTTCTTCCTCTTGATGCTGCTTCATTGTCAGCTTATGGGTCATCAATGATCCAAGTAGCTCCTCCAAAGGTAAGGCATTGAGGTCCTTGGCTTCTTGGATTGCAGTCACCTTTGCTTCCCATGACCTTGGAAGAGACCTAAGAATTTTACGAACCAATTCGGGGTTAGTATAGGTCTTGCCAAGACTCTTCAGACCATTTATAATATCAGTAAATCTAGTGTACATGCATGTGATAGTTTCATTTTGTTCCATGCTAAACAATTCATATTTGTGCACTAGAATATTGATTTTTGATTCTTTTACTTGATTAGTACCCTCATGGGTAACTTCTAATCTATCCCAAATTTTTTTTTGCAGAAATACATGTAGAAATTCTATTAAATTCATTAGCATCTAAAGCATAATATAAAATATTCATGGCTTTTGCATTGAGCTAAGCCATTTTCCTATTGTTCTCATTCCAATCCCTTTCGGGTTTAGGAACTATTAAACCATCTACTAAGTGTGTGGGTGTGCTAGTTCCATTAGTGATTATACTCCATAGTTCATAATCTAAAGCTTGAATAAAAATTCTCATTCTAGCTTTCCAATAAGAATAATTTGAACCATTAAATAAAGGAGGTCTATTTGTGGATTGACCTTCAGCAAATGAAGATCCAGCTTGAGCTGCCATTTGAATCTTTAACTCTTGATCGTTGGATCAAACAAGAAATGAGTACAAGCTCTGATACCAATTGTTGGCCTAGATGGCAACCCAAGAGGGGGGGTGAATTGGGTTCTTTAAAAATTTTAACACTTTAAAGCTATGTGCCTGATTTGAAAGTGGTTGAGTGCAATGAATAGATAAAAATGAGATAGATAGAGAGAGACAAAGCACGGAAACATAAAGATTTTATGGTAGTTCAGTATATCCAACACCTACATCCACTCCAAGCTTCACTTGGATCCACACTATAATCCACTTAATTACAGGCGAGTTGTTTTACAAGCTCACAACTCAAACTTGTTTTTTCCGGGATCACAACGAACCCAGCTGATTTTTCCGAGCTCACCAGCACAAAACCCAACCACAAGCTAACCGTAGCTTGTTCTGAGGTATACTACCTCCACTAATTTAATCCCCTGATTGAATTAGTAAACAACAATTTAAAAATAAAGTTTACAATACAATACAGCTCCTTAAGTGAGCAAATATGCAATTAAATAAACAAGGGTAAGAAAAGCATGTTTGAAGCAAATTTGATTTGAGCTTTTCTTCTTTTCCTCTTCTCCTTTGAAAGGTTGAATCAGACCTCAGCTCAGATTCTTCACAAAAATTGCAGTTGAGAAGTTGGAGAAAAATAGGGCTTTTGCTTTCTTTTTCTTCACTTGAAAAATCCTTCAATTTTGAACTTGAATGCTTTGGATTTCTCTTTTTTACTCTCTAGGATTGGTTGAAGTGAGCTCTGAGTTTTTTTTTTCTTCTTTGATTTCTCTCTCTTTCTTTCACAAGATTCTTCGATTTTTCAGTCTCTTCTCTCTTCTCTTCAAACAAACGGTTTCCCCTTTTTATAGATCCCTTAATCCAAGATTAGGTGAAAAAAATAGCCGTTACAGAGTAGTTGGATTGCTTCTACATACAAAGAAAAATAGCCATTAGAGATTAGGTGGAAAAATATTATCGTTGGAGTCCGTTCTGACATTTGAAAAATCCGTTCCTGACAGGTTAGAGTCGGCTCCAACTTTTCAGGTGTCGGCTCCAAATCGGGGTGTCCAAAAATAGTAATAAGAAATTCGTTAAGGAGTTGGCTCCAAAAAAGTTAAGTGTCGGCTCGGCGCTATCGGGAGTCGGCTCCGGAATTCAAAGGTGTCGACTCTAACTTTGTCCAAAAACATGCTCTCTGTTTCAGGTTAGAGTTGGCTCTAGAAACTTAGGTGTCGGCTCCGCAACTTTCAGGTGTCGGCTCCCGAACTTCAGGTGTCGTCTCCAGAAACTGATGCAGAAACCACTTCTCTGTATCTCAGGTTGGAGTCAGCTCCGAAACTCTAGGTGTCAACTCCGGACCGTGCCAAAAATGTAGAAAGGTTCTGATACGCCCTGGGGTCGACTCCTGATTATTTGGGTGTCGACTCTAAGTTCTGAACTTACATATTTTCTTTTCAATTTTGATTCAAAACTCATTTCCTTACACCTTTTGATTGATTAAACATTTTTAATCCCTGAAACACTTATTAAATTTGTTAGAAACACAGTGAATATACTCATATCTTTGTTAATCATCAAAATCAATAATTAGGTCAACAAACATTGAATAAGATATAGAGAGGAAAAGAAGTGAGCACCAAGCGCAAAAGGGTAATCCTAGCCATCATGGATAGACCTATGACCTGCCACCCATCCAGATGATCACGAACACACCTCTCAAGGTCACTAAAATCGCTACTCCATGGTTATCCTCCCCATAATAGGGTTCCCCAAATAAGATAGCCGATCAGCTTGAGCAAAGATGTGTTAGTGTATGCCCTATATCCGATTGGATTGAATGCTGTATACATTCTATGAATACAAATCAAATAAAATGGTTTCTTTATCTATCCAGATATCTTTTATTTGATATATTTGTCTGTGAGATAAAGTCTAAAAGAATGTGAACCATGCATATGGAATTTGTAATAGAGATTACAAATTGTGAGATCCAAATTGCACGTTATGGTTTGATTCTTTAAATTTTTTTAGTCGATGTGTAGATGGGACTGGATACCATCGAACACCGTGAGACTGGCACACATTGCATATCCTCACCCTTGAGGTGAGCAACTGATTTCACAAGCTAAAGTATGAAGATACTTGGATAGGTGGTGGATGCTTGTTATTCTAACGATGCATTGGATGACCCGTACAGAGATCCCATATGGATATTCTATATAGTGTCGATAGTTGATCTCTAATAATGATGGTGTGAGTGATCCTTTGACTTGAGATCTTCATTGCATCTCATGTGTGGAATGTCATGCTTTGATGACATCCAAACGTCGCTTTAGCCACTGGCAAATATGGTGTTGATTGGGTATGACATAAAGTACATGAAGGTAGTATTTGATCAAGACAGGATTTGTCTCCCTTGATAGAAAGAGTTATATCCCACGGCCACTTGATGGATTAAATTGATTGTTAAATCCTTGCAAGGTTGAGTTAGAATTCAAAATGGTTTCGAAGTTCTAATTCATACGAGTCAATTTTTTCTGAGATCAAGTAAACAAAGATCAATTACAGGGTTGACACATTCCATACCATTGATTGATTTAGGATATGTGATGAAAGGATTTGATCATACGGTAACCGTTCATGGACAGGTATTGTTGATGGTCACGTCAACAAAACCTTTAGTAGTTGGATGGTCATGATTCTTTGCTAGAGGCCTCTTATGATCTATAATCATGTTGTTGACTTGGACAAAGAGTTGTCCAATCATTCCTAGGGTATGTGATTAGGATATGATTATTGCCAACATGTTAAAGGGCCTAATGGATCACATGCATTAAGGAGAATTTTGGATGAATTAAAATGAAAATTAAATTAGATGTAATTCAGATAAGATGACCAATTAAATAATTGGGTAAAACCCAATTTAAAGAAGATAAAATAATAATGGATATGATCCATCATAGTAGAAGGAATGTTAGGAAGAAATTATTTGCGCATATGATGAACAAATAATTGGATACCCAAATATGGCATGTTCCATGTGATTGGCGGCTCTGATTATTTGGGTATGGATGATAAATCTCAACCATGTGAAGAAGGATTCATGCCCATAGAATGAGGCAGGATGAATATGTATAGATTGGGGCATGTAGTTATGTGATAACCAACTTCTAATATCAAAGGCTGAGATTGTAACACTTGGATTAACGTTACCATAAGAAGGGGAGTCTCTTCCTCTTCCTTGGATTAAGGTTACCATGATGTTACCATAAGAAGGAAGTCTCTTCCTCTTCTTTGGATTAAGGTTACCATAAGAAAAGAGGTCTCTTCTTCTCCCTTGAAACGTTTCTTTCCCTTCCTCTCTCCCTATAAATATGTTCCTTCTCTTCGGTGAAGATCTACGGAGATATCTCTTGTTTTGAATATTTATATAAGAAGATTCAAGAGGCACTATCACCTCTCTCTCCCTAAGTATCATCTTTATACCTTGAAGGTCTTTATCCACTCTTCTGCATGGATCACCGTTAAGGCCAAACACATGGACGGCTAGTGGCAGAGGATTCTTTTCTACATCGATAAAGGACTCAGGTATGAATAAATCTAATGTTTTAGGAATTTTATATTATATCTTCTGCTATGTTTTTATGAATTTGATTCATGTCTTGAATACATAATTCCTATCAGTGGTATCAGGGCCACCTTAGGCTATAGATTCATTAATCTGATAGGATATTTGAGTCAATATGATTGATAATATGAGTTTTTATTATGCTTCTTATGAAAATTAAAATCCTAAATAGTTTTCATATGTTGATAATAAATCTAAAATAAAATAAAATGTTTATTATTTGATGATAAACAATATTATTTAGATTTATGCATGTTCATTATCATGTTAAAATAAAGTACTTTGATATGATATCAGAGATAAAGATTTATTATATGATAATAAATAATAATTAATTTAGATTTAATCATATCTGTGTCATGTTAAAATAATAATTATTATTTATGCATGATAGATACTATATGCTGAAATCCTAGAAATATGTATAGGATTTAATTTTAACATAATTATTGATATGATTAAGATCTGATATTTATATGATAATGAACGTTGAAAAATTATTTTGGATATTTAGATTATGATAAGATTGTGATTAAATATAATCATATGGAATTTAAAATTTTATATTTTAAATCCAAAATCTTATCATAACAAGAATATGATTAGGGTTTGTTAGAGACATTAGGATTTATATGGGATGTGAAACCGACATATCATAATATGTAATTAAATGATAAAAAATTTAAAATTTAAAATTTAAATTTTTAAAATTTGAATTAAGAATTCTTATCCTAATATCCTAACAAGATCACTATCTTAAGTTATCATAAAATGTAATAGATGATAAAGATTTATGAAACTTAGACTTAACCACATCATTGCTTGATCCTATGATCCCAATATTGGTCTGATCAATTAGGCTTACATTATTGGTGTCTAAGATAAGTATGATCATGGTTTTTAATTGATCCATTCACTGTACCCATTCAATGGGATCGAATGGTATGCTAAATAGGACCCCATTGATCAGCTAATCTAACCATTATTATGGAAAGCTCTTAATTGATTAGATCAATAAGGTTAATCAGGATAGAAGCAATAGATCTAGTCACATGATTAGGGTTTCTATATCAGATAGTGGTCGAAAATCCTAATTTGATTAGGAATCCCAAATCATAAGATTTAATCTTATGATATTTTTTAGGTTAATAAAGATTAATCTAAAATCTACATATAGGATATATAACCTAGCATAGTACAAATATTGTAGATGTAGATGGGACCTATATGCGCTAAATCCCTCCACGAATATTAAGTCATAAGCCTTCCATTGTTCACATGATACAAAATCATTAGGTCATGAGATTTGTATGCCAAAGCCGAGATCGAGTGTATTATGAGGAGTTGATTGTGGAATAATGGGTTGACTTAACTAGATTAGCTGGCATAATTGGCCAAAGTTAGGGTCAGTCTACTCTAAAGGTAAACTTTAGGGTAATCATATATAGATGTGATTAACAAGGCAATATCCCTTAAATGATCTAGGAGTCACATTAGATGTGATTGATGATAATCTACCAAATTTGGTTTACCGAGATTTGTTATGCCAAAGCCAAGGGCAAGGTAATTCAAATGAGGATCCTAGCCCACTAAGAAATTGAATGCCAATTTCTCGAGATTAATAGAGAGGGCTATTAACCTTGATAAAATAGTGGAGAAACCAACTTAATTAAAAATCTATAATTACCATATTAAGTTGGTGATTAGTATTCATAGTAATTGACTCATTCTAATTTTATGTAGGTTATTAGAGAAACCATGAGTGAAACATCAACTTAGGAATACTTTAGATTCCAACAAATTGACTGGACTCAACTTCCCTGATTGCTAAGGAATGCAAGGATCTACCAAATTTGGCTTACCGAGATTTATTATGCCAAAGCCAAGGTCAAGGTAATTCAAATGAGATCCTAGCCCACTAAGGAAATTAAATGCCAATTTCTCGAGATTAATAGAGAGGCTATTAACCTTGATAAAATAGTGGAAGAAACTAACTTAATTAAAAATCTATAATTACCATATTAAGTTGGTGATTAGTATTCATAGTAATTGACTCGTTCTAATTTTATGTAGGTTATTAGAGAAACCATGAGTGAAACATCAACCTTAGGAATATTTTAGATTCGAACAAATTGACTGAACTCAACTTCCCTGATTGGCTAAGGAATGCAAGGATCGTTCTTTGATCTAAAAAATTCGTTTTGTCCTAGATAAGGTTGCACCAAAGTCCCACCAGCGGATGCTCTGACTAAGGTTCATGTGGTATACAACCGGTATAAAGATGCTGAAGAAATGGCCACATATTTGATGTTGGCCCCGATGTCACCTGATCTTCAGAAACAACATGAGCATATGAATGCTCAGGAGATTTTGAAGCACTTGCAAGAGTTATTTAGTGCACAGTCTCGATATGAGAGGTTTCAAACTCTAGAGAGCGTTTCAGTGCAAAATGACTGAGGATTCATCAGTGGATGCCCACGTGCTGAAAATAATCAATTTGATTGAGAAGTTGGCACGATTGGGTTTTGTGATGGATCATGAACTAAGTATTGACTTGGTTCTATAGTCACCATCTCCCAGCTTTTCGTAGTTTGTTCTTAATTTCAACATGAACAAGCTAGAGGCATCTCTACCTGAGCTCGCGAATATGTTGACGAATGCCGAGCCCAACATTAAGAAAGAAAAGGGACGGGTTATGGTCGTGGAGTCCTCTAGCGCTCGTAAAAAGCAGCCAAAGAAGAATAAGGTCCAAAAGGCCAAGACGACTAAACCAAATAAGGGCATTAAGAAAAATAAAGTAGCCAAGGGAAAGTGTCACTTTGTGGGAAGGAAGGGCACTGGAAGCGAAACTGCAAGGCTTATTAACCTGAAAGAAAAGAAACATACAAATGCTTCTACATCAGGTATATTTATGATTGAGATGTTTCTTCTGTTACTTCTTATTCCATTTGGTATTGGATACCGTTGTGGATCTATATTTGTATTAACATGCAGATGATAAGAAGCAGTAAAAAGCTGGAGAAAGATGAAGTGATCCTGCGCATGAAAAATGAATCAAAGGTTGCTGCTTTAGCTATAGGATCTTGTTCTTCGTCTTTGCCCACTGGGCTTGTAACGGAGCTTAGTAATTGTTCCTATGTTCAAACATAACAAAGAATATTATTTCATTTTATGTCTTGTAAATGATGGATATACATTTGAAATTGGAAATAAAGAATTTAATTTTTAAAAATGAAATGTTCTTTGTTCTGCTGAAATATTCAATGGGATTTATGTTTTGAATTTACAATGCCCTGTTCTCAATGTAGAAACTAAGAAATTAAAATTAAATAATTCTAAGAACTTGTTCCTATGCACTGTCATTTAGGCCATATAAATGAAATACGTTTAACCAAGTTACATAAGGATGGCTACTTGGGCTCATTCGATTGGGAATTATTTGAGGAATGTGAGTCATGCTTGCATGGCAAAATGACTAAGTATCCTTTACTAAAAAGGGTGAACGAGCAATTCGGATATAAGTGGTCCTATAATATTCATACAATAGGAGGTTTTTCTTACTTCATCACATTTATAGATGACCATAGTAGGTATGGTTATGTATATCTGATGAAGCACAAATTTGAAGCCTTTGAAAAGTTTAAAAATTCAGATCCGAAGTAGAAAAACAAAGTGGTAAAAGTATTAAGATAGTTTGATTAGATCGAGATGGAGAATACTTAAGCCATGAGTTCTTAAAATATTTGAAGGAGAATGGAATTTTCTCTCATGACTCCTTCTGGTACGCCACAACATAATGGTGTATCAGAAAGGAGGAATCTCACATTATTAGATATGGTGCGATCAATGATGAGCCTTGCAAATCTTCAAAAATGTTTTGGGGTTATGCGCTACACACAATCGAATACACTCTAAACCGAGTTCCATCTAAGTCGGCCAGTTTCACTCCCTATGAGATATGGTGTGAAAAGAAACCAACCCTTAGTCATCTAAGGATTTGGGGTTGCTACGCTTATGTAAAGCGTAATAAGTCGGACAAGCTTAGAGCTAGATCCGATAAGTGTAATTTTGTGGGGTATCCTAAAGAAACAAAAGGATACTATTTCTATCACCCACTCGAGCAAAATGTTTTTGTCTCAAGGCATGCCATATTTTTAGAGAATGAGATTTTTCTATGAAAGGGCAGTGGAAAAAATATTGAGATTAGTGAAACTCAAGAACCACAAATTGACACAGACCGATTAGATGATATAGAGCAAATGCCAAATGCAGTGAGAGTTGAGCAGAGACTCAACTCACATTCATGCAACATTTGTGTGAGCCTGTATCAGTAATGATAGAGCAACAGGTAGCTCCAAGTACACATCAGCTACGTAGGTCTAGTAGAACACATTATATTCCTAAGAGATATGGATTTCTTATAGAAGATGATAGCTTACTAACTACGAGGAAGCAATATGTGACATTGACTCCAAGACATGGCTTGAAGCCATGAAGTCTGAAATAGACTCATGTACGACAACCAGTATGGACTTTGGTTGATCCACCTGAAGGGATAAAACCTATTGGGTGCAAATGGGTCTTCAAGAAGAAGATTGACATGGATAGTAATGTGATTACTTATAAGGCGAGGCTAGTTGCAAAAGGTTACAAGCAAAGGCAAGGTGCTGACTTTGATGAAACTTTTCTTCTGTAGCCATGCTTAAGTCCATAAGGATTTTGCTTGCGATTGCAGCCTATTATGATTATGAGATATGGCAAATGGATGTCAAGACTGCCTTCCTAAATGGTGATTTAATGGAGGATGTATATGACACAACTGAGGGTTTTAAGTCCATTGATTCTCAAAAGGTATGCAAGCTGCAAAGGTTCATTTATGTCTTAAGCAAGCCTCTAGAAGTTGGAACATCCGTTTTAATGAAACAATAAAAAAGTTTAATTTATCAAAAATGAGGATGATCCATGTGTGTATAAGAAGGTTAGTGGGAGTATTATTGTTTTCCTGATATTATATGTAATGACATATTATTGATAGGAAACAATGTATCCTTGCTGCAAGAAGTGAAGGATTGGTTGTTAGCAAGTTTTCCATGAAAGATTTGGGAGAAGCAGCCTACATACTGGGTATTAAGATCTATAAAAATAGATTTAGGAGGTTGCTTGGATTGTCTCAATCAACGTACATATAAAGTGCTAAAATGGTTTAGCATGAAGGAATCCAAGAAGGGATTTCTTCGGTATCGCATGGGGTACATCTCTCCAAGGACATGAGTCCTAAGACCCAAGTGAGAGAGAGCACAAGAATAGGATTTCATATGCCTCAGCAATCAGATCCATCATGTATGCATGCTATGTACGAGACCTGATGTTTCTTATGCTTTGAGTATCTAGTAGATACCAGGCAAACCCTGGTGAGAAATATTGGATGGCCATCAAGAATATCCTTAAGTACTTACGAAGGACTAAGGATATGTTCTTGGTTTATGAAGGACAAAAACTCATAGTTTAGGGTTATACAGATTCTAATTTCAGTCTGATAAAGATAATTATAAATCTAATCAGGCTATGTTTTTACACTCAATGGCGGTATAGTCAGCTGAAAGAGTTCCAAGAAGAAGACGACTGCCGACTCTACGACCGAAGCAGAGTACATCACAGCATCAGATGCAGCCAAAAAAGCAGTTTGGATCAAAAAGTTCATCACTGAACTTGGTGTGGTTCCAAGCATTGCTGATCCAGTACACTTGTATTGTGACAACAATGGAGCTATTGCGCAAGCTAAGAAGCCAAGGTCTCATCAGAGATCTAAACATGTACTCAGAAGATACAATGTAATTAGAAAGATTATTGGTAGAAATGATGTAAAAATAGAACGAGTCCCCATTGAGGATAATGTAGCTGATCCGCTCACTAAAGCCTGCCGTAGCAGAAGCATGATAATCATGTTAAGTCACTCGGTATTAAATACATGGGTGAATGGCTCTAGTGCAAG
This sequence comes from Calamus simplicifolius, assembly GCA_900491605.1. Taxonomy (NCBI): domain Eukaryota; kingdom Viridiplantae; phylum Streptophyta; class Magnoliopsida; order Arecales; family Arecaceae; genus Calamus; species Calamus simplicifolius. The sequence goes on along the minus strand of UESW01003913.1, from coordinate 460,114 downwards.
TGGGAGATTGTTAGTGTATGCCCTATATCCAATTGGATTGAATGATGTATACATTCTATGAATACAAATCAAATAAAACAGTTTCTTTATCTGTCCAGATATCTTTTATTTGATATATTTGTCTGTGAAATAAAGTCCAAAAGAATGTGAACCATGCATATGGAATTTGTAATAGATATTACAAATTGTGAGATCCAAATTGCATGTTATGGTTTGATTCTTTAAATTTTCCTAGTCGATGTGTAGATGGGACTGGACACCATCGAATATCGTGAGACTGGCACACATTGCATATCCTTACCCTTAGGGTGAGCAGTTGATTTCATAAGCTAAAGTATGAAGATACTTTGATAGGTGTGTGGATGCTCGTTATTGTAACGTTGCATTGGATGACCCGTACAGAGATCCCATATGGATATTCTATATAGTATCGATGGTTGATCTCTAATGATGGTGGTGTGAGTGATCCTTTGACTTGAGATCTTCATTGCATCTCATGTGTGGAATATCATGCTTTGACGACATCCAAACATCGTTCTAGCTGGATGGCAAATATGATATTGGTTGGTATGGCATGAAGGGTTATATCCCACGCCGTCTTCCTTGATAGAAAGGGTTATATCCCACTGCCCCTTGATGGATTAAATTGATTATTAAATCCTTGCAAGGTTGAGTTGGAATTCAAAATGGTTTTAAAGTTCTAATTCATATGAGTCAATTTTTCTTGAGATCAAGTAAACAAAGATCAATTACAGGGTTGACACATTCCATACCACTGATTGATCTGGGATATGTGAAAAGGATTTGATCATACGGTAACCGTTCATGGATAGGTATTGTTTATGGTCACGTCAACAAAACCTTTAGCAATTGGGTGGTCATGATGCTTTGCTAGAGGCCTCTCATGATAATCAGTGGAAGAGGCTTAACAAAGAGTTGTCCAATCATTCCTTGGTGCAGACACCAGGCTCAGGAAAAGGCTTCAACAACTTCAGCTGGATTCTTTATGGATGAAGATTAAATTAAGTTTTAGTCTGTATTTATTTTCCATTTGAGCAATTTTATTTCAATTGACTGTATTTTTTGATTGAGTCTTGTTTAAGTTCTTTATTACAATTGAGTCAAAAGAAGTCCACCCAAAACCTGATCTGGTTCAGCACAAGAAGAATGTGTGCATGGTCATGAAGTTACCAACATTGAAGCCATATCATCACGCCACATCAACAAGGAATGTCGCCCAATAAATGAAAGATTTTAAATCAAGTCAAAGTCTCCACAACCACCTCCTCTTATCATGGATGCCCCACATTCTCTCCTTGCACGTCTCCTCTTGGAAACCACCTCCACAAATCAAGGAACGTCCATATTGGAAACTGCCTCCACAAATCATGGGATGCCCACATTGGAAACCACCTCCATAAATCAAGGAACGTCCATATTGGAAATTGCCTTCATAAATCATGGGATCCCACATTGGAAACCGCCTCCACAAATCATGGGACGCCTCACATTCTTCTCTTACTGGTCAAGATCTTCTTCCTCTAATGATAATATAATGTAAGTGCTTGGTAGTCTATAAAAAGGGCTCCTGGCTTTTTGTAAAAAAAAAAGATGATTAATGAAGTTTTCTTGAGAAAATCCCCTACTTGTTAGATGGGTCCCCTGTGAGAGGGTAGGCATGAGGCCTGGTGTTTATTTATATCGTTCATATTTTATCCTCCTTTCCCCACGTTGCTTCAAGCCCATTTTCAATCAATCAAGGATCCTCGGCTTCCATGGTTTCAAAGTTGCAGGTTGTTCCCACCATGAATCAAGGTACGGAAGCTTACAATATGGTGGAATCCCTTGTCATCCTCAAGTTCCTTCCCTGAGTGCATCGATTTTACTTAAGTTTATTAATTGCTGGGAGAACCCTCTTTAAAATCCTTTCAGATCTGCAATTATTAGATTTACTTAGCCCTAATCTGAGTGGTTTCTTAACCACAATGATCCGCTTCTTTATTACTTTGTTTAAATTCTAAATTCAAACTTTGTTTAGTCTTCTAAGTCCCCTGCATAAAATTTCTAGTTCTTAAAAATGAGTGAATGCATGCGTTATTTCACTTAATCGTTCATTTAATCTTTACTAATTCTATTAGAAATACACCCCACGTCGGTTGTCCAACATCATCATGGTATCAGAGCCTGGTTGGTTAGGCAAAATTTCTAGTTTTGCTTGCTCGCTAGATTATCTGAATATTAGTATATGGTCTGATATTTTAATTGTTGCAGCGTGTAAAAATTTTAAATTTTATAATTTTTATTTTTCTAGATTCTTTATAATTCAAAGTATTTTTTAAAATTTTCTTAGGAATTATTTCAGACTGTGAATTTTCTGCCAAGCCGAAATAAGGTCTAAGAACATGTTCTGTTTTTTTCTGACTTGACTGGGTTTCAGGAACTACCCAGTAAAGCAACGAATTTTAAATTTAATTTTCTTTCACATGGAGTATCATTATTGAGTTAAGAGTGTTCTATAAATTTTTCTGAATTTTCTGAATATGTTACATAACACTCCCTGCATCACTTTGGAGTTGCAACACACACAAAAATTCTGCACATGATTTTAGGATTCATATGAATGTTGCATACATCTCATGATAAATCAAGTTAAGGGCTTGTGTGCCTAATTGCACTGCATGACAACTAGGTCAGGTACACCCTACCAAATCCAAGCTCAATCAAGTGCAACCATGGACCAAAATTTTGAAACCTTGATGAAAACCCTGAATGATCAAATGGCTCGACTAAACCAGAATTTGATTGATCAATTGACCCAGATCACCCAAAGCATAACTGATCAAATGACCCATATTACTTTTAGGCTTGACCAATTAGAGGAAGGTACTCCTACAAGAGCCTAGGATGCCCAAATGGAATTAGAGCCTGAACCAGAGTTAAGTAAGCCCATCAACCCTAGAAGAGCTCTACACCAAGACCTTTTTCCTGAACCCAATCCTAGAAGGCCTAATTAAGAACCTTTCTTTGAGCCAAATCCTAGAAGACTCAATTTTAATCGAGTCCATGACCCGAATCCTAGGAGAGCACTCCATGACCCAGCTTATGAGCCAAATCCTAGGAGACCCAATCAGGACCAAATGGACTAGTATGACCGAACTCTTAGGAATATTAGATTAGAAGCACCCACTTTTGATGGAAGTCTAGATCCTAAGGTTTATGTTGATTGGGAGGGCGAGATAGATCAGTATTTTGAGTGGTACGAAATGACTGAGGAAAGGAAGTGCTAATTTGCAAAGCTTAGGTTAGTTCGTCAGGCTCGGTTATACTGGGGAAATGTCGAGAGATTCGTTAGACAGAGAGGTGATGTTCCCATAGTAACCTGGAGAGCAATGAAGCGTAGACTTAGAGAGAAGTACCATCCAATGTCCTACTACCAAAGACTTCTAGATCAGTGGCAAAGATTGACCCAAGGAACAAAGAGTGTAGCTGAGTACATTACAAAGTTTGATGAATTTATGATGAGATGCAATGTCGATGAGTCTGAATCAGTTACCTTATCTAGATTCAGAGCCGGATTAAGGGAAGAGATCCAGAAAGAGTTGTTCATGAGAGAAGTTCAAGATTTAGAGCTAGCCTATCAGATAGAATGCGATGCTGAGAGATTTCATAGGGGACCAGTTTATCGCAGACCAGAAATCCCTAGAACTAGTGCACCTAGTCAGCAGCCAGGACCAAGTCAGATGCGACCCAATCGGCCTAACCCTGGTACACCTCTGACTCGTAGAGATGATAAGGGCAAAGCACCAGAAGTTCAGAGAAACCCAAACCGGAATGCTTGCTTCAAATGTCATCAAATAGGCCATTATGCGAGCAATTGCCCAAATAGAGCCTTGTACATGGAAGGGTTAGAGGAAAATGAGTTTGAATCCAAAGCACCCTTAGATGATTGTGTCGAGGAAGTATATCAGGCTGAGGATAATCTGGTAGATGAGTATGAAGGTGATGAGGATCTTGTAGACCCTGACCTTTTGGGAGTAGTTAGATGCATCCTTACCCAGACTAAGACCCAGGACGATTGGCGTAGGACTAACATCCTACAAACCTTTGTCAAGTTAGGGGATAAGGTGTGTAAGATAATCATAGATAGTGAAGTTATGTGAATGCCATATCTACTAGTGCTGTCAAAACTTTAGGCTTATCCACAGCTCTCCATCCAAACCCCTCTAAGGTTTCTTGGATAGACTCCACATCAATTCCTATCAAAAGTAGGTGTCTAGTCCAAATCCAATTACAGTCCTATCAGGAGAAAGTGTGGTATGATGTTCTACCAATGGGAGTGAGTAGTATCATCTTAGGTCGACCCTGGTTATTTGACCATGATGCAACCCTTTTTGGCCGATCTAATTCTTGCTCATTCATGCACCTTGGAAAGAAGTTTGTAATCAACCCTTCACCACCTAAGGACACGGTTAAGAGAGGATCGAGCCACCTAAAGGAAACAAAGACTAGAGTCAATCTGATAACTGCAAAGGAGATTGAGAAAGAACTCACTAAGGGTACACCTGTTTGGATCTTAACCGCTAGAGAAGCATAAGAGCCTGCCCAGAAATAGCACCCTCAGGAAGTAGTTGAATTATTAGAGGACTTTAAGGATGTATTTCTAAATGACCTGCTGACCACCTTCCACCACTTAGGGACATCCAACACGCCATTGATTTAGTCCCAAGAGCAACCTTACCAAACCCTCCCACATTATAGGATGAACCCTATAGAACACCTAGAGTTGCAAAGACAAGTAGGGGACCTCCTTAGGAAAGGATTTGTTAGGGAAAGTTTGAGTCCTTGTGCAGTTCCAGCCCTGTTAACACCTAAAAAGGATGGCACGTGGAGGATGTATGTCGATAGTCGTGCCATAAATAAAATTATAGTAAAATATAGTTTCCCATTCCCCGCTTGAACGATATGCTAGATATGATGGCCGGTGCAACTATATTTTCCAAGATTGATTTGAAGAGTGGCTATCACCAGATTAGGATTAGACCAGAGGATGAGTAGAAGACTGCATTTAAGACTAAGGATGGTTTATTTGAATGGGTAGTGATGCCATTTGAGTTGTCAATGCACCTAGCACATTTATGAGGATCATGACCCAAGTCCTATATGCCTTCATGGGAAAATTTATAGTAATATACTTTGATGATATTTTGATTTACAGTAGGACTAAGGAAAGCCACTTAGACCACCTTAGGCAAGTATGTACAACCCTTAGGAAAGAGAATCTCTATGCTAATTTGAAGAAGTGTGAGTTCTTAACCCATAGAGTCACTTTCCTAGGTTTCATTGTCACCCCTGATAGAGTTTCAACTGATCCTGAAAAGATAAAAGCCATAGTTGAGTGGCCTGTTCCCAAAACTGTTCATGATATTCATAGTTTTCATGGTCTAGCCACCTTCTATAGGAGATTCATACGAGGTTTTAGCTCCATTGTCGCCCCAATAACTGATTGTGTTAGGAAGGGTAGTTTTAATTGGACCAAAGCGGTTAATAGAGCCTTCCTAGAGATAAAAGATAGAATGACACAAGCACCTATTTTGAAGTTACCAGACTTTACCAAAGTATTCGGTAGCTTGTGATGCATCCGAAGTTGGAATAGGTGGAGTTTTAAGCCAGGAGAACCACCCCATAGCTTTCTTTAGTAAAAAATTAAATGATGCTAAGCTTAAATATTCCACCTATGATAAAGAATTCTATGCGGTAGTGCAAGCTTTAAAGTATTGGAGACACTATCTTCTACCGCAAGAATTTATCCTATTCTATGATCACGAGGCCCTTAGATTTCTTAATTCCTAGAAAAAGTTGAATCCTAGGCATGCCAAATGGATAGAATACATCCAAGCCTACACTTTTGTCCTGAAACACCATGCCGGAGCTGAGAATAAGGTAGCCGATGCTTTGAGTCGTAGAACCTTACTTTTACATTTAGTTAGCACTGAAGTTGTTGGATTTGAGAGACTTAAAGATGAGTATGCAACATGTCCAGACTTTAGTGAAATTTACCAGGCCTTGAGTCAAGGACCAGTGACTATAGTGATTATACCCTTCTAGATGGTCATCTGTTTAAAGAGAACAAACTCTGTATTCCCAAAACTTCCTTGAGAGACTTTCTAGTTTGGGAGACCCATGCGGGAGGTTTAGCTGGTCACTTTGGTAGAAATAAGACCATTTTAGCTGTTGAGGACCAGTTTTTTTGGCCAGGACTTAAGAGACAAGTTGCCCAGATAGTGGAGGTGTCGAACTTGTGCTGTTGGCAAGCAGCAGAAGTAAAATACTAGACTCTATACACCCTTACCTGTACCCGATTGTCCCTGGCAGGACCTTAGCATGGATTTCGTATTAGGCCTACCTAAGACCCAGCGGAAACATGATTCGATCTTTGTTGTGGTCAATAGGTTCTAAAAATGGCTCACTTCATCCCTTGTTCCTAAACCGTTGATGCCTCTAGAGTCGCCAAACTTTTTCTAGATGGAATGGTAAAGCTACATGGTCTGCCTAAAACCATAGTGTCTGATAGGGATGTCAAATTCACTAGCTACTTTTGGAAAACCCTATGGCATTTGTTAGGTACCAAATTGAAATTCTCACTGCCTACCACCCTCAGACTGATGGTCAAACTGAAGTCATAAATAGGAGTCTAAGCAACCTACTGAGGTGTCTTGTAGGAGAACATCTGGGAAACTAGGATTTATTATTACCTTGTGCTGAGTTTGCATACAACAGTTCAGTCAATAGGTCTACTGGGAAAAGCCCCTTTGAGATTGTCCATGGTTATAAACCTAGAAGACCTATCGACCTCATTCCATTACCATCACATGCACGAGTATCTGAGTCCCCGAGTCATATGCACAGCATATTAAGGAGTTGCATAAAGAAATTAGTAAAAAATTCAAATGAGCAATGAAGTATATAGACATATGGCTAACTCACGTAAAAGAATGAAGGAATTTAATGAAGGGGACTCTGTAATGATTAAACTTAGACCTGAAAGGTTTCCATCGGGAACTATGAAGAAACTACACGCCCGGAAAGCTGAACCTTTCAAAGTAATAAAGAAAGTAGGACCTAATGCATATGTTTTAGAGTTACCACCAGATTATGGCATTAGTTCCACATTTAATATTTCAGATCTGAAAGAATAGAAAGAACCCATTAATTCCTAGTGAGCCTTTTGGGCCTTATCCTGCCTTTGAGAGTGAAACCCTACCTGAGTGTCCACCAGCAATTCTACCAGACCAGAGAGATAGAGTTGAACGTATTTTGGATGATCAGGCGATTACCACCAGAAATAAAGGCTATCAATGTTACCTGGTTCATTGGCAAGGCGACCTGAATCCGAGGACTCCTAGATCACCTGAGAGGATCTTCAACAAATTGCACCAGACTTACTAGAGAAATATCATGGATAGATTGATCCTTACTCAACAGGGTCGAGTTCCTCCCCAAAGAGAATTGGTGCGGACACCAGGCTCAAGAAGAGGCTTCAACAACTTCAGCTGGATTCTTTATGGATGGAAGATTAAATTAAGTTTTAGTCCTGTATTTATTTTTCATTTGAGCAATTTTATTTCAATTGACTGTATTTGTTTGATTGAGTCCTGTTTAAGTTCTTTATTGCAATTGAGTCAAAAGGAGTCCAGCCCAAAAACCCGATCTGGTTCAGCACAAGAAGAATGGGTGCATGGTCATGAAGTCACCAACATTGAAGCCATATCATCACGCCACATCAACAAGGAATGTTGCCCAATGAATAGAAAGATTTTGAATCAAGTCAAAGTCTCTACAACCATCTCCTCTTATCATGGGATGCCCCACATTCTTCTCTTCGCACGTCTCCTCTTGGAAACCACCTCCATAAATCAAGGGATGTCCATATTGGAAACTGCCTCCATAAATCATAGGATGCCCACATTGACCTACATTGAAAACCACCTCCACAAATCAAGGAGCATCCATATTGAAAACGGCCTCCATAAATCATGGGACGCCCACATTGGAAACCGTCTCCATAAATCATGGGACACCCCACATTCTTCTCTTCGCTGGCCGAGATCTTCTTCCTCTAATGATAATATGGTGTAAGTGCTTGGTAGTCTATAAAAAGGGCTCCTGGTTTTTTGTAAAAAAAGAAGATGATTAATGAAGTTTTCTTAAGAAAATTCCCTGCTTGTTAGATGGGTCCCCTGTGAGAGGTAGGCATGAGGCCCGGTGTCTATTTTTATCGTCCACATTTTATCCTCCTTTCCCCACGTTGCTTCAAGCCCATTTTCAACCGATCAAGGATCTCCGGCTTCCATGGTTCCAAAGTTGCAGGTTGTTCCCACCATGAATCAAGGTATGGAAGCTTACAATATGGTGGAATCCCTTGTCATCCTCAAGTTCCTTCCCTGAGTGCATCGATTTTACTTAAGTTTATTAATTATTGGAAGAACCCTCTTTAAAATCCTTTCAGATCTGCAATTATTAGATTTACTTAGCCCTAATCTGAGTGATTTCTTAACCACAACGATCGCTTCTTTATTACTTTGTTTAAATTCTAAATTCAAACTTTGTTTAGTCTTCTCAGTCCCCTCCATAAAATTTCTAGTTCTTAAATAATGAGTGAATGCATGTGTTATTTCACTTAATCGTTCATTTAATCTTTACTAATTCTATTAGAAATACATCTCACGTCGGTTTTCCCACATCATTCCTAGGGTATGTGATTAGGACATGATTATTGACACACATTAAGAAGAATTTTGGATGAATTAAAATAAGAATTAAATTAGATTTAATTTAGATAAGATGACAATTAAATAATTGGATAAGACCAATTTAAAGAAGATAAAATAATAATGGATATGATCCATCATAGTAGAAGGAATGTTAGGAAGAAATTATTTGCGCATATGATGAACAAATAATTGGATACCCAAATATGGCTTGTTCGATGTGATGGACGGCTATGATTATTGGGTATGGATGGTAAATCTCAGCCATGTGAAGAAGGATTTATGCCATGGGATGAGGCATGATGAATCTCTACGGTACGATGATGAAACGTACAGATTGGGGCATGTAGTTATGTGGTAACTAACTCCTAATTTTAAAGGCTAAAATTGTGACACTTGGATTAACGTTACCATGAGAAGGGGAGTCTCTTCCTCTTCCTTAGATTAACATTACCATAACATTACCATGAGAAGGGGAGTCTCTTCCTCTCCCTTGGATTAAGGTTACGGTCTCTTCTTCTCCCTTGGAACGTTTCTTTCTCTCCCTACCTTCTCTTCCTCTTCAAATAGTGAAGAAAAAGATTAGATCTTTTAGATCTACGAAGATATATGGGGATTCAAGAGGTGCTAGCACCCCTCTCTTCCTAAGTGTCATCTTCATACCTTGAAAGTCTTCATCCACTCTTCTTCGCATGGATCACCGTTAAGGCTGGACACATGGACGGCTAATGGCAGAGGATTCACTGGCTTTATCTTTTTCTACATCGATAAAGGACACAGGAATGAATAAATCTAATATTTTAGATTTTATTTCTAATTTAATGAATCTGTTCCTAAGGATCCTGGGCATTTAAAAATTTTGTATTATATCTTCTGCTATGTTTTTATAAATTTGATTTATGTCTTGAATACATAATTCCCATCAAGATGCCCAAAATTTGAGTGATAATCCCCTTTATTATAGGATTAGCCTTCGGGCAAAAGTAGATCATGGATTTATACAATTAACTTTCTGATCAGAAATTCGATAATAGGATTGCAAAATGGTAGCAAGGGTAGCAGCATTTTGGACAATTGCGTTATCCAATAATATATAATCATCAACAAATAGAATGTGATAGAGCAAGGGCGCGTGAGGGCCCATGGGGCAAGACGAGAGTCTTGATGTGCCCAGGTTAGAGATAAAGCATCAGCAGAGAGAATGAACAGAAAAGAAGATAAAGGACATCCTATAGCCCCACAGTGGAGTGGAAGTAATCGGTCTGGCTACCATTAATAATGAGAGAGAAAGATGGTCGATGGACACAAGCCATGATCCAGTTGATAAAGTGGTCATCAAATCCAAACTCATGAAGAGTTCAGCACAGAAATCTCTATCTCAATCTGTCATAAGCTTTCTCCATATCCAGCTTGACAGCCATAAGACACTGCTAGGCTGGAGCTCTCTGAAGATTATGTATGAATTCCTGGGCAATCAGAACATTATTAGTGATACTGTGCCCTCTAATGAAGGGCCTCTGCTCAGAAGAAATAAGGCGAGGAACCGCAGTTTGCAGGCGGACGACCAAGAGACACGCGCAGACCTTGTATAAGGTAGTACAAAGACTGATTGGCCTAAAGTGCTATGGAATGGAAGCATCAGAACGTTTGGGCACAAGGGTAATAAGGATTCGGTTCTAGTTAGAGGGAACAGTTTTGGATTGAAAAACTAGCTGAATTGCTTGAACATATTCTATCCCACAACACCCCAATAGTGGCAAAAGAATAGGGCAAAAACCCATCAGGCTCAGGGGCCTTATCAGGTCTAAGATCCCATAAAGCCATCCGAATCTCATCAGCTGTAATCGGCCTGATAAGAATGCATTCTTTACAGCAGAGATCCTATTAGAAGTCAAAATAGGGTGGACATAAAATCTATCACCAGTTTATTCAGTCCATCTAAACTGAAAGAAATGGAATAGATGGTCCCTAATGACCTGGATATCCTCTGAAAGTGCCCCTCATCATCAGCTAAATGCCTAATCCGGTTCACCGTTTGGCATTTTAAAGTGGCCTGGTGAAAAAATCTCGTGTTCTGATCCCCCTTCGGATCCACTGTATCTGAGACCTCTGCTTCTAAAAGATCTTCGGTTGCATAAGAAGAGAGTGGTGAAGAGCCAAACTGGTACGAAGGGATGCGAGATCGAAATCAAGAAGACAACCTTCCTGATCTTCTTTGGCATGAAGAGTCGCAATAACAGTTTCGACCTGCCCACTTTCCTCACAATGTCCCCTACCTCCATTCTGTTCTATCTGAAAAGTCTACGTCTCGCTAACTTAAGACGCCTAGATAATCTATAGGTAGCACTACCTCTGACAGGTAAATGTCAAACCTGAGAAATTAGATTCCTAGCAGAAGAGTAGAAAGTCCAGAACTGCTCAAATCTAAACTGCCTTCTCTGATGAGCAAGCTCTTCAGTGGATATGAGAATGGGACAGTGGTCAGAGGCAATCCTAGGCAATTGAGTAACAGTAGCAGAAGGATAAATTTGAAGCCAACCGTCGTGGCCATAGCTCTATCCAGTCTCTCCAAACCTTGGTGGTTATTGCACCAAGTGAATTGTGGACCCAGGAAGCCCAGATCAAGAAGGCCAACGGAGGATATGAAGGTTCTGAACTCAGAATTGCCAGTGAGCCAACAAACTGCCTACCCTCTTTCTTCTCATTTGCCCTCACACTATAGTTAAAATCTTCTGCAATGAGGGAGGAAAACCCCTGAGCAAGCAGTGAAAGAATATTAGCCCAGAGCACATGCCGCTTTCAAAAATCAGTGCTGACATAAATACCCGAGAGGAGCTAGGGGCAGACATCCCTTCAAAATGATAAGAGCAACCTGCTGATTATAGCTATGAAATGCGTCTATTTTGGTATTTCTTCAGAGAGCCAAAATACCTTCAAATAAGCCCACAGACTCAACTGCATAAGAGAATCACGTTCTGAAAACTTGTCTTCCGAATTGAGCCAAAGTAGCACCCAATAAGCGAGTTTCTAGCAGAACACATATATCAAAACTATGAAGCTACATAAGCCTCCCAAAAGAAAAGCAAAACGAGGGTTTCTGGGCTCCTCTCACATTCCAAATAAGAATTTTCATCCAATAACTTGTGGAGATCGAACCCCAACCTGATCCCCTATCATCTCCTCATCAGAAGGACAACCGATTGGAGAGGTGCCCTCCGCAGGACCCTATCCAGTGCTATTGAATGTCTGGGAAGAACCCATATCCACTTCAGTCACATCATCTAAATGGCCTTCTTAAGAAGATAGACAGTTGATTCATGGCTTCATCCCTTCACTTGAGCTAGCTGGGTGACCCCTGTCCCAACCCCTAAATGAACCACAACCCTATTGTGGGTCTGCTTAGACCCCGTGCCAGGCAGAGCACCAAGGTCTAGAGCTGAGTCCATTGATGCTAAGAAAGTAAAGTTGTCCTGCAAAGTGATTGGGCCTGATAAGGGGACTTTCCCTTTTCCTTTTGTGGCCTTGGAGACAACTCGCTGGGACTAAGGCTCCACAAGCTGGGCTCTCTTCGATGGATTCATCAAATAAGGTTTGATTTATATATATTTTTACTAACAGTGGGATATTTTGATAGGCTGGGTCAAAAAAAGCCTTATGATATTTGCATGCTTTCCATTTGGTACTATTCATTGGGATAAAAGAAGTATCCGATATGGCTACCATTTATAGAAGGCTTTACCCAGAAACATCATGTCTCGACCTTAAACATGGCCCAACGTTTTAGCCTTTGGAGAACGGCAGGACCAAGAACATTTAGCGATTTTTCTCATTTTGAAGCGTGGGCAAAGCAGAGAACACAACAATACATGGGTTGTTCAGTCTCATATATATAATGTGCTATTTTAAATCAGATAGGATAAATACATTTTACCCTCCTAATGTAAGTTACAGTTTCACTTTACTTATTAAGTTTGAAAAGCATCACTTAACCAATTTAAAATAAGTTTCTATCTATAGAGCTGTCACATCTATCCTTATTATGCTCACAAGTCGACGAAACGAAAGAAAGCATAGAAGGAAATTGAGGAATTATCATATTTTTTGTGATTAATTTTCATCGAATTGATCAATGCTAGATGTGCACTTCAAAAAATTATTCTTCAATTTGAGATATTCTATTTCCATCATATTTCTAGGTTTTTTTCATCTATCAATAAGGCTTTAGGATTTAGAGGTAAATATACCAATAATTGATTGGGAACATAACATCTCTTCTAGCAATTAAATATTCTTTGGTCTGATATAAAAAAATAAGGTTATTAATCAATAGGTTGTCTTGCGAAATTAGAATCAAAGATGTTAAGTATGCAATAATTTATTAAATTTTTAAAAAAATTTGAAAAATTAATTTCCAATCTTCTCTACACCCTTCAATGGTCTTTTCATTTTTATTTCTATTTTTTGAATCCTCATAAGCAAGATGAGTAAGATAGATAATGATAACTAATAGTTAATTGATATTTTTAAACCATAAATAGATAGAACACAATCGAGCCTTCAAGGGATAAATTATATTTATTTCAATCATATAAGTTGATGCTTTGTATCCTCACTTGATAAAATCTATGTGTAATTTTTTTTTATTTACTATCAGATTCTTTTACTTAACAAATGCTATGTGATTGTGTTCAGCTATTACTTATAATAAGTGGCTCGAACAAATCTAAGGATTAAAATTATATATGTTAAGGAGGGATATGTTAAAGGGGGAATTTGAAGGCTAATGCCTAATGAGGTATTCCTAAATTTATGTTTTATTTATATAAGAAGTTATTTTCAAAACTTTTAATTGGCATAGCATATGATTGATTAGAAAAAAATAATAAAAAATAAAAGTTAAAAAGAAGGGTATAGCCTTGATTTCATCACCTTTCTCTCGATCACACTGGATCCGGTCACCGACCTGCATTCCACCGCGCCAAAACTCGACCAAAGGAAATCCCAGAAATAACTCCCACTCTCTCTCAGATTTCAAATCCCTCTCTCTCCCTTCCTCGGCCGCCGATGGCCGCCTCCTCATCCTCCTCCGCCGCCTATGGCCGCCGCCAAATCCTTCTGCCAGTCCTTCAAGAGGTTCTTCAAGGCGCCCTGGGAGATCACTGGCCCCTGTGCCGACCCCCAGTACCGGATCGCCCTCCCCAAAGCCACCGCGTATCGCCGCTTCTGCCCCGCCACCGCCCCGGCCAAGTTATGCATTCCCACCGCCAACCCCGAGACCGTCTTCGACATCAAGTACTACTACAGCCGCGACCGCCGCCGTCACCGGCCCCCCATCCGCCGGACCCCACTGAAGAAAGCCGACGTAGAGAAGATGATGATGGCCGAGAAGACCTTCGGCGCTGCCGACTTCGCCCCGGTGTACCTATTGAGCGGGTCTAGGAGGACGATAACGCCAGGGGAGATGGCTACCAGAAATAGGTCGGTGAACCTTTCTTGTGTCAGGGTTTTTTAATTGAGATTAGGATTTTCGAGACTTTGTGGAGATCTCTTTCCGAGCTTTCTGATTGTAGGTTCGATAATGTTGCATTGTTTTGGCTTGCGATGGTTGGCCATGGATTGTGAGATTCATCTGCTTTCATGGGATTAATTTTCTGTTGCAAAGGTTTTATTATGAGGTTTCATCTTAATTTTTTTTTTCTTTTCTTTCTTGATTGGGACGGGAAAAATTACGTTGTTTTATGAATGGGTTATTTGGGCTTGTTGAATATGTGTGCCATGTTGAAATGAACTGCTAAATGAGATGTTTTCTGTTGTAGAATTTGGTTAGACAGAGGGTTTGATTTTATCTGCTTGTGCTATCTATTGGAATTATGGAATCATGAATATAATGATGTTAGAGCTGGGAATTTGGGGCATGATCTGGCTTTTCGAATGTGATAGACTCTCCTTTCAATGAAAAACAGACAATGTTGCCTTGTTTTATTTTCTCTGAAGTGAAGCGAAAGGAAATGGGTCTTGTTGCCGCCGGGATCCGCCCTCCGACTCGGGCGCAGTCGATCTCCAAGGGGGCGGACCTGCACACAAGTCCTCGCGCGAGAGGCATTGGGGGTGGCCCTCCACGGAAGACCCTTCGATGCTCAAGTCAGTGAAAGAAAATCGGCGATCAACCAGAACGTGGGAAGGTGGATCTCTCCGAGAGGCCTCTCTGGGGTGGCCAATCGTAAGCTCTAGAAGGCGAGAGCACCGACGAGCTCCCGGCGAGAGCCGAAAAGTGAGAGTGGGGGTGTAAGCGCGCAAGTATGCGTACCTGAGGGAATATGTGAGCATGAAATTTATAGACTGTTGCTTGGATCTTGGGCGTCTTCTGGAAGGTTCAGAGGTTGTTAGGATACGAGAGTGGATCGAATCGGGCCGTTGTGAGGCTGTTGGGATCCGTATCTCGTCTGTTAGGGGATCGATGGCTGGGAGAGCTCCTCGATGGCTTGAGATCTGGTAGATGAGTAGGTCTCAGGCGGCCATGATAGGTTTTAGACCACTTCTCAGCATGATTCCTTGCCTGGGTGCCGTTACAGTAGGCTTAGGCTCTCCCGCATCGGGTTCCGCGGAGATGGGTATTGAATCATGGGTCGTTCAGCGAAGCTGGGCCATGGAGGCTCGGGGAAAACGAACTGCAGGAAGTTCAGGAGAGCCGAGCTATGGAAGCTCGGGGGAAGCCGAGCTATGGGAGCTCGGGAGAGGCGAGCTACGGAAGCTCGGGGAAGCCGAGCTATGGGAGCTCGGGGGAAGGCGAGCTACGGAAGCTCGGAGAAGCCGAGCTATAGGAGCTCGGGCAAGGGCAGGCCGACCTATGGGAGCTCGGAAGAGGCGAGCTACGGAAGCTCGGGGGAAGCCGAGCTATGGGAGCTCGGGAAAGGGAAGGCCGAGCTATGGGAGCTCGGGAGAGGCGAGCTACGGAAGCTCGGGGAAGATGAGAGGAGGGGGTTGATCTTAGCCTTCTTGCACAGATATTAATGCAATGACGATTTTATCCCCTAACACATGCCCTCCACTCCTTAGTTCGAAGTCCATGTGGCACGCCTCGCATGGGGCGATTTGATTTAGACAGCCCGCGCAATGATGCTCTAATTAATGCGGTGGGGTCCTCATGCCTTCGGGGGCAAGGCTCCCCCATGAGTGGCGGTTGGGGATACGCCACGTCGCGAATCCCGATCGATCCGGCGTTTGTCGAGGCGGTTCCGGATGCCTTGGGTGGGACGCCCCATCATCTCAAGGCGGCTTCCTTAGCGGGGAAGCAAAGAGATAGCCGCACTATAAATATGCATGCTCGCCGTATCCTTTCGTTTTATTTTTGAAGAGTTTCATCTTTCGTCCTTCGCGACACCCATTGTTTTACCTTGAGTTTTTCTCAGTTAAGATGACGATGAGTCCCGACGACGTGGTTTCAGAGATTGTTGCTGAGGATTTGGGAAGGATTCATCAGTGGTATGGCATGCCCTCGGATGTCGTTTTGCGGGCGTCGGATTTCTTCCCTCTGCGCTTCCCGAAAAAGGAGCTTAGGGAAGTGCTGGGAGCATTTATTACGGGGGGCGGCAGATCGGAAAGTATTCTGTTCGGGAAGATTTCCGATCAGTCAGTCAGCACTTACCGATCTCACTCGGGATGGGGTGCGATACCTCGGATTCTGCAGTCATTAAAGTGACGGCACGTGGCAAGTTCTCATAGGTCGGTAGCTGCGGCGTGACCAATTGAGATGCCTGCCTAACAAGTATAAATATGACCGAGGGGTATGGTCTTAGTCATCCCTCGGTTCAGGTCATGAAATAGTGTCAGACCATGGCCTTTCAAGGGCGATCCTCGGAAGAACTGCGTGTATCTCTCAACGGTTTGCTGTATTCGGAGAGGGGGCGCCCCACCATCACTGTCGACGGGTTGGGTCTGGCGTCGACCCTTGCGAGCAATCAGCAGCTCGTAAGGGTTGTCGAGGAGTACATGGACGTGTCGACTAAGGAGGCGGAGGCCCTGCGCCGGGTGGTAGACCGGCAGAGGGAGGAGATCGAATCACTTCGCCAGCAGGTTGCCGATCTCACCGAGCGCCTGGAGGATCTGCTGGCATCTGGGAGCGACTCCGACCCCTGATTTAGGGCCTCCGCTACTTTTGTTTTCTGTTTTTGCTTTTCTTGTCTCTTTTGTACTCCTTTTTTCCCGATTAATGAAAAAGGAGCTTTTAGCTTTAAACATGCAAGTCGGATAATAGTTGGGGAGCCAGCGTGGCTCCACTGGTTCACGCGTCGAGGTGGACGCTTTGTTTGACGGGTTACAAGGGCGTTTACCCAAAGATTTTAGTAGCAGAGGGGAATTCCCTGGCTCTGCTCGGGGCTTTTGGCTGATTACGCGGGGCTTATTGGACCCTTAAGGAGGTTCGCCGGAGGCGCCTTCTTTGTGCGCGTCGACGATTTTTGCTCAGCGTGCTTCTTTCTAAGCCAGCAGAAGTTTTGGGGACTATTTGGAAGTCCCTCGGCCTTAATCGGGGCCTGCGTATTTCGGTTTCCAGCCGGTGTCTTAACCTGAAGAATTTTTACTCGGCCTTGCCGAGGTTCGGAGAATGTTTTACTTGGCCCTGCCAAGGTTCGGAGAATTTGTTGCTTGGCCCGGCCGAGGTTCGGAGAATATTTTACTTGGCCCTGCCAAGGTTCGGAGAATTTGTTGTTCGGCCCAGCCGAGGTTCGGAGAATATTTTACTTGGCCCTGCCAAGGTTCGAAGAATTTATTGCTCGGCCCGGCCGAGGTTCAAAGAATATTTTACTTGGCCCTGCCAAGGTTCGGAGAATTTGTTGCTTGGCCCGGCCGAGGTTCGGAGAATATTTTACTTGGCCCTGCCAAGGTTCGGAGAATTTGTTGCTCGGCCCAGCCGAGGTTCGGAGAATATTTTACTTGGCCCTGCCAAGGTTCGGAGAATTTGTTGCTCGGCCCAGCCGAGGTTCGGAGAATATTTTACTTGGCCCTGCCAAGGTTTGGAGAATTTGTTGCTCGGCCCGGCCGAGGTTCGGAGAATATTTTACTTGGCCCTGCCAAGGTTCGGAGAATTTGTTGCTCGGCCCGGCTGAGGTTCGGAGAATGTTTTACTTGGCCCTGCCAAGGTTCGGAGAATTTGTTGCTCGGCCCGGCCGAGGTTCGGAGAATATTTTACTTGGCCCTACCAAGGTTCGGAGAATTTGTTGCTCGGCCCCGCCGAGGTTCAGAGAATATTTTACTTGGCCCTGCCAAGGTTCGGAGAATTTGTTGCTCGGCCCAGCCGAGGTTCGGAGAATTCCTGTCTAGACAAGTAGCTCGGTCGTGCCGAGGATGGGTAAGCAGCATCTATTTCTTTTTGCAACTTTTGGCAATGTAGTGCATAATGATTTGCATTGAGAAAATGTGCTGACAGAAAGATATAATGAGGCATATGAAAATGAACTTGGAGAGGACGTACCCTATTGATAATATTTTCGGAGGTTGTCCGAATTCCACGTCCGGGGAATGAATTTCCCATCTAAATCTTGTAGCTTGTAGGTTCCCGGTCCGATGATCTCCGCTACTTGATACGGGCCCTCCCAGTTTGGCGCCAGCTTTCCTTGTTCCAGCGGTTTGGAAACAGAGGCCTTTCGGAGGACAAGGTCGCCGGGCATGAAGGTTTTCCCTTTGACTCTGGAGGCGTGATAACGGGCTACTCTTTGTTGATAAGCAGCCATTCTAATTCGGGCCTTCTCTCTGATCTCCTCTATCAGGTCGAGGTTGGTGCGGAGCTGTTCGTTGCTAGCTTCCTCTGAGTAGCTCTCCACCCGCAACGATGGGAGGCCTATTTTCACAGGGATGACGACCTTTGTACCGAAAGCCATTCGGAATGGGGTTTCACCTGTCGAGATTCTCGGGGTGGTGCGGTAGGCCCATAAGACATGATCAGCTCCTCCGCCCACATGCCTTGGGCTCTGGAGAGGCGAGCTTTGATTCCTTGAAGGAGGGTCCTGTTGGTCACTTCGGCCGCTCCATTGGCTTGTGGGTGCCCGACCGAAGTGAGGTGGTGACGGATTTCATGCTCCTCACAGAACTGGTGGAATTTGGAGTTGTCAAACTGTCTACTGTTGTCGGTGATTATGGTATGCGGGAGGCCGAATCGGCAGATGATGGATCTCCACACAAAATCTCTGGCCTGTGCCTCGGTAATTTGTGCAACCGCTTCCGTCTTGACCCATTTAGTGAAGTAATCAATGGCGACAAATAAGAATTTACGCTGTCCTGTGGCAAGCGGGAATGGGCCGAGGATGTCCATCCCCCATTTGGCGAAAGACCAGGCGGATGATATGGAAACTAGTTCGGCGGAGGGGAGCCTTTGGATGCTTGAATGTCTCTGGCATGGGTCGCAGGCTCGGACTAGGTCGTCCGCATCCTTCTGCATGGTCGGCCAGTAATAGCCTTACCGCAGTACCTTGTGGCATAGGGATCGGCTTCCCAGATGGTTGCCGCAAATCCCTTCATGTACCTCGTGTAGAGCATAATCTGCTTCGGACGGGCGAAGGCACCTGAGCAGTGGCATGGAGAAGGACCGTTTGTATAGCTGGTTGTCAATCAGCACGTAGTGAGTGGCCTGCAGCTTCAGCTTTCTAGCCTCCCTTCGGTCGGACGGAAGCGACCCTTCTTTGAGATATTTGAGGATAGGGTCGAACCATGATGGTTCGGCCTTAACTTGCATTATTTGGTCGGCTTCCGTGATGCTGGGCCTTTCTAGAGTCTTCAAGTGGAATTTTTGCTCGACATCCATCGACTCCGTGGTTGCCAACCGAGAGAGTAGATCGGCGCGGGCATTCTTGGATCTGGGAATCCGAATGATTTCAAATTCAATAAAATAGGGAAGCAGACTCCGCACCTCCTGGAGATATCGAATCATGTTCGACTCTCGGGCTTCAAAATCTCCTCGCACATGACCGGCTACCAGCTGAGAGTCGATGAAGGCACTGAGCTTCTCCACTTTTAGATTGCGGGCGATACGGAGGCCGGCTAACAGGGCTTCGTACTCGGCTTCGTTGTTGGAGGCCGGGAAGGAGAATCGGACACCATACTCGAAGGTTATCCCTTCCGGACTGGTAATAATCAGGCCCGCACTGGAGCGATGGGCATTATACGACCCATCGACATGGAGGAGCCACCGGGCTCCAGCTTTTGGTTCTTCGGGGGAGTCTGGGGCAGAACCGTCCTTCGGGATGGTACACTCAAGGAGAAAGTCGGCTAGCACCTGGGCTTTGATGGTCGGACGAGGCTGAAAATGTATGTCATGCTCGCTTAGCTCGACGGCCCACTTGGTCATTCTCCCCGACGTCTCGGGACGGTAAACTACCGTCTTGATGGGTTGGTCAGTCAGAACCGTCACGGAATGTGCTTGGAAGTACGGCCGCAGCTTCCGAACTGAGGTGATTAAGGCCAACACCATTTTCTCAATTCTGCTGTACCTTGTCTCCACATCGCGGAGTAGCCTGCTGACATAGTAGATCGGCTTCTGGACTTTGCCTTCTTCCCTGACCAGCACCGAACAGACTGCACCTTCCGAAACAGCCAGGTACAAGAATAGGGGTTCGCCCGGGGCCGGACTGCTGAGAAGTGGGGGCGAGTCGAGGTACTTCTTGAGATCTTGAAATGACTTTTGGCATTCGGGAGTCCACTGGAAGTTTTTGGCCGATCGGAGAGTTTTGAAGAAGGGGAGGCATCTCTCGGCCGACCGCGCCACAAAGCGGTTGAGGGCCGCTATCCTTCCGGTTAGGCGCTGGACTTCTTTGACAGATGCCGGAGGCGCCATTTGTTGGAGAGCTTGAATCTTCTGGGGGTTAGCTTCGATACCTCGCTGGAAGACCATGAAGCCAAGAAACTTCCCGGAGTTAACGCCGAAGGCGCACTTGGTCGGGTTGAGTCTCATCCCATACTTGCGCAGCGTTGCAAAGCTCTCTGTGAGGTCCTCGACGTGCTGTGATGCCTCCTTGCTTTTGACCAGCATGTCGTCCACGTACACCTCCATATTCCGGCCGATTTGCTCCTTGAATACTTTGTTGACCAGCCTTTGGTAGGTCACACCTGCATTTTTAAGACCAAAAGGCATGACACGGTAACAGTAAGTACCTCGGTCGGTTATGAAGGCGGTCTTTTCTTCATCCTCAGGGGCCATTCGGATCTGATTGTAGCCTGAATAGGCATCCATGAATGACAACATCTGGTGACCTGAGGTGGCGTCCATAAGCTGGTCGATCCGAGGGAGGAGGAAGCTGTCCTTCGGGCAGGCTTTATTGAGGTCGGTGAAGTCGATGCAGATTCTCCATTTACTGTTTGACTTCTTCACCATGACGACATTTGATAGCCAGCTCGGATAATTTACTTCCCGGACAAAATTAGCCTTGATGAGTTTGTCTACCTCTTCTTCAATGGCCTTTTGTCGCTCTGGGGCGAAGCTTCTCTTTTTCTGCTTGACGGGCCGATGCATCTCGTCCACGTTGAGACGATGGACGAGAACCTCGGGGCTGATCCCGGGCATGTCGGAGGCGGACCAAGCGAAGATGTCAGCGTTGCTTCGGAGAAACCTGATCAATTTGCGCCGAGACTCTCCTTTGAGCAGCGACCCGATCTTTATAGTTCGGTCGGGACGAGCCTCATCCAATGGCACCTCCTCCAATTCCTTTGCCGGTTCTCCTCGTTGTTCGGCGAAGTCCTCGCGAGCATCTAGCCCATCAACTTATGACATTCTAGATTGAAGGCTGGTAACAAAGCATTGCCGAGCCATGGCCTGACTTCCCTGAACAACTCCAACTCCTAGCTCGGTGGGAAACTTCATGGATAGATGCGGGATGGAGACAACTGCCTTGAGGGACATTAGACCGGGCCTGCCGAATATTGCGTTGTAGGGGGATCTGAGGTCTGCTACTAAGAAATCCGTCTGGACAATGGCTACAAGGGGCCAGGTTCCCGCGCGGACCGTTAGGGTGACGACTCCCTCTGGGACGATGACGTCGCCAGTGAATCCCATCAGGGTGGAATCCACGGCTCGCAGGTTTTCTATGAGTAATTTCATCATGGCAAACACACCGAGGTACAAAACATTCACCGAACTTCCACTATCAATAAGGATTCGGCTTACATCATAGTTATTCAGATTAAGGGATATAACTAGTGCGTCTTCATGGGGAAGCTGTATCCCTTGGAGATCATCGTCGGAGAAGGAGAGCTCGCCCGTCCGTGCCTTCTTTGGCGCCGATCCTTCGCTGTCGCCCCTGGGGCTTGATCCGCCGGCCTCTTCAATCATATTAATGCGACCGATCACGGGTGGATTCGGTGGAGGAGGTTGTTGAAGTTCGGGCTGGCGGTCACCTCCTTGCTGTGGTGGCTCGGGCGCCCTCTGAACTGATTTAGTCGCCCCCGCTGGATCAGTCTCTCAATTTTGTTTTTCAGTTGCCAGCATTCTTCGGTGTCGTGGCCGTGCTCCCGGTGGTAACGGCAATACTTGGTAGGATCTCTTCGGGTCGGGTTCCCTCGGAAAGGTATTGGCCGGGGGAGCTGGCGCTCTATTTCCATGAGGATTTGCGCCCGGGGCACGATCAACGGAGTGTAGTGGTCGAATCGCCTCGGAGGGCTCCGGGAGCGATTCCTCGGTGGCAGCGGAGGGACTCTCTGGCGGCGAGGCGGACTTGATCGACGGGCGGGACGGTGCCTGTCGGGGACTTTGGGCTCCCTCTTCTTTGCCTGCTCAGCGCGGGCAACTCTTTGCGATTCTTCGATCCTAGCGTACTTGTCTGCCAGGGCCATCATCTCCGAGAGGCAGGGGGGGTAACTGACTTCCATAGCCAGGTAGAAGTCGCTCTCCTTCGAGACTCCCCCAGCCAGGGCAGACATAGCCACCTCATGATTAAGGTGGTCTACCTCTAACATGACCTTATTAAAACGGCCAAGATAATTCCTCAAGGACTCCCCCTCTCTCTGCTTGACTTCGGAGAGGGAGTCAGATCTTCGTCGGTGGCAGCGGCTGCTGACGAACTGACCAATAAAAAGACGGCTCAGCTCGTCAAATGAATCAATAGAACCCGGCTTCAAAGCATTGAACCAGGTTCGGGCGGATCCTCTGAGGGTGGAGGGGAAGGCGCGGCAGAGGACCGCATCAGATGCTCCGTGGAACATCATTATTGACCGGAAGCTGCTAAGATGGTCGTCCGGGTCAGAAGAGCCATGGTAAGGTTCGACGGCTGGTAACTTGACATGGGAGGGAATCACTTCCTCCATAATCCCCTTAGAGAAAGGGATGCCCTGCTCCGCCTTGGGCTGGGGCGAATGGGCTGCTTGGCGGCGTCCAGCTCCTGACGCATTTTTTGGATCTGACGACGGATCTCCTCTTCGCCAGCTAAAGGAGGAGCTGGGCGAGAAGATCGCAGAGACGACGTCGAATCATGGTGGGAGGTCACCGGAGAGAGAGATCGGGCTCGTCGAGATCTGGGAGGATCTCTGTCGTGACCGCCTCGTGGGACTGGCTTGTCCCCTCTAGGTCGATGCGGGAGGTCCGCAGATTTGCATGGACTGGAGGAGGAAGTCGCCGGCGAAGAAGGAACCGCCACTTCCTTATGAAAGTGTGGAGCAGGAGGAGCCATAAGGCGCTCCTGGACCAGGTGGGTCAGAGTCTGAACTTATTGGACCAGCGAGGCAAACTGGTCTTGGGTCACCGGGATGGCAGGCGGTGACGGGGTTTCGACTGATGGTGGTTGCGGCGCTACACCGCCCATCGGATCAGGCCTCTGAGAAGCGACCTGATCTTGAGCTTCAGAGGTTGTTCTTCGTCGATTGGCCATTAAAGAGGTTCTACTTCAGATTAGGATCCTTGTCTCCCTTCTTCAAGTTTTAATGGGACTTGATACCCTTCCTCTAGCGCCAATCTGTTGCCGCCGGGATCCGTCCTCCGACTCGGGCGCAGTCGATCTCCAGGGGGGCGGACCTGCACATAAGTCCTCGCGCGAGAGGCGTTGGGGATGGCCCTCCGCGGAAGACCCTCCGACGCTCAAGTCAGTGAAAGAAAATCGGCGATCAACCAGAACGTGGGGAGGTGGATCTCTTCGAGAGGCCTCTCTGGGGGTGGTCAATCGTGAGCTCTAGAAGGCGAGAGCACCGACGAGCTGCCGGCGAGAGCCGGAGAGTGAGAGTGGGGGTGTAAGCGCGCAAGTGTGCGTACCTGAGGGAATCTGTGAGCGTGAAATTTATAGACTGTTGCTTGGATCTTGGGTGTCTTCTGGAAGGTTCAGAGGTTGTTAGGATACGAGAGTAGATCGAATCGGGCCGTTGTGAGGCTGTTGGGATCCGTATCTCGTCTGTTAGGGGATCGACGGCTGGGAGAGCTCCTTGATGGCTTGAGATCTGGTAGATGAGTAGGTCTCAGGCGGCCATGATAGGTTCTAGACCACTTCTTAGCATGATTCCTTGCCTGGGGTGCCGTTACAGTAGGCTTAGGCTCTTCCGCGTCGGGTTCCGCGGAGGTGGGTATTGAATCGTGGGTCATTCAGCGAAGCCGGGCCATGGAGGCTCGGGGAAAGCGAACTGCAGGAAGTTCAGGAGAGCCGAACTATGGAAGCTCGGGGGAAGCCGAGCTATGGGAGCTCGGGAGAGGCGAGCTACGGAAGCTCGGAGAAGCCGAGCTATAGGAGCTCGGGAGAGGCGAGCTACGGAAGCTCGGGGGAAGCCGAGCTATGGGAGCTCGGGAAAGGGAAGGCCGAGCTATGGGAGCTCGGGAGAGGCGAGCTACGGAAGCTCGGGGAAGATGAGAGGAGGGGGTTGATCTTAGCCTTCTTGCACAGATATTAATGCAATAACGATTTTACCCCCTAACAGGTCTGATGAGTGTCCCGTTTCTTAAGCAGTCAGGTTGGATGTTGATGTGGCTGATGAAGCCACACCTAAACAATGATAGAGATCATCTGATGAAGCTGAGATCATGCCTGACCAAAGATGGTAATCACCCTTTTGGAGTACTTCAGCTGGCCTTTCGGACAGGACCTGACTCGGTCACCCAGGCTGTGACCCCAGCTGGCTTTCCAGGTAGAGCCCGACTCAGCCATCCAGGCTGCGCTCCCAGCCGGTCTTCCTAACGAGATCTCTTATGGGGACAGCTCGTACGGCTTAGCCTTCCCGGCGGATCCCTTGTGGCGACAGCTCATACGGCTTAATCAGCTATGAAGACTGTTTGCACGATCTCCCACGATCCAAGATCTCAACAGAAACACAACGTGGGAGACAGATCTGGCGGTTGCTCAGATTTAATAAGGTCCACCAACCCTACTACGACCACCCACGTCTGACGAAATTTGGCCCACCAACCTTGCCGCAGTCACCCACGTCTTACGGAACCTGGCTTACCAACCTTGCTACAGCTACTCGCATCTGACGAGACCTGTCCTACCAACTATGACATGCCACGAGGAAGGCAAACCCCGTTGTTGCTGTCCTTACCGCGCATTCTGTGATGGGTGGTTACACCTCGAGTCTAGCAAATATCCATAAAACGGATAAAAGGGACCCCCGGCCAAGTAAGCCAAGCTAAGCTAAGTCAACGATGCCCAAATATATGCTTACATAGAGTACTTCTCTAAGATTATCGAGCTTTCTTTCAAGCTCACGACTGTTGCCCATAGCACTAATTTGAGTGTCGGAGGGTTCCCATCGAAATTTTTGGTTTCCGGGACTTTTTGCAGACCCCCGATCGAGAGAAGCTCGCCGGAAGATCCTTGACCCATCGAAAAAGGTGATCGGATGCTCGCCAATGATCGAGGAAGGTAATCTGGCGTCAACAGATTGCTACGCTAGGAAGGGAGGCGCAGGAGAAAGAAAGAACAGCAGTATCAGGCTACAGATCTCCATACCTTCTAAGTCAACAATGGTGGTAACGTGTGCTCGAGAAGCCTCCACTAGCCATGTAGGAGAACCTTCTCTGCAGATCGAGCAGTAGGAGGCTAGCCTCCCTGCTCCACCATCGCCATTGCCTCAGACCACTCAACCAGACTAGCTCGCTATCCTCACCCAACAAATCCATGCATTGGTGATAGCGGTCCATAAGCTGCAGGAGTAGCACTCTGTAGCCACACAGTAGCAGCCAAGGCCTCTCTCGCCTCATACGATAGCTGGTTAGGTCAGCCGACAATCCATTAGTGGAAGGTCTTTCCAAAGGGAACTCATCGCCGCTATGTTTCACCGGAGCATGACCGCCGTGAGGCCCCTAAGAGGCCTCAATCTTCCGCTTGCCGATCGAGCAACCCCTTTCCCAGGCGGTAGCGCGGGAGGGAGCCAGAACAGGGGTATCGATATCGGCACTGCCCCTCTCTCTGTTTGTCTCCTAAGTCATCAGGAGAGGGGTCCACTGACGGGCACATCAACCGTAGGGTGGAGCGACGCCTCGATGAGTACCATTGCCGTGGGAGGAGCTCAGCTGCAGACCACCAACCAGTCGAAAATGGACTACAACAGCCGTCCTCCCCTCACCCATCGCATCATGGAGGAACTGGCCCCTTCCCGGTTTTGCCTCCCCCAGTTGGATCCGTATGACGGCATTACGGATCTATTTGATCATCTTGAGAGTTATAAGGTTCAAGTCCAAGGGGTGACTGACACCCTCCTTTATATTGTCTTCCCCGCTACCCTTCGGAAGGCTGCGTGCGCTTGATACTTTCGCCTCTTGCCGTGCAGCATCGACTCCTTTCGGCAGCTGGAGAGGACCTTCCTGGCTCACTTCGACGCCTGTTAAAGGATTCCCTAGGTGACGAATAGTTTATTCTCCGTCCGACAGAAGGACGAAGAATCTCTCAAAGATTTTGTGGCGCGCTTCAAGACGGCCGCTTTCGAGGTCTATCATTTCGATGACTCCGTAGCCATCTTAGCTCTGAAGTGAGGCCTCCGTCCCTCTTGCTTCACCTACTCTCTAGATAAGAAGCCTCCCAGTTTTTATGCGGAGCTCTTGAGTCGCGCGCAGAAGTACATACGCGCCAACGAAGCCGACTCCACGAGGAGGAAGGTAGATGGGAGGCCCAGCAAGAAGCAGGTCCGCAAGGAGTCAAGCGGACCCCATCCCAAGAAGCTAAAGCCTCCGCACCGACCAGACAACTGGCACAGGAGTTTTGCCTTAAGGAAGATAACCTCACCCCTCTTCTTGCTCCCAGAATGCACATCTTGATGGAGATCGAGGGGGAGCTATACCTCAAGCGCCCCCATCCTCTGAAGTCGTCGGCCACCCGAGACAAGAGCCTCTATTGTCTCTTCCATCGGGACTATGGCCACAACATAAAGGATTGTCATTAGCTGAGGCGCACCATCAAGGACCTCATCCAGCGTGGCTACCTCGAGAAGCTCGTCTAAGGAGGACCCCCAGCTGCTTTGCGCCAAGTAGGCCCTCCATCTGCCCAGGCCAACATCGACAATGCTCCAACCGAGAGGATGGTCGACACGATCTCCTTGGGAGCAGGCCACGCTTTCAAGAGACCACGGGGAAATGAGGGTGTAGAAACTATGTTCCCATTCTCAGAAATGGACTTAGCGGGGGTGAACAATCCAAATGATGATGGCATCGTCGTTTCCATGACGATCGCTAAACATCCTGTAAAAAGAATTCTGGTGATAGTGGAAACTCCGTGGACATCCTTACATACGATGCCTTTGTTTGGATGAACCTTCCTCCCGACGCTCTCCGACCTATGCCGTGCCCCTGATCGGTTTCATAGGGGACTTTGTAAGAGTCGAAGGCGAGATCACTTTCTCAGTCATGACTGGGATGCCACCATGCCAGAGCATAGTCTTCATAAGGTTCGTGGTCATTCGGGTGTCGCTGGCCTACAACGCTATACTCGGGCGACCCGGTCTGAACCTCCTAGACGCGGTCATCTCCATCAAGCGCCTCCTCGTTAGGTTCCCCATCTG
This sequence comes from Calamus simplicifolius, assembly GCA_900491605.1. NCBI lineage: Eukaryota > Viridiplantae > Streptophyta > Magnoliopsida > Arecales > Arecaceae > Calamus > Calamus simplicifolius. Next base: position 432,398 of record UESW01003913.1, on the reverse strand, counting down.
CAACAGGACCGACGAGATGCGCGGTGACCAGAATCCAATGCAACTATGCTACCACATGGCTCCTTACCCCCATGAGATGGTCACATCACCGACATCAGTGCTACTTGACCCAAGGGAGTCAAAGAAAAGAGCAGAACCAGCCAAGCGTTTGCTGACTTTCTCACTGGGGGACAACCTGGCGAAGACGGTCCAGATCGGTTAACTTCTCCCTGCAGAAAAGAGGGATCTACTTCTCACCTTTCTGTGGACTAACTCGGATGTCTTTGCGTGGTCAACATCGGTCATGCTTGGAATACCTTCGGAGGTAATTACAAATAAGCTCAATATTGACTCGAAGTACCGACCAGTTCGGTAGAAGAAAAGGAGCTTCATCCTTGAAAGGCAAAAAACCATCGACGAGGAGGTCAACAAACTACTCGCCACCGGCCACATTCGGAAAGCACATTACTCGAGTTGGTTAGCTAACATGGTGATGGTTCGTAAGGCGAATGAGAGTTGAAGGATCTGCATCGATTACACTGACTCAACAAGGCATGCCCGAAGGACAGCTTTTCGTTTCCTAGAATAGACCAGTTGATCGACGCCACATCTGGCCACGAGCTCCTCAGCTTCATGGATGTCTTCTTGGGATACAATCAAATACAAATGGATCCAAAGGACGAGGAGAACACCTCCTTCGTGACCGAGAAAGACATCTACTGCTACAAGGTAATGCCCTTTGGCCTAAAGAATGTAGGGGCCACTTACCAAAGATTGATGAATAATATGTTCAAAGATCAAATCGGACAAAACATGGAGGTGTACGTGGATGACATGCTAACCAAAAGCATCCGTACTATCGACCATATCACTGATCTAGAGGAAACTTTCAATAATCTTTGCCGCTACTGGATGAAGTTGAACCCCCGCAAGTGCTCATTCGGAGTCACTATGAGGAAGTCCTTAGGTTTCATGGTAATCTAGCGGGAGATTGAGGCAAACCCTGAAAAGATTCAAGCCATCCTCGACATGAGGCAGCCCAGCAATAAGGAGGTACAACGACTCTTCAGAAGAGTAGCCGCCTTGAGCCGTTTTTTGTCAAGATCTGCCGAGAGGTGTCTGCCCTTCTTCAAGGCCCTGCGTAAAGTGAACGATTTCGAGTGGACGAAAGAATGCTAGAAGGCCTTCGAGGAGATAAAGGAGTTCCTGTCTACCCCACCTTTGCTATCAAAACCAAAGGAGGGAGAGGATCTTTTCATCTACCTCTCTGCCTCCCGAAGGTAGTCAGCTCCGTGCTTGTCCGAATCGACTCCGACGGAATGCAAAGGTCAGTCTACTACACTAGCAAAGTGCTCCACGATGCGGAGACCAGATGCTACAAAACCAAAAAGATTATTTTCGCACTAATTATCTTCGCTCAACGCCTCAGGCCTTACTTTTAAGCTCATCCGATTGTGGTGCTCACGGACCAATCGCTCAAGGCCATCCTGGCCCATTCAAACACCACTGGACGACTGGCCAAGTAGGCGATCAAATTGGGGGAGTTCGACATTTCATTCCAACCAAGGTCGGTCATGAAGTCCTAAGTTTTGGTGGACTTCTTGGTCGAATGCACCTGGACCGAGGGGCAGCTAGAGGAACCCTCTCCAATGGCCCCAGACGCTGAACCAGGAGTGGGAGAGATCTGGATTCTTCACGTCGACGATGCCTCAAACTCTCAAGGGAGCATGATAGGGCTTATCCTGGCAAGCCCAGAGGGGGTGGTAGCTGAGTATGCCTTCCAATTCCTCTTTGAAGCCACTAATAATCAAGCTGAGTATGAAGCCGTACTGGCGGGAATAAGACTCGTGCGTGAGATCGAAGCAAAGCGCCTCAGAGCCTTCATCGACTCCCAGCTAGTCTCCAGACAAATCACTAGAGAGTATGAAGCCCGTGACCCCATTATATCTCAGTATTTGAATAAGGTCCGATCACAAACTTTCGCCCTGGCTTACTTCAGCATCAACTACATCTCCGGAGGTGAAAACATCAGGGTCGACGCCCTATCTTGGCTGGCCACCTTGATGGACAACGCCCTGAGGAAGACATACATTGAGCATCTGGAAGCCCTAAGCATCGACGTCGTGGAAGAAGCCTTACAAGTCATACAGGAACTGACTTGGATGGATGCCTACGTCCGCAACCTTACTGACGGCACCCTTTTCGCCGATCGCACAGAGGTCAAACAACTCAAATGGAGAGCTTCCAGATTCGTGGTGCTAAACGGACGACTATATAGAAGGTCATTTTCCTATTCTTTACTCAAGTGCATAGGCCCTACAGACGTCGACTACGTCCTTCGGGAGATCCACGAGGGCATATGTGGGAACTATCTGGGAGATAAATCGCTGGCGTACAAGGCGATCCGCTAGGGATACTATGGCTCACCATGCGAGAAGATGCAGCTGAACTGGTCCGGAAGTGCAATAGCTGCCAATGGCATGCTTATATCCAATGGCAGCCCGCTTCCCGACTGAGCCTGCTCTCGTCCCTATGACCCTTCGCTCAATGGGGGATGGACATCCTTAGACCATTCCCCCCAGCCTCAAGCCAATGGAGGTTCCTGCTCGTCGCCATTGACTACTTCACCAAATGGATTGAAGTCGAGGCACTGGCATGGATCACCGAGAGCAAGGTAAAGTCCTTCTTGAGGTCCATTATTTGCCGCTTTGGGTTACCTCACATTGTCATCACTGACAATGGCCGGCAATTCAACAACATCTTCAAAGAATTTGCACCGAGCTGAACATCCACCATTGGTTCACCTCCGTCGGCCATCTCAAAACCAATGGAGAGGCTGAGGTAATGAACCGAACCATCCTCTAGGGGCTTCGGACCCGGCTCGATGAATTCAAGGGTAGATGGGCGGAGGAACACTCCTAAACGTTTTATGGGCCTATCATACAACTCCAAGGATACCAACTGGTGAGACTCCATTTAGCCTCACCTTCGGATTAGAAGCAGTCATCCCTGTCGAGATTGGTCTCCCAAGCCTGCGAGTGGAGTCATACAACGAGGAAGATAATCCCACGCAGCTGAGAGCCTCTTGACTTCATTGATGAGGCACACGATCGGGCGTGGCTTAGAATAGCAGCATTTCGCCAATGAGCCGTAAGGTACTACAACGCCTACATCCGTTCAAAGACATTCCGCTCTAGGAACATAGTCCTCAGGCGGGCTGAAGTCTCTAAGCCAACGGAGGAAGGCAAGTTATCCCCTAATTGGGAAGAATCCTATCGAGTCGTTGAAACGCTTCATAAAGGAGCATATCGAATCGAGAGGCTCGAAGGGAAGCCTATCCCTCGCACATGGAACGCGAAAAACCTCCACATATACTACTAATAATGTGTAAGGATTCACCTAATGGAAATAAAAAAAGCTTCAAGCACTCTGTCTCATCATCCAACTCACTTTACGACTGAAGGTCAGATTCTCAACTATGTCGAACGACTCTAGTGGACCCACAGCTGGAAGATGTCGACCTTCCGGCCCACAGTCACTGGACGACAAAAATTTCTTAGTACTACATTGGACGACTCCAGTGGACCCATGCTGGGAAATGTCGATCTCCCGGCCCATAATCCTGGACGATGATAACTTTTTGACTTCGCATCAGATGAGTCTGTTCGACTCATAGTTAGGAGATGTTGACCTTCCGGCTCATAGTCGTTGGATGTCCACTTTTTGATCCCACGTCGGATGAGTCCGGTTGACTCATAGTTGGGAGACATCGACCTCTTGGCTTACAGTCATCGGACGCCCTCGAGTTGGTCTCAGCAGCCCATGGGTCGGTCTCAGTAGCTCTCAAGTCGGTCCCGCAACTCCAAAGCTGGTCTCAACAGCCCTCTAATTGGTCTCAACAGCCCTCGAGTCGATCTTAGTAGCTCTTGGGTCGGTCCCAGTAGTCCTCGAGCCGGTCCCAGCAGCCCTAGAGCCGTCCTCAGTAGCCCTCGGATCGATCTCAGTGGCCATCCAGGTAAGATCCCAGCAGCCAACTAAGTAAGACAGATCACAGGCAACGGATCGTCGGCCGCCCTCAACGGGCTGAAGAAGTCCAGTCCACCTCTCGTCGGTCAAAAATGGGCAACTTTGCCTCCAATCTTGTATGAGAACTCTCCCAGAGAGTCAGAGCACTTGGCTTGTTATTGAGCCTATGAATTCATGCAAGGCAAGCTCGAGCTACCAACTCCCGAAGCGACTCCCGAAGCGACACAAGGGAAAAGAATACCTCAATGCGAAGGAGTTTGGGGCTGAAGCCAACATGCAAACGCAAAACACTAACTCTCCAATACACAAAGAAACAAAATCCACACAAGGCAAGGTACACAAAATTTAGAGAAATTTCCCTTCAAAAAGTTCAAAACAAAGATACAAATTCAAAAAGGCAAAATATGAAGGTTGCAACTCTACGGCTCGGCGGGCTCTGATGGGGAGGCTACCTCGGCGGATGTGGGGTCGTCACCTTCTTCGGCTTCGGCAGAGTCATCGCCGTTGCCCATAGCTTCTTCCTCCTTCACCTCCGCCAACTCCTCTGCCGACTCCTCCGGATCCTCGACGGTGATGTTGTCGAGGCCAGTGAGGTTGAATGCTGGGCGACCTTATTCTTGCATTTCTCAAACCCCTTGAGGAACGCATCGCATGCTGCCTCCGTAACTTCATCAGCAAAATCTATGGAGCTCTTGTACCATTCTACAACCTCGGCAACCTCCTCCCTGGCGGCCTGCGCTTCGGCCTTGGCTCGGGAAGCCTCCTCCCTGGTGTGGTCGGCCTCCCTCATCGCGCTCTGGGTAAGGGCCTCTGTCTTATTCGCCCTCAGGCCAACCGTCTCGAGCTGGAAATCGAGGCCAACCACCTTCGCCGTGGCCTCCGTAAGCTTTGACTCAGCGGCCTCAGCGCGCTCGGTCCTAGCCCGAGCCTCCTTCTTCGCCTTCGCTAGTCGCGCCTCCAGTTATTGGCTCGCTTCCCTGGCTACTCGGAGCTCTTTGGTCATTGTTGCCCTGTGGGCCCAAATGAAGGCCAGCTCCTCAGCCGTCCTCTCAGCTTGGGCCTGGGCACTGGCGGCCTCCCTCCGGGTGATGCCGCATGCCTCAGCAGTCCTGAGGTAGGCGTTCCTCAAGGTAAAGGTACCGCCCACCACTTGCATGACAAGAAGACAAATTAAGAACACTGCATTTCAAAGAAGGAATAGATTCAGAAAAGGATGAACGAGGTCGCTTACCCAGAGTATTGAGCTGTAGAGGCCATCCGGACCTCTGGAATGCTTTAGCAGCAGAGTTCCTCCCGGATTTGTGGCGGGAAAGCGCGCTTCAGTAACTGCTCCACCAGATGGCTGTTGTTCAGCACCAAGGCGACCGTCGCAGGGACCTTAGAGTCGCCCACTGCGGGAGCCACCACTGCCGGTCCAGGGACTCCCGCCGGCTCGGGTGTGGGCTCAGGTGTCACCGCCGCTTCGTCGCCTCTGACCCGCGAAGGAGTCTCCTCTCCCCTTGGCTCCATCGCCGCTGGAACTGCTTCGATTAGGCCCTCCTCCATCGGGGCTACCTCGACCGAGGCCACCTCGACTAGGGCCACCTTGACTAGGGCCACCTCGGCCGGGGCTATTGCAACAGGGACCGCCTCCTCGCGGGCCCCTTAACATTGGCGTGGAGGCAACGCCAAGGATCTCGGGCAAGGCCTCTTTGGATTCGGCCTCCCCATATCGCCGACTGCCTCCCTTCTCTTCTTGCCGATCCCCTTTAGTTGATGATGGAGAACTTCATTCCTACAAAAGATAGTGTCACAAAAAGTATCAAAAGGGAGAGACAGATAAAAACAAAAAATAAGGAGCCCGGCGCTCATCGGGGGTCGGCGCCGGAATAACACCGGCGTCTTGAAGATTTCTCTCCGATAGAAGCTCTCGGCAGTGAGGAACTTGGGAGGACAGCAATTGATCGAAAACCTTCCAGTCCCTCTGCTCTATCGCCGAGTTTTTATTCAGGGACAGGTTTGGATCCCCCCAACTCACCCTTACTCCCTCAATATGGGAGAAGAACTAGGATTTTCATCCCTTAAGGGGAGGTCGAGTTTTAGAACCCTACCTGGTTTAGGGGTAAAAATCCACCACTCAGTTTTGGAAGGATGGTGGTGGAGGCAATACATGACCTGGAACAAAGAAACTTGGGCCGCAAGGCCAAGATAATGGCAAAGGACAATGAAGACGCAGATGGTCCTGAAGGAGTTCGGAGCTAACTGTGTCGGGATAAGTTTATACCTATTTAAGAGGCTGATGATGAAGGGGTGGATAGGAAGACGGAGGCTTGCCCTGAAAAACTCCTCGTACAGGGCAATATCTCCAGCTTGACTGACAGTCACCTTGTCACTGGGCCCAGGAATAGAAAACCGTATCCTCTTTGGAATCCTATATTTAGCCTTACAACTCTCTACGTCATTGGGGGTCATGATGGAGGAGACGCCCTCTGAGCTAGCCAAACTAGGAGTGGCAGCTGGAGAAGACGTCGGATGGACTGCAGCGGCCGAGGGCTCACGAATGGCTATCCCACCGGCCCTACAACGCTGCTGCAGGGGATCCTCATCCTTAGGGGAGGAAGAGGAGGAGGAATAAACAATGGGTCTCTTACCCTTCCAAACGTGCTTAGGGTTCATAGCTAACCAAAAGAAGAGGACAAAGAACCGAAGAAGAAGAAGAAGAATGGGAAGACAAGGAGGACTGACTTGCAGAAGAAAAAGGGGCACCCGGAAGGTTCAAGCTCAAAAAGCAAGAAGGAAAGGGAGTTCTCGTCTCAGGAGCACTAGAAGCATAAAAGGTTCAGCAGAGAAGGCATGAGGCCATTTATGCTTGACTTTCAAAATTATCCCGCCCGATTATATGGCCACATGGGCACCTGCAATAGGGGATAGCATCCCAACCATCAGGTAACCCCTCACTGTCTGAAGTGCGACGCTTCGACGGTGCACGGGGAGGCGCGATATGCGGCTGATGATGGGATGCTGATGATGATACCCTAATGATGACATGCCACTTTTTGCCAACCGAGGGGTGTCTCGATTTCATAATGGCAATTTGCTGTACACTGGTAGTACCATGCCCAATGCCTATCCTTAAATATGAAAAGATCATGCCTTTCGAAGAGTACATGCCTGACTTCGCAGTTAATGATGCACGAATCTCAACATGGTGAAGCTTTACGCTACTTTCGCTTGGCTGATGCAAAACACGTGGTCGCACAAACTCAGAAGCAGGAGGGCATCTGATGTGGCTAATGAAGCACACTCAAACAACAACAGAGATCATCTAATGAAGCCGATGAGATCACGCTCGACTAATGGTGGTAATCACCCTTTCGATGTACTCCAGCCGGCCTCCCTGGTAGGGACCGACTTGGCTACCCGGGCTGCGCCCCTAGCTGGCCTCCCGGGTAGGGACCAACTCGGCCACCCGAGTTGCGCCTCCAGCTGGCCTCCCGGCGGGATCCCTTATGGGGACAGCTCGTACGGCTCAGCCAGCCATGAAGACTACTCGCACGATCTCCTACGATCCAAGATCTCAACAGAAACGCAATGTGGAAGACAGATCTGGTGGTCACTCAGATTTGACAGGGCCCACCAACCCTGCTACGGCCACCCATGTCGACAGGACCTGGCCCATCAACCTTATTGCGGTCATCCACGTCTGACAGGACTTAGCCCACCAACCTTGTTACAGCCACCCACATTTGATGGGACCTGGCCTACCAACTCTGACATGCCACGAGGAAGGAAACCACTGTTGCTGCTCTTACCACGCATTCTCTGATGGATGATTATACCTCGAGTCTCGCAAATATCCATAAAACGGATACGAGGGACCCCGACCGGATAAGCCAAGCCAAGCTAAGCCAACGATGCCCAAACATACGCTCACATAGAGCATTCCTCTAAGACTCTCGAGCTTTCTTTCAAGTTCACGGCTGTTGTCTAGAGTACTAACTTGAGTGTTGGAAGGTTTCCTGCTGAATTTTTGGTCCTCGAAACTTTTTGCAGGCCTCCAATCGAGAGTTCATCGGAAGATCCTTGGCCCATCGGAGTAGGCGATCAGACGCTTGCCGAGGATCGAGGAAGGTAATTTGGCGGCAACAAATGTCATGCAATTTTGATGGTGAAATGTTAGACTGGTGCTCTTCGGTTTTGCAGGATAACACATCACCTGCAGAGTTGATCTTCCATCAGGCTGTTTTTAGGTTTACAGGTTGAGTCTATTGGAAATTAAGGTTTTCCTTGGATCATAGATGAAATGTATAACTAAATAAATGTATCACTAAAGAATTGCTCCTTAGATGGCACTGTGTGCTATTGTACTGGTTGTAAATTCTCTGGGTGGTTGTCAGTTGTACTGGATAGTTTTAGAGAAGGGCCAGGATTTTGGAGCATCTTGAATTGTTTTTTTATCTTGTATAATTTTGCTGGAGAAAGCAATAGGAATGTCAACACATCCAAGATCGTATGATTGTTTGTGTTAATCACATTGTCTTGTTAGTCCATTTTTTTCAGTAAGTAGGATATACAAGCTGCTTCTTGGAAGCAATTGTTTTACTTGCATCAAGTAGAATTTTTATCACATATTGAAGGGAGGTTTGATTTCAAGAAAGGAAAGTAGGACAGCGAGGGTGAGCATGAGGAAAATATTCACACCTTAGTATATTTTTTTCCTAGAGAGAGTGCGGAGGCCAGAGCCTAGGGTTTTGGATTTTATAGCATCTGATAGGAAGGAGAGATAAGAGATTAAAAACATTTTTTTTATACGGATGTGGAAGAGATGGTTAAAATGGCACAGGAGAATATCTAGACTCCAATGTTTACATTAACTTCCTCTGCTTTATGTCTTTGGTATTATCGTACCTTAGGAAAAGTATCATGATCATCTAATGGTTTCCTAAACAATAGATTCCATAGCATTGCAGTTCATCACTTGTTCTTGTTCTGAAGAAAGAGTAGGCTATGCATAATGAGCACAGGCCACTTAACATTCTTACTGTAAATCACATCTTCTTACTACATTAAATGGTTTGCTTGAAAGCACCGCATGCATCATGCATGATGGGGTCACAAACATCTATGGAATCATGTGCCAAGTTAATATCATTTGGTTTTAAAGGCCTGTCAGATAGTTATAGATACTCTACTGCTCTCCAACTCCACTAGGTTGAAGAGTTATGCTTAGGCCTCTAAGCAGGTTAGTTTCAGGTCAGGTCATGGTGGGCCCAAACTCAACATGAATTTTTAGAATACCAAATTAACCCATGCCCCATATGTGAACTGACTTACATTTGGACATCCTACTTGATTACCAGACTTGGCCACAATCTTCCCTTTTCTTGTTTTCCCTTTTTGTCAAGGGATTTAGTGGTTAGGTTTTGATCAGTAGTGGGATTGATAATGCCAAGTGCAGTGGGAGGCCAAAATCACGACATCGAGTATTGGGCCAGTGGTCTGCAAGGGTAAGGAATCAGATTTGATTACATTCAATACAGGTGAATGATTCATGTGGAATGCGTACATGATTGATGGTGATGATCCCATGCATGTAACAGCATGCGAGTTCAAGTGGAAGGAGTATTTGATGATAGTTGCAATACTTTACAAATGAAATGTTTGGAATTAAGTCTTTTTGCCATTACTTTTTCGGTGCACATATTGAATTGAAGAAGCATTTGGTACAAGCTCGTGATTCCATCACAAGCAATGGACATGATCGATTCAATTAGAAGTATTTGTTGTGTACTTGGAATACATCACACCTTCCTTGTCCATATGACTGATTTTCTTGAAGCTGCTATTCCACACATCTAACATCCATGGTTGATTAAAGTTGAAGCACTATTAGATAGATGGCAATGATCTGATCCGTCAAATGATGCCTTGGTTGTTTGTAAGTAACTTAGAAGAACCTATACAAAGTCTACTTATCTAGCTTTATTCAAATTGATATATATATATATATATATATATATATATATATATACTTGGCTACATTTGAATGTGGCTAAAGCCTAAATCCGATCATCTCTTTTACCCTTGAATTCACATGGTTTATGGATTCCAAAGATGAAAAAAGTAAAAAAAGTGAGGTGGCTTCAGGATTCAAGTAAATTCATGAGGGAGATCACCGGATTTTGAACTTGGCTACGTTCGAATGTAGTCAAGTTCAGCTCTCTCTCTCTCTCTCTCTATATATATATATATATATATATGCATGTTTTGGTAGGGCATGGCATGTGCAGTAGAATTGCACAGCAAACCCATTGCTGTTTGGTGAATTGTTTTATCAGGTAAAAAAGGAGTAAGTTTTTTAAGTCATTTGATTTTTCAACTATCTTTATAAAGTTATGCAGGAATGGAATGTCTTTAATACTTTGAGATCACCCTTTTTTCTCTTTCAAATTTGTTATTCTTTTTAATAAATTTTATATTAATCAGTCAACAAGTGCAATGAAATGACTGATTTAGAAGGATTCAATGGATGATTTTGATTGCATTACTATGGTAACACTCGACTATTTCAAGAGTATTAGTATCTTATGGATGTCATTTTTGTCACATGGAAATTCACATCAAACTCTTAGAATCTGTGTCAGATACATATCCAAATTAGATATACCTTAGACACTTGGACACCTGTCAAATATATTTAGATGCAGTTTTTTTTCTGAAATTAGTAGAGTTGAACTCTTCCAACAATGGATTTGAGTCATTATAATAATGTTAAAAGTGAGATTTTGTTCTTTTACAGCTTGGTCAAGGATGGAGGTATTGCAAAATATCAATTTTCTAAAATTTTTAAGTTTATTGTGAGGTTTGAATGAGAAATATTTCTATTAGAAGACCTTTAAAAAAATAAAAATATTTTAATATTTTTTTACGTATATATTTTGTAAGATCTTCTAACATATATATTTAAATATATAATGTCTTATTTAAAATTAATTTTTTATGTACCATGTATCTTTTGCTGGTAGTTGGGAAAAGGCTTAGATGAGTTGAGTTGAGTTGAGTATGTACCTTTTGCTGCTCTTGGTGAGTCAATCACTATGCGTGTTCATCTCCATGCAAATCTACTTGTCAACCTATCAAATAATTAAATGTTTTTGTTCCAATTGGGACAATGTTTTTGCCACATATAATGCATGTTGATAGTACAAAAGGAGTACATGATAGATGGATGCAAGTTAGTTACATGTGGTTCATGTGGCTTATGCAAGTTAAGGTTGTATATGATGAATGTTGTGGGATTGCATCCATCAAGAAAATGCTTGAGATGATTTTTCTTCTTTTGTTGAAGCGAATTGTTTTTTGAAAAACAAACAATTCAAGCACTAAATGTTATGTGCAATACTCAATGCAGATTCTCACACAGCATTTTCATATGTTGCCACATAATTTCATGGATACTAAACAATTTTCCTCAAACCATACACAATCTGTCTGTTTTTCCTTTTACATATCTTTAACCGCCCTGCAAATCATAGATTGAATGATTATTAAGTGTATGTATTGAAATTTGAAAGTGCTTTATAAATAACCTTCTTGAACATGTTAGAGGAAGTGAACTAGAGATAACAAGATGGCTTATGTGGGTGTTAGTTGGGGATGAAGTGCTATTTTAATCTTGATGCTTGTCCTTCTGCATTAGTCTATCGTGAAGAGTTAGTTCATGAATTTCAGGTAGGCTGATTTTGGTCTCTGCATGAGGTTTGCAAAATCCTTGCTTACACCAGAGAAGAAAAGGAGGCTGATTTTGGTTTTTTTAAAGTCTGCATGGTGATCTGCTACATCTTCTTTGGGAAAGCAAATACAGGAAGTGCATTATAAGCAAATAAGCTGGTGAACTGAATGTGTTGTGGATATTCACTAGCAATGAAATGTTAGATACCTAGGATGGAACATGCATGGATTTTACTTCAAGAATCCAAGGAGAGGAACTTCTAAAAGAGCACTCTTTGTGGAAGAACCAAAGAGGATTTACGATTGCCTTTTTGTATGCTTGCTAAGGGCATGACCTTAGAAAGATATGTTTGTATTGGCTTATAACATTGACCTTGGATATTTGAGATGTGTAAAATTCTTTCTTGCATGCCTGAGCACATTTTTCACAGTTGTTTTGGGAACTTGTTAGATATTTTAGACGAATTTTCTTGTCACCTTTACAAACAAGTTTTCATTCATTGAAATGTTTAACAATGAAGCGTTTCTCACTTTCTCATCCAGAGTGTTCTTTTCTGTGGTTGATTTCAATGTTGGAGAACAGACTGTTAAGTACTGGCATGAAGCATTAGATGCTACATGGGGGTAAGTGATGTTTTGGTCGGATTCCTGTGCTTCAGTAGTTGGATCCACAAGTTCTTGTCCAGCTGAAATCACATGATTAGTTGATCAGGGTCCACAAGAAAATGTGTAAGAGGATAATCGATTAACAACAGATCACAAAATATTAATTACCACCTGTTTATTTCATTATTTACTTATATTTGTTATTTTTATGCATGGTGCATTGTAAAAAATTTCCAGCGGTCGCTTGCTGGACAACAGCTTGACATAATTCTTCATGGTTCATCAGTGAATGCACTGGTAAACCTCCATTGATCTTTCTTTTATTTAGAGAAGGAAAAGATACTTGATTGTCCTTTTTGTCTTTTTTAAACAGGTCACAGCTGTCAGATTGTACCCAAGCAAATAGGAGTTCTGCGCTCTTTGGGTTTATCTCTCTTCCTGGTATTTTCTGGCTGCCTGCAGTCACGTGCCTGAGACCTTTTGGTCTTATTTCCTTTTCAAACCAGCTGGTGGATGGTGGGGAAACTGGGCGTTTTGTGTTCGTGGGTTTATATGAAGAAGTTCTCTCTGTGCGCCAAAAGTCAGTTGCCAAAGACTCGTTGGCTTTATCTTCTTTTCAAGCCAGCTGGTGGGTGGTGGTAAAATAAAAATTGTAAATCCTCTCACTGGAATTACTCTCGTAAACATCTCCCGTTATGGTGGCCATGTGGTAGGAGGTTCATTTCATCATTCTATGACATTCCTGCTGTTTCTCAATTTATTCCCCCCAGGAAGGAAGCATGGCTCATCTCACCTAAAATCAAGTCTTAAAACCATATTAACTTTTAATATTCGTCATTTCTAAAGTTTCTCTGTGTATGATCCCACTACTGTAAGATGGTCATCTATCTTACCACTGTTGCAAGTTAATAATCTATTATACTTATTTAATGCTAAGGCACTTCTACCATTACGGTGTACTATAAAAAAATTTCATTTGGATGTTTTCTTATGACAACAATGGGTCAATTTTGAACAACAAATATTTTGGGCATTTAGTATATAGGTTGGACCACTCAGAATCATTGTAATCGGAGTGAAAGCCATAGATTTATCTTATTTGATTGCATTCGATTATTCCATTGATTTTAAGTCGCTTTTATCTATGCCATCACTATCCAATCTTGTACCCAATAATGATATTTGAATGGTCTTAGATTGGGATTTGAAGGACAAAATATCTTTACATTTATAAAATAAATAATTAATTAATTAATTAATATGATTTAATATTATAAAATTACAATTATATTATAATAGTCTAAATATTATAATAAAAAATAATGTGAAATAATAATAAAGCATGATGGTAATTATAAAATATAGTGCAAGTGATCTTATATTGCATCACACGGTAGCTTATCTTCAAATTTTATGGCAGACGATTCGGATATGATTGAGTTCTTTAATTATTGAGATATAGCATAGCAATCATGGCAATCTTAGATCATTTAAGATCGTATCATCATCAGACAATGAGACAACAATCATTAGTGATCTAAGGTTAACATAGTAACTGTATTTAGGTTACCAAATGCTTAATATTGAACGCGTTGCAGACCTCTATAATAGTGGAAATATTGAACGGAAAAAATTATTGATGCTGTAGTTTTGTTAATTAGTTTATTGGCAGGTTTTGCTAATGCTAAAAGAAAGGCGGCTTTACGTTTGAAGGCGCAAATAATTTTGTGCTTTGAATTGCCCCGGTGTGTAATGGCATTGGTTTTGTACTGGAAGATGAAAAATTTATACTCATATTAAGCTTATTCCTGCAGCTTGTTTTTACCATCATCTTTTCACCCTTCTTCCGAATCTAAATGGAGGATGGCCTTTCTATTTGACAAAAGTTATATGTCATTTTTGCTCTTGTTGGAAAATAGCAATCGTAAACCAAATTGAAAAAAGATTGAACTCCTTCAACCCAAAAAGGGACAGAAAAGGGTGGATCCATCGGGAGGAGCAAATGCTATGGCTGCTAGTTATTTCAGGATGTCAGTTGTCAGTGTTGGTGAAAATTAGGTGAGATCATTACTTTCCATATTAATTGGATTAATGAAGTATGTGCTACGAGAGTATGGACCGCTTGAGTGAAATTTTCGTAGGGTCAATTCAAATGAGAAAAGAGCTCAAATATCTGTGCCAAGATTCAAGGCATCTTCAAAATGGAAATTTGCTCTCCTTGATGAAATTTGTGGCACAGAGTACTTTAAATATAACCAAAAAAGGCTATAGTGTTCTGCTAGCTTCAAGCTCATACTTTGAGTGCCTTTACAACTTTCTTCCATGTAAGATGGCACTAGATATAATTAGATGTAGAGTTCTATGGATCAACAAGTAGGCATTTAAGCGAACCTGAATGCAATTTAATCATGACATCTTAGATTTAATTAGGAGTTTAAGTCACTTCTACAATAGTAAATGACAATAGTTAATTCTTTTTGTTTTTGATTATAAATAGGAGAGTTGATCTCCCCAATTTAATATAAATTAGTTAGGGAATGTATATATAGAATATACTTGAGATGTGCCCTATATATCTTCACAAACCATGCCCTTCTCTTGCTTTGCCTAATGAAATACAACTCCAAGAGTCAAAAAGGAAAAAAAAAGATTTTTATGAGCAATAGCAAATAAGGATGATGTTTTGGAAGAAAATATTCTTGCATTCCTCGTATTCCTTTTTTTTTTTTTTTTAAACCAAAAGTACCATGATATAGAGACGATTAGCTAATATTATGCCAGTCTCTAAGGCTTGAGTATACCTTTATTCCTCCAAGAAATCCACAAGTAGTACAGATCATGAGGTCTTGAATGAATATGAAGCTGATCAGATAGCAAAGATTATGGTCCTTTTGTAAAAAGGACAATGCAATAGAAGTTGGAAAGCAAACTCTAGAGGTGCACTACAAAAGGGCATGCATCCAGCACTAACATGTATACTTTTTTTTTTTTTTTTGCAATCACCTCCGTCGTATGAAGCCGATTACATAAAGCCAACCAAGCAAACACTACAACGATTTTTTAATTAGACTACGTCTAAAAAATATATTTTATATATAAATTACATTTTTTAAACCGTAGTCTAGGTAAGTGTAGTTAAAAGTGTGAGTATAGTTAAAAGTCCCTTGTTTAGACTACGTTTTTTACGTAGTTAAAAGTCAAAAAATGTAGTCTTTAAATATATTTAGACTACGTTTTTATCAAAAAAATGTAGTTAAAAGTCAATAAAATATAGTCTTTTAATACATTTAGACTATGTTTTATCAAAAATTATAGTTAAAAGTTAAAAAATGTAGCATTTAAATATATTTAGACTACATTTGTATCAGAAAATGTAGTTAAAAGTTAATAAAACATAGTCTTTAAATACATTTAGACTACGTTTTTATCAGAAATTATACTTAAAAGTTAAAAAAATGTAGTCTTTAAATACATTTAGACTATATTTTTATCAAAAAATATAGTTAAAAGTCAATAAATCGTAGTCTTTAAATACATTTAGACTACATTTTTATCAGAAACTATAGTTAAAAGGCAAAAAAATGTAATCTTTAAATATATTTAGACTACTTTTTCATTAGAAAATGTAGTCTATGTTGTACATTTAGACTACATTTTTATATTAAAATATAGTATAATATCCAATCATGTCATACAAATATATACTTTCAATTCCAAAAAAATCCTAAAAATATTGAATTGAAATATCAATACTGTCATACAAACATATACTTTCAATTCAAAAAACCTCAAATACATTGAATTGAATATCCAATACTGTCATACAAACATCCATAACATTTTCAGATAATCCAAACTTCAATAAACGTTTCCATAACATTTCTTCAAATGAAACCTTGCAAGTACTTGACCCATTCTTCATGCATAATGTCAATCTCTTCTTATTTATAAGCTTTTTTCTCGCCAAACTGCATATATACATAAGTTAATCAGAAAAGAGCACTAAATAACATATGACACAAAAATCTAAAACCATAATAAGTACTACTTATATGAATCATATACGCAATAATAACATACCTTTTCATATAAGTTACTTAGAAAAAAGTACTAAATAACACATGATATAAAAATCTAAAATCATAAAAAGTACTACTTATATGAATCACGTACGCAATAATAACTTACCTTTTCATCGGTTGAAATGATATAATTCTCAATGATCTTCTTTATATACATGATGACATAATAGCCACATTCAACACCTGATGGTTGCTTAGAATACTTGAAAAATGAATTTAAAATTTTTTTTATAAGATTCAAACAAATAAGATCTAATTTTATGAATTATTAAAAAGAATGTGCAACTCAATATACCTTAATTAACTCTTAAGTAAGTGTTTTTCTTGCAACTCGGTCAGCTTTAGCATTGTATATTTTGAGCGCACTAATTTAACAAAGTATAATAATAGTGTGAGACTCAAATGATATAATCCAGATAAATTACTATAAAATTAAAAAGAAATAAATACTAACGTATTAATAACACCTTTTAATTCTTTTTTTACCGAACATTCAATAGAATCACAAAAATACACTTTGTCCCATAAGAGTCAATAACCATCAAGGACTAGTGATCCCTTCATAAACATAATAACAATAATCAACAACTTAATATCAAAAGTATTAATTTTTATTAAAAAACCACTTATCCAGAGTTATAAGAAGCTAGAAATAATTGATCCACATAACAATGCTCTAATCTTTTAGTAATCAAATTTGATCATGCTCCAACTGATCCAGAGTGTACAAAGATCTGTCCATGGTCTATGAAGCTATACATGCTGAGCAGTTTTGATTTCTTGAGTTAGTTGTACAAATAGCTACACAAATCAAATTAATCAATCCCATAATTTTTATTAGAAACTTGTAACATATAGTAATTGCATATGAAACACAAAAATATAAAAATATATTATTACCTCATATATATAGCACAATACAACTAGAAGTAATCTCCTTCATTGAGCAAAAGTTATTGATATCTTCTTAAATAATATAACAGACTCGTTCATAACTAAAAACACCAACATTCAATACCATAATTATTGCATTGTATCTCCTAAACTTTTTGCAATGTGATTCTTTAAATATGACAAACTCCATGGATCCTTTTCTTTGTTTTCTATTTGTAACTTTTGTGAAACAATCTTAGCCTATTAATAATAATGAAATTCAATTCACAAATGCTACATAGCAAATAGTTTATCAATATAAATTAATCACAAATTTATGGATAAGTTAAAAAGTTTTAGATACCTGACTTGATCATCAATAATTAATGATCGAGGCATGCAACGTAAGAACCAACAAAATCTTTAACTTTCATAGGATCATCACCAATTGTTATTGAAAGGAGAGTATCATCATCAAAACAAACATCAATAGATATACGATAATTCTGATCACCCAAAGGAACTCTATGTACAACAGAGTTTGATGCTATATTCTCAATCACTGTACCATATCCAATTATATTATTAATAGATCCTACTGCCAATTTACATGGTTTTTCCTTCAAAGCAATAACATTAGAAAATATAAGTACTATAAATTTAAATAAAATGCTACAAATATAAGTAAATATTAACATACCTTTTGCATGTCTCTTTATCCAATGACAACAAAGTCTATACTTGCATCATTTTTTGTATCAGAATCAATAACAGTTTTATTTGGATGTAGTTTTTTAACTGAGCAGCAGCTACCTTTATCTGAAACATTTGAGCACTTGCAACAATTTTAGAAATTTCTCTCAACTTTGTATTTTCTTCGTGGAGTTGACGTAGCTGATCAAGTAATATTTTCTTTCCTCAGCATTTTCTCTTTGTTGTTAGTTCAGTTTTCTTTGTTCTTCTAACAAATGTTATAAGATTTCACCTGTTTTATTCTTTTTGAAAGATTGAAATATGTTGTAGGGGTAGCCATGCCTCCAACACCCCTTACTCGACCACCATGTTCAAAATTTTTCAATGCCATTCTTAGTATAAAATAAAAATAATATGATAAATATTGCACTGCAATAAAATATGTGAACAACTCATTGTCCCTTAGGGTAGTCTTAATAGCTCAACCATAAGATTTAGTGCATTTATACAATAACAAGCTTTCTTAACCTCGAACAGTTTTGCAACATGCTGGCAGATATGAAGAGTGGCTGGTTACAATTGAGCTTTGCGTCTTGCTAATAGAATTTCCCTTTGTAGGTGCAATGAAAGATATAACTTAAAATAAAGCATGTTATTGGAGGGATCAGGAGTACCTGAAATTCTCATTAAAAATATTTTAGAGCTGCTGATTTTCTTACCAGTAGAGTGATAATTCTCTCTTCTCATTACCAGTAGAGTGGCTGCCTTTGGGCTCGACCTGTCCTATTTCCTAGAAGACCTGCCCGATGACATGTGCATTGACTATCAAAATATGATGGCGGCTGCCTTCCAGTTTGACTGCGAGAAGTGCCTGATTTACATGGACCAGTTGAAGAGAAAATGTGTCGAGCAGTTCAAGGATGAGTTACTCGAGCTCGAGCACCTGGCAGCAGTTGATGGCCTTTGCGAGCTGGTGGTGAACAGGATTGACAAGGCTAATCCAATGAAGATGTACCATGTGAATCTCTCTCTCTCTCCAACTTGATTCTGGACTACTGGGCGATCAGACAACTGTTTCCTATCATGCCAATCCATTGGCTCGACCAGCGGCCGGGGGTGGAAGGGGTGCTGTCAGACTTGATGTGCGACAACAATGGCAAAATGAACTGGTTCATCGGCGGGAGGTTGAGCCTCCCGCTGCATGAGTTCGGGGGTGGTGGCTGCAAGGAGGGGGGTTACTATCTCGGCATGTTTTTGGGCAGGGCTTACTAGGAGGCGCTCGGGGGCTATCAACCTCTCGCTGCATGAGTTCGGGGGCGGCAGCCGCAAGGAGGGGGTTACTATCTTGGCATGTTTTTGGGCAGGGCTTACTAGGAGGCGCTCGGGGGGCTACACAACCTGTTCGGGGGCTGAGCGTTGTGCAGATCATGTAGAGCGATGGGCCGCACTGCTTTGCGGTGACGCGGGTGGTGCTAGGGTTGTCGTGTGCAGACGTCCTGCAAGCGATGCAGCACGAGCCCAAGCTCATGTTCGTGGCGCTCAAGACACGGGCGAAGGAGGAGTCTGCTGCTCATGAAAGGGGGGTGGTGGACTCCAACGTCGTGGCCACTGCCCTTGCCTGCGCCATCTGCTCTATGCCGTACCTCATCGTTGTTGGCAAGGCTGGCGGGGATGAGATAAGCTCCGACTCAAAGGGCTCCACCGGTGTGGATTATGAGTGATATGCTGATTTTCTTACCAGTAGGGAAGATTAGCAGAAACATAGAAAAAACGTGCAGCTTTTACCTGCTTCGATTTCCTCCACTGTCGGTCCCAGAACTAGCCACCCATCTTCGGCAAGGCTCCACCAATAGATGGAAAACATAGAGAGAGGAAGGGAGGAGGAAGAGAGCTCCAAGGGAGGGGTCTCCACAAACAAAACCCTAATCAACAAAACTGCGGATAGAAGAAAGAAATTTAACTTTGGGTATGGAGGGTTTCGTTTAAAAAAAAAGAAGGAATGTGAATTGGGAGGAGGAAAAAAGATAAATTTTTAGTTTTATATTAGACTGTAGTTTTTTATATTTTAAGATAATATAAGACTACGTCTTAATTAAAAATGTAGTCTTTTTATATTATTAGATAATATAAGACTACGTCTTAATTAAAAAATGTAGTCTTTTTGACATATTATCAGATAATATAAGACTACGTTTTAATTTAAAACATAGTCTTTTTATATTATCAGATAATAAGACTACATCTTAATTAAAAATACAGTCTTTTATATTATCAAATAATATAAGACTACGTCTTATTTAAAAATGTAGTCTTTTTATATTATCAGATAATATAAGACTATGTTTTTAATAAAAGATGTAGTCTTTTAATTTGTGAAAAATTATGAAAACGTAATCTAAAATATTAGACTACTTTTTTTACGAAAAATATAGTC
The DNA here is from genome assembly GCA_900491605.1 of Calamus simplicifolius. NCBI lineage: Eukaryota > Viridiplantae > Streptophyta > Magnoliopsida > Arecales > Arecaceae > Calamus > Calamus simplicifolius. The sequence continues at coordinate 411,995 of UESW01003913.1, read as the reverse complement.
TTTTTTCTAAAACCTACCGTAATCTATTTAACTTTTTATAGTAGTGAAAAACCATTATTTTCTCTGATATTCTAGCTTTTTGGATTATTTTATAGTACAACTAAACAACATTATCTCGATTAAAAAATTTATAGAAAGATTTTACTAAATAGGAACCATTGCCGAAAGGCTTCTATATGAAGGCATTATTGGAGGGTCAAACAAAAGCGAGAAGGTATTCTAAGTCAATAGATTGCTTGTATTTTTCCTAAGTGAGAGGCTAGAATGCTTTGATGCAACATTTTTTATACCTACTGCTCTCTATGTTAGAAGCTACTATTTTGTCTAGATAAGACCATGATAAACTTCAGAAAAAAGAAAATAAAGAGTCAAAATCTGATTTCTTTACCATTATCTAGCTTAAAGAAGGTACAATTTTAAAAACTCCTCATATTTTGATTCATTCCTTTTCATACTGAAGGGAGGAGAGATAGAGACCATTCTATAACTTTGATGTTAGAATAATATACTTGATATATTAGCTTTTTTCAGGGAGCAACTGATTCGGAGGAGATGAATTTTCAATACCATTTAGCAAAAAGAGCTTAATTCAAAGTAGTAATATTCTTGATTCTTAATCCTCCTCATTTCTTAGATTTGCATATAGTCTTTCAATCACCAAGCAATTAAATCCACTAATATTATCATTGCCTTTCTATAGAAAGACTCTCTTCATATGGTTAATTATGGAGCAAACTCATCTTGAAATTCTAAAGATGGATATAAATAAATTGATATAGATGAAAGAATGGGATTTATAAGAGTATCCCTCCAAAGGAGAACTTTTTTATGTTTCAGGAGATGAACCTTGTTGGCATTCTTTTTATCAGATGGAATCGAGCTTATTTGATAAACTTCTAGTTAGTAAGAGGTAGGTCAAGATAAATGAAAAGAAGGGCACTCATCCCATAATTCAAGGCAAACTGTTTTTCTTTCATAGAGTTAGAATTGAGGCAGATAATGAGACTCTTGTAAAATTCTTTTGAGCCCTGATGTACCCTCAAATCCTAAAATAATGACTTTTAAGTGCCATTAGAGAAGGTTTCTTGGCAATGCAATATATAAGTGTCATTGATAAATTGATTACTGGAAATATATTTGAAGCCTGGCAAGCATCCGATCCCTTCAATAAATCAACAATCTTGTGACTACATCAATAATCAAGATGAAAAAGAAGAAGAAATAGGATCACTCTATCTGAAGTCTTTCTTTCATTTGATCTATTTGTTAAGCTTGCCATTGATTAAAGGAGTTATGAAAGATAGAATTAATAAAGCTCGGACTCATCCAATCTAGGAAAGCCTTTGCAAAGAAATAGAAAGTCTCATTGGCACTATCAAATAGCTTCTAGAAGTCAATCTTGCCAACCACTCCTTTTATTGCATATTTCTTACAGTGATAGATGATTTCATATAGAGATAAAAAAATTTTCATGATCAATCCATCTTGATGAAAGCTGACAATGAGTCATCAATTAATGATGGAAGAAAAGAAGCAAGTTTGGAGGGCAAAGTTTTAGCAAATATTTTGTAAAAGCTACGGAGAAAGCTTATTGGTCTAAAAACCCTTATGAAGAGCATTGCATTTTTTGGGCAAGAGAGTAACATAAGCATAGTTCAACCTTAGAAGGTTCAAAAGAGCCATTAAAAAACTTTGAAACAGTTATAAGATCACCCCTAATAAGATTTAATATGTATAGAAGAAAGCAAAGAGACGATCCAATTTCCAAGCTTTGAAGCCACAAGGAGAGAAAACCACATTCTTTATCTCTTCTAGAGAGATAGGGAGACAAAAAGAGGAAAGGTCCAGAGGAGAATGAAAGAAACCATTTTTCAATCTATCTCAATGATTGATCTACTAGCTCTCCCAAAGAACTCTATGTAAAAATCATGGAACAAGGATTTAATCTCGGAGGGATTAAATAATTCCCTATCATCTTGATAATAGAAAAGACTCAAATTCCTCCTTTTCCTAGTGGAAGCCACTTTGTGGAAGAAATAGGTGTTACAATTACTTTTTGTTAGCTAGGAGATTCTATATTTTTGCTTCCAATATAGTTCTTTCTTGGTACAAATGTCCTCTATAGATAGATTCCTTCAGATTTTTTCTAGTCATAATTTGAGAGTTAATAGGTCTATTTTTTCCTATTTATGATATCAACATCCTTTAGCAACTTTTCCTAGTTCAAGTCAAAAAATCTATTTAATAAAATATTAACTCAAATTAGAAAGCAATTATAGATTTGAAGGGAACTTGAAGGCTAATGGGAAATATATGTCTATACTTGCATGCTCCGACTGATGGTTGTTCTTACAATAAATAGATTATAATTTTTTTCATCCATTTGAAAGATCTTTGTATGTATTAGAACCATAAACCAACCAACAATCTTTAGCCTGACCATTTGGCTCTCCTGGGGCCAGCCCACAGGAGCACTCACATCCATCAAACTGATAATCATTCAAAAGAGTAGGCACTTGAACCATCGGTGAAAAAAAGAATTTAGCTGACAAAAGCCTACTGCAATCAACTGTAGTCTAATTGTTGTTGTATAGCACAAATCAGAACAATATAATCCTGACTTAGTTGTTGTTGGTTTGCAAAGAAGAAGATAGAAAAGTATTTGATAGAAAAAAAGAGAGAAACAAGCTTTGTATCTAAGCACACACACATAAAATTTATTCACCGTATTGCTTTTTATATAGAGCTGAAACATAATAGAAAGCATATAAAAATTAATTTAGAATCATAACTAATAAATTCCTAATATCAAGCTTTGATTTTTGAGATTAAGCCATATTAAAAAAAAATCTTAAAGATCTGATTATTAAAGATTATATATCCTAAAGATTTGCAACCAAAGGCATGTTTTCAACACTCCTCCTTGACTTAAAAGTTGCAAAGGCTTAATCTATTTCTTAGAATTTCAAATCTAACTTTTGGTAGAGCCTTGGTTAGGACATCTGCAATATGATCCTCTGTCTTATAATACAGCAGCTTGATTTCTCCATTATTCTGTTCTTCTCTTAAGTGATATAATTTGATCTTGACATGCTTGATTTTGCTATGAAAAATAGGATCATTCGTAATTGCAATTGCAGCTTGGTTATCCATATATATCTGTGTTGACTCATTTTGCTTCATGTGTAGATCAGCAAGTATTTTTCTAATCCAATCTGCTTGATTTACCATCGCATTGGTTGCTACATATTTAGCATTTGCTGTACTCAGGGCTACCACATCTTGCTTTCTTAAGGATCACATAAAGATTTTTGATCCAAAGCTGAAATAATAACCTATTGTACTTTTTATGTCATCAACTGCACCTACTCAATCGCTATCAAAATAACCCTGAAGCTTAAAATTCTGATAGTAAGAATATTTAATACTATAACTTATTATGCCCTTGATATATATCTTACAATCCTTTTGGTAGCTTGAAAATGCACTTTACTGGCACAATGCATGAATCTTGAGAGCAAATTTACTGAAAATATTATGTCTCGTCTCGTAGCTGTAAGATATATCAAGCATCTAATCAGGCTCTTGTATTGGCTTTCATCAACTTTTTTTGCTTCGCATCCTTGCTGAATTTTTTTTTTTTGGGTTCATAGGTGTGGTGGTGCTCTTACAGTCTTCCATATGAAATTTCTTGAGTATTTTCTTTGCATACTTATTTTGGCTTATGAAAACTCCATCACAATCTTGTTTTACTTCCATACCCAGAAAGTAGGACATCAAACCAAGGTCTATCATCTCAAATTCTTTAAGCATCTCAACTTTAAAATCTTCATCAGTTTCTCGTTGCTACCTATTACAAGCAAATCATCAACATAAACAGAAACTACAATTAAGTTAGCATATGTTCCTTTTACATATAGTGTAGCTTCACTTGGACTTTTAATAAATCCAAGACTTTGAAGATATTTATCAATCCTGCTGTACCAAGCCCTAAGGGCCTATTTAAAGCCATATGAGGCCTTCTTCAGCAAGTAGACCTTCTTCTTCTATCCCTGGACTAGGAAACCCTTGGACTGCTTTACATAAATCCTCTCTTGAAGACAACAATTTAAGAAAGTTAATTTTACATCTAACTGATAAATCTTTCATCTTTTTTGAGCCGCCAAGGCTAGTAACATCCGAATTGTATTTAACCATGCTATTGGAGCAAAAGTCTATAAAAAATTTATGCCAAATACTTGACTATATCCTTTTACAATAAATTTAGCTTTATATTTATTTACAGAACCATCTGCATTAAGTTTGGTTCTATAAACCCATTTCACTTCAATAGCTTTTATGTGGAAAGGTATGTCTATAAGTACCCAAGTGTTGTTCTTTTTTTTTATTATTTTGAGCTCTTTTTTCATTGCTTCAATCCACTTGTCATCCTTTTTAGCCTCTTCACATTTTGCAGACTCAAAAATAGCAACATTGCTTTTAGCATAAATATTAGATAAGGACCTTATACCTCTTACTAAAACATTATCTATATCATCATCAAAATATTCAAGAATTTCTAGCAACTGCTTCTTTGTTGACTTATCCCAATTTCATTTTCTATCCTCTATAAACTTGACGTCTCTTCTTACAAGAACTTTTTCATTTTAAGATTGAAAAATTCTATAAGCCTTGGAGGAGTTGCTATATCCAATGAAGACTCCTGGTTCTACCTTCTTATTAAGTTTATCTCTGTTTACCTGTGGCACATAAGAATAACAGACACAACCAAAAGTTCTTGGATTCTATAAATTAGGTTTATAACCAAACCAAGTTTCAAATGAAGTTTTGTTCTGTAAAGCTCTGGGTAGTAACTTATTTAACAAAAAAATAGTAGTGTTTATAGCTTCTGCCCACATTTTTTTTAGCAAATCTTTCTTATACAACATACACCTTGTCATCTCCATAATAGTTTGATTTTTTCTCTCACTTACTCCATTCTATCGTGGGGTGTAAGGTGCTGTAAATTGGTGCTTAATAATAGCTCTTCATAGAATTGTTAAAAAATTTATTTGTGTATTCCATTCCATTGTCAGATCTTATATTTTGTATCTTGCAACTGTTTTGATTCTCCACCAATGCTTTGTATTTCTAGAATATATTAGCAATCTTAGATTTAAATTTAAGAAAATAAATCCAGCAAAATCTGGTCTAATCATTGATAAAAACAATATAGTACCTACTACCATTTAAAGATAATATTTTCTGAGGTCCTCCAACATTTGTGTGTACTAGTTGCAACTTGTGTATTGCTTTTCATGTTGTTTAATAGAAAGATCTTCTAACTTGCTTACCATATTGATAGGCCATGCAATCTACTAATTTTTTTTCTAGCAATGGTACACCTTTCACTAGGTCATATTTTTGCATAGAAGTCCAACATGATGAAAATGTCCGAGCCTTTTATGCCATAATTTTGTATCACCTATTATGGTATAAAATGCTATTTGCTCTTCCGCCATAAAATTTAGAGCAAAGCTTTTTGCTCTCATTTTTACTTTGCATACATCTCTTCCTTTGGCATCTTTGATCAATAACCAATCATCTTCAAATATGACTTTAAGCCTTTTTAACTAGTCCAATATTGAGCAAATTTTAGTCAATATCAGGCATATAAAGAACGTCAGTAATTTATCTTAAACCTACCAAGCTTTTTGTAGCCACAGTTCCTTTAACCTTTACGGGTATAAATTCATCATTTTTAATTTTTTACTTTGAAAATATTAGTTTTATCCAACTTTGTAAATAGCTTTTGGTCATTGGTCATATGATTTGTGCAGCCGCTGTTAATTAACTAGAAATTACTAGAGCTGTTGTTTGTTGCGAAGCATGTTGCAATAAAAAGTTGCTCTTCTTGATGTTGTTCGGTGGTAACTTTTGCCTTTCTGTTGTTGTGACTTGCAAATTTGCTCCTTATGTCCACTCTTTCCATATTTTCTGCACTTGACATTAGGTCTCCACTAGCACTTTCTTTGTGGATGATTTATCTTTTTGCAGTATGGATAAGGTGGATAGCTCTCTTGTTTTTGTTATTGTTGCCTGTTTGTTGTTCTTCCTCCTATTATTGTTCTTCTGGTCTTTGTTTCTTCCTAAATTTTCTATCTTTACTTGAAGTGTACCTTCTACAGTTTCTTCTTTTCTCATCATTCTCTTTTGCTCTTGTGCCTATAATGCATTCATCAATTCTGCCAAGGATATGCTTGATAGATCCTTAGATTCTTCTAATGAAGAAATTTTAGACTCATACTTTTTAGAAAAAGTTACAATAATTTTTTACACAATCCATTCATCAAAAAGTCCTTGCCAAATAGTCGTACCTTGTTTCCTATGCTCAGTAACTTGTTAGAGTATTCTTTAATAATTTTTGTCTCCTTTATTTTTAGCATTTTGAACTTTCTGATCAAGTTGAATATTTTCATATTTTGGGTTCTTTTATTACCTTGGTATTCCTTCTTGAGGTAATCCCAGATATCTTTTGCTGATTCTAAATCCATAATTCTTGTAAATATAGTGCTTGAAACAGCAGAGAATAGGCAGGCTTTAGCTTTGGACTTCCTGATCTTTTTCTCTTTATGGGTCTTGAGTTGAGTCATTGTGAAGCTTATCAGGCAATGGAGGAACATCATAGTCTTCTTCTATAGTTTTTTAAAGATCCAATACTTCAAGATATACTGTCATTCTAACAACCCAGGCTTGATAGTTGTTACCATAAAAAATAGGTGGTAGAACATTGGAGAAATTAGATGATGTAAACTTCATCCTATGAAAGGTATTGTGTTTCTGGTTTATATCTCAACTTACAGGTCCCTCAAGAGAAGTGCTCTGATACCAATTTGTTGCTGTATAGCACAAATCAGAACTATATAATCCTGATTTAGCTATCGTTGGTTTGCAAAGAAGAAGATAGAAAAAAGAAAAAAAAAGAGAGAAAGAGAGCTTTGTACTAAGTGCATACACAAAATTTATTCACCATATTACTCTTTATATAGAGCTGAAACATAACAGAAAGCATATAAAAACTAATTCAGAACCGTAACTAATAGATTCCTAATATCAAGCTTTGATTTTTGTGATCAAGAATATAAATTTTTTTTAAAGATCTAGTTGTTAAAGGTTATATTCTAAAGATTTAGTTGTTGATATATTATATCCTAAAGATTTGCAAACAAAGGCATACTTTCAACACTAATTCTAACCAGCACTTTAATCACTACTTGCAAAATAGTAGCCTTTGGAGCAATCCATCAGCATAGCTACCTCACTTGAGATTCTGGTGGGGTGACACTCATGCTTATAAGGGTATTTTTCTGGAAATTTAACTCAAAGACACTGCAGACACTAACGGCACCTTAGCACTCCAAAGCCTGCACGGGGGACCATCTTTTTAAATTGTTTTGGAGGATAGCCTGCTCATCTCGGTATGCCCTCCCCGTGCCTTTCTGGCTTCTCTCTCTCTCTCTCTCTCTCACTCTCTCTCTCACTCTCTCGCTGTGCTTTTGAAGAAGATTACCAGGAGTATAACCATAAGATTTCTAACCAGCACCAGCTTAAAACCAGGAAAAGATATATGTTAGTCATACGCGACACAAAACAAAAGAGTTCTGATGATTTCTTGGAGATTCGGATACCTGACCCTTGTCTGGACCGACCAAAAACACAGATTCCTGTGTTTTCGGAGTTTCCATGATCCAAGATGAATGGATGGATTTTTGTTTCATTTAATGCCAAAGGCAAAGCCTTTGGGTGGCTAAACCTTTTTCCACTTGGAACAAGAAACATGGGTTTTGTGGTTTCTTTTTGGTGTTTAGGTTGCTAGTATGATCTCGGCAAGACCACCTTTTGGTCTCTTCATGTCCCCGAAGCCTAGTAATTGGCGCCTCTCTTAACCCAAGAAGATAGGGTATGCTTCCGGTTTAAGGCCAAGAAGATGCAAAGCTTTGTCCTTTTGCAGTCGGAGTTTATTGGCTCTGGCTGCTAACGTTCCAGTGATACACTAGGCCCAATGAAAAGAGTTAGAATATTCTCCTTGGCCTCCTTGTTAATTTGTTGATTAAGAAATTATATTCCATTTAGTAGCCTTTCGTTGTATGAATCACCGTTTCGTCAAAGAGACTACGACAATCTACCTTCTTTTATTTCCATGTGCATAGGGAAAGAGTTGGAGGTCCGACTGTCAGAAAGCAGCAGCTTGCAGACACAAAATGGTTCACATTTTTGCTTTATTTTGGCAGGCAATACTAAGAAACGGCTCACAGAAGAACAAGAAAAAAGGCAGAGTGGTTGTTGCCTTGAGAAAAGCCCCTAGTTTCCCATGCAGGTCGGTGGTGAAAGAGGCTTGCAAAGTCTCTTTCTTGCTTTCAGCTTTCATGGGGACGCCTTCTTGAGCACAAGCTTTTGGCAGCTCGAGATGCGTCGTTTAGCCTGTTGTCAGAGAATTATTCTTGTTTGCATTTTGAGAGGATTAACCATTAAGAAAATTCTAGGGGTGTGGACATAGCTCTCTTTATGCAATTGCGTGTACTATGGTGTAAGCTTACTTTGAATCTATTTATTTCACAAAATGTACATGAAAGGGAAGAACAGAAATCTCTTGGAGCATCTCAATAATGAAGATGCTCTTAACATGGGAGTGATGTTGGACACAATCCATCATCATGGTGCACTGCATCTAACAGCTTGGATAAAATCTAGGCACATGATACATCACACATTGATCTGTCAGAAATCTTCCATATACCCATGAATGCAACTTTGTCCATGTGAAAATATGCACTCAAAGAAGATGGAAAGGTTTGTGGTCCTCCAACAGCTGGTGAATGCCTTAAAAGAAGGCTATATTGGTCCGTGGCCTATGCCATACTTTTCTGGTGTGTTATTAAGTATATGGATCCTATAAGGCTGCTAGTGTTTAACTTCGAATTCTGAAAACCACATTACTATGACTGCTCAAAATCAGCAGCAAACTAGTATGCAAGTTATACATCATTATCCTTGTTTGATTGAAACTATATATATATGTATGTATGTATGTATGTATGTATGTATGCATGCATGCATGTATATAGTTGATGGCACTAAATTTTTGAAAAGAATACCAACCGCAGCTTTCAGACATGTTCAAATCCTTGTTCATCTAAGTTTTTTATTGCCATAGATTGCTTGTTAGCATATACCTATATTTATTATCATTAAGCAGCCAAAAAAAAAAAAAAAAAATTTCTCATCACAATTCAGGATCTCGCCTAAAATAAGTTAGGCAAGAAATATTATTCGGGCTCTTTGATTCTATATAAGCATTCAAAAACTTTTTAGTATTTAATCAATGTGAGACTAAACATTCATTAGTTTGGGCTCTCATATAATAATTATTGCTAGTTTAGTCGCATATCAATTATGTAATGAAAAGATCATGAGCACTTATACAAAATTAAAGAGCCCAAATAATAATTTCTTAGTTAGTCTTTTTGGGTAAGGTTTTAGGATCATATCATGAGCCCAACTTAGATGGCAAGATTCAGGCCAGACAAGATAGTATTGAAGCGGATCTATTTTATGGTCTATATAAACTAAAGAATGTTGCAAATGGGCTTAATGAATTTATGATTAGATTCGATTAGTTTTGGACATGGATTTAGATATGAACCCTTATCCTAGTAAGGATGCTAGGGCTTGAATGGAAAGAGTATTTAGGCTCATATTGGTTATATATTTGGTAAATCTTGCATACTTTACAAGATCAAGATGCCAAAAAAAAAAAAGAGAGCTTTTTAACTATGTTTAATTTTTGGATAAGGTCTTACATTATTATTTTTGTTTTAGTTAGTGTATGGATTTCTTGATACCCGGCTTTAGAAAAGCCAAAAGGCATCAGCCATGAGCTTTGATCATGATGGTCCCGAAGTTGGAAATTAGGCATATCTTCATTGCTTTTCTACTAGTGCTTGTCAACCATCCACAACGACGTGTACCCTTCTACAATCTCCTTTTCTTATGGTCCGAAGATTCTTTAATTTTTTCATTTGATAATATGTTGATCACCATGGCAAGTATGTACATAGGTTTATCTAAGACAAGACCAACCTACCCTTGTCAAAAAGGCACGAGTACCACGATTGTCCCATAGTAAATGGGTGAAAAATGGTGGCTATTATGTCCATATGATAGGAATAAATATGCACCACATATTTGCAATGCACTGTACCTTTTCTTTGTTATTTTTTAGGGTTTGTGCAAGTCAAGCATCTTTCCTTTTCTGAAAGTTCTTCAGCTGTTTCAAGAGTTTTAATTCTGGTACTAGGTCTGAAGCTCTGAAGAGACAAGTAGCAGAAGAAGAAGAAGATCTGTGCTGCTGAATTTATAGAAGTATTAGCTGTCTCGTTGAGAGATCCCTGGCAGAAATCTGGATCTCATATTTCATTCAAAAGAGCAAAGTAGCAATTCTTGATTTCTAGAAGACTAAACGGTCACTGCGTTCACAAGTAAGTACAGTATTTATTGAATCCATGGGCAAGCGAAGAAATAGATTGCTTCATGGCGGTCTAGATTTCAGATTCCTTTAGTATGCTATTTTATGAATGATGAATTAATTCGTTGGAGGTTCTTCACTGGGATTTTCTTTTAATTTCATGTGTTCCCAGATGAGATACGAAATTATTTGGAGCTGAGTCCAGTAAAAATATGATTCCTGATCTTTATTTCTTGTTTCTTAATTTCCTCTGAAACCTCAAATCATAAGCCCTTTTTCATGAGGCATAACTTCTTTTTTTAAAAGAAAAACTTGAACTTCCTGTATCAGTCTTCTGATCTGAAGTTTGGATCGAGTAAAAACTCATTTACGAGGAAAAAAGAATTTCTCTGGAATCTTGCTAGATCTTATGCATACATCTAGTCATATTTATTCCAATCATTCCCTTCTGAGTGATAGAAATCATAACTAAAAATTGTTCCATGTCATATAGCAAAGAAGTGTTATTCTGATTATTGTTGCATGCTTTTCTTTCTTGCTGCACACATTTTTTACTTCCATGTTCCACATTCTTTATTACTAAATGCTAACCTTTTCATTTAAGGTCCATTTAAACACAAATTTTTGTTGTAAGAAAAGCAATTAATAATTTATTCAATAAATATTTTACTAGCTTTCTTAGATCATGAAACTTACAATTGCTGGAATGATTGGATTCAATGAAGCAAATAGCATCATGTGAATTTATCTTTGCCTCTCAATCTAAGTGATGATGAGAGAGAGAGAGACCTACACTAGATCAGCTATCTCATATGCAATTTATTTAATTACTTAGGAGTGATGATGAAGGTCTTATGATGATCAAGTTCTCACAAGAAGAGGAGCTTCCAGCCAAACAAGGTAGTGCTAGTGATGATAAAGCTCGGACTAGTAGTACAAGACTATGGTCAGGATTAAAGGATCCACGAATAGTTCGAGTTTCCCGAGCATTTGGGGGGAAAGACCGCCATAGCAAAGTAACAACCATCAGAGGATTAAGGGATAGGCGAGTAAGGCTTTCAGTCCCAACAGCAATTCAATTGTATGACCTTCAAGATAGGTTGGGGCTTAACCAGCCCAGCAAAGTGATCGATTGGTTACTGAGTGCTGCTCAGCATGAAATCGACAAGCTTCCCCCACTCCAAATGCCACCAGGAAATTTCCTTCAATTCCCTCAGTCACTGCAGATCTCTCATGAAGCAATAGAAAACCTCCAGTCCACCACTGAAAGTGGAGCTCGGCCTTTAGCTTTGTTCTCTAGCAGGGCAGAACACGAGGTACTTGGTGATGAAGTTGTTGTTGAAGACCTTGCAACGCTGTCTAAATCTAATTGTTGGCATTCAGATGCTCCACAAAAAACCAAACAAAGAGAAGAACCGATGGAGGCAGGCATGGGGAAAAGCAGCAACTTTAAAGGTGATGGAACTGAGGATTATATTGGAACTCATTGTGAACAAGTTTCAGGCTCAGCTAATGACTCTTTCTCTAGACCTCATCAGTCTTCACTGGGCTTTCTAAGTAATGCCATGTCATACACTTCCTACCATCAGTGGGAGCCTGCAAACGCTTATGCATCCCATTTAGGAGTCCATTCATCTCCCATTGATGGCCCCCCTACCTTGAATCCCTCATCGTTGTCTTTGACACCCTCATCTCAGCTTGTATTTTGTCCACCAGGAGCAGTGCCACCAGTGTTTGACTTTGATCCAAAGCAGTTCAATCACTTTCAAGTGGTCAGCTCAGCCTCACAGAATACTCCATTGAATTCAACGAGGACATCTCTTCACTCAGGTAGCCCAGCTGTGAGTCCTTTCCAGGCGTACTTAGCCTCTAAGCATCATCACTCCGAAAACCAAAATGAAAGCTAGCTTATAGATGGAAAGAGAGCAGGCAGAAAGCTGCTACTGGACCAAATTGTGCCTTTCCTTTGTGAAGCATTTGAATGTAAAGACACTGCGAGTATGCATCCTTTCAGTGGCAAAGTCTTTGAGTGTTTCAGTGTGTTCCATGTACTCCATTTTATTGTTTCCCATGATACAACAGAGTGATGAATTTGCTTATATAGAAATTATGTTCTTTATTACAGTAGCATCGTTTCTGTTACTCGAAGGGGTTAGGTATATGTGGACGCTCTTCATTGAAAGCTGTCTTTGGTTGCATGTTTGATGAATTTTTCTATTGTTGGAGTGGTCTTTTTTAAAGCAGTCCTCATGTGATTCTATCCTAATTTTGAAGCCAGTTAGTCACCAAAAGGAAGGTGACAGGAATCTCTAATATTGTATCATGGTAAGCTTTCTTTGATGCATTTATAGGTACTGCACAAACTCTTTATAATTGCAGGTGCATATACATTACCATGTAAACTATAGGTTTGGTTGTGGTGCTTTGTTTTGCATGCAAACATTATCATCCACGGCTCTCTTCTCATTACATCCTTGTCTAAGAAGACTTTTCGTCAACTTTAATTATTAGCTTTTATAAGAGAAAATAAAAGCTGATAAAGAACAAAGGTAAGTTTGCCTTTCTTTCTTCTACAATCTCTCTCTTTCTCTCTCTCTCTCTCTCGGAAGTTATTATAGTTGGTAACATGGTTTTACGATGGTCTACGGCTTTGGAACACGAGAAGAGATTTTCCAAATGGTGGGAAATCAGAGAGAGAAAGGAGCATGGAGTAATGGCTTTCTTTTGTTGCTGCTGCTATGTTGCCCTTGTTTTAATGAGACAGAGAGGAGAGTGTAGTAATTGTCATGGCTTCCGGGAAAATAAAAAGGATCTAAGGTCAGTTGGATGTGGGGCTCTAGTGAGGCATGGAAAGTGGGCAAATTTTTAGACAGTAGGATGTGGTCCCATGCTTAAAAGCTACATGCATAGACCAGCTAGGGTTTGCATGGCCCGTGGTCCTCTTCTTTCACACGGACCAGTCCCTCTCACATGGTCCCCCATGATTAGTTCCTCTTTATCTACTTGCTTTCTCTTAGTTTTCTTCCTTATCTACTTGCTTTCTCCTTGAAAACTATTAACTGTGGGCTATGTTCAGCAGTTTGTTCTAAAGGATCAAATTAATAAACTACGAGCAGTGTGATCTAAAGCATCAAATAAACTACGTGCAGCGCCATCCAACAATGCTGGTAATTAATTAGGACTGGTCAAACGCGAAACGTTGCTCAATAGGTCATAGAAAAGCCATAAGCCCATCACCTAGATTCAGCCTTTGCTGGACCTCGGAATGAGCCTTTCTAGTTACGTAATGGGTGATGCAATGGAGGGTCTCTTAGCCGACCCTTCTCTTGTTTCTTCCCCCTTTCTCCTTAGCTATCATTCATGTTGGTCTTGTGTTCCATTAATTAGGCTAAACCTTGAGCAGTAGGGTTAAGCTTTTGCTTGCTTCAGTCTACTGAACTTGCAAGTATCATATGTTACAAGATTTTAGGGGCTTCCTTCAACTTGTGCAAATGTTGCCTATCAAATATAGGGGTGCTTTGACATGATCTATGCTCAATCACACGCTTCATGAGTGGTTATTAGCAAGTTTTAGTACATAAAAAAGTTAAAAACTTTGAATACACAAAGCCAGTTAAACGTCTATATATAAATGTATTGATCTAAAAGGAATAGTAGAAGATCTTAGTACAAGTAATAATTAATGTCAAGAGTAGCTTTCCATGATACTTTGTATAACCTATTTTTCTATTTTTAAAAGCAAGGCTTCTGATATTTCAAAATAGTGCATGACAAGAAACATAAAGGTGCCAAAAACGTGCAAACCAATTGATATTCAATTGGGATAATTTATTGCTTTTATGTAGTTCAATCATGGCAATCACCGGAACTAGAATGAAGTAGAGGTTGCAAGACTGTTCTATTATTTCTTATTATGATTAATTATTTAAAGAAAAAGAGATAAGAAATGTAGATGAAATAGCCAAATACACATGGAGCCACAGCATATCCATGGAATGAAACAAGTTATCAAGATGCAGATATTTACCTTGCTAAAGAAAGCAAAGGCTTAATTGAGAAGTAAAAATAGGTGTAATTGATAAATGATTCAGTGAACCATCAAGCTTGAATTTGTTTTAAACACTACGTACGTTAAATTGAATAACTAGTAGATAATCATATTACAATCAGGAATTCTCAAGATGAAGGTAGTAAAGGAAAAATTACTGCTCTAAGTGTAATTAAAAGAAGTAAAAGCACATTGCATTCTGTATAATTTTAAGAATCGACAATCTAGTTTTAAAATCCATAATATTGTCCTACTAGCAATTAATCAAGTTCCATCTGATATTAGGACTTGATTAATGAGAGATTATGCCAATGCTTAAATTTTCAATAATATTAAAAATATAAATTCAATTATGTTCACAAAATAATGAATGTATATTCGTTTCTAAATAAAAAAATATTACAATTATACAAACTTAGAATTTAAAATTAAGTTACGCATGTACAATGCATGTTTGAGAAAAATAATATGAAAAATCTAGTTATATTGGGCATAACTAACATTATTTAAATAAATATATTATATTTTCCAAAGTAATTATTGATAGATAGGATTTGGTTTAGAAAATATTTTTGTATTATCAAAACATGTTTTTAGAATCAACTCCAAACCTTTCCATATTTTGGTCAGATAATTTTTTCCCAAATCAGTCTCAAAAAATAGATATCCTTGAGTGTAATTTGACTTTGAGAAATCCATCTTTTATTATGTTGGATTTTAAAAGAATTTCAAGATCTTTCCATATTTTATCTTAGTTTAATAAAAGTGTACAAGAATACATGCATCATGGTAAAACAAATCTTTCATTCAAATGATCCTTATGGCGGCTTATGTAACATATATATTCTCCTTTTGATGCAATGCATCCTTTCTATCAAAGTTTTTTTCTTTTTTAAAAATAATTTTAAGGATTCTCCTTTGCCAAGCCTAACTATTAGCATTGTTTAACTGCTATGGAAGCTACAAAATTATACAAAATATAATAAAGAAAGAAAGAAAGAAAACACACATGATAACCAGTTGCTTGCAACTTTTTCACAATGTCTAATGAAAACAAAGCCATATGCCATCACAAAATCATTCAACACTTAAGCTGTTATGAGAGTATTTTTGTAATGCAATGTGCAAAACCCTAGATACTCAAAACTAAACCATAGTAAAAAAAAAGATTCTTTGATAGATCCAGTCTATGACCTGGATGTAAACTATGCATATCAAATGGATACCACATTTTTTTGACAGTTCTCCATCCAAAGTTTGAAATTTTTTGGCAGCCAATTGACTTTCAGTCTAACCTTGATTAGAGCTAAATCATCTTCTTGCTATAGAATGTTTTAATCCAAAATGCTGACATGGTACTCAATACTTGGCCTAATTTATATTCCATGTGATAGACTAGATCTTCCTAAGAATTTCTTAAAGTAAAGGGCTAGGTGACTGAAATATGTCAAATAAAGAAAATCCAAGTCTAAAGTTATCGGCAGTCATTGCAATTAGGAATATGATTATAAGAGCTTATGTTGGCATAAACATCCACATTTGCTATATATTGGATAAATCTTGAGTCTAGGCCAGATTAAAGAATCAAAATAATACCTTTTAAATAATCTTTTTGAGTAAGGTTCTAAGTTGTGACCAATAGTATCATAGCGGATATAGCTTATGGCCCTATGGACCAAGGGATATTATAAATAGGCTTTGTGTGTTTATTATTATGATTGATTTGATTGAATTTAAATGTGAATTTGGATCCTTAGCTTAGTATACCAGGGCTTAAATAAGAGAAACTATAAGAGCCCATAGTGGCATATTAGCATGTATTTAGTCTCACTTTGGTTATATGCTAGAAAGATTTTATTAGCAATTTTTTTAGATGAAGTCTTAGGTTATGATAAATATTATTATATCTATATATATGAGATTCTAATGCTGGCATGTTTTTAAATTCTCATCATCTATGTACTAAGGAGATTTTAGGTACTTAAATAGGATTAAAGAGTCTAAATAATACTTTCTATGATTATTTTTTTTGAGTGAGATCATGTGATGTTACAAATGATATCAAAGTAAACCCAACTCATAGCTCATATGTACTAAGGGATATTATAGATAGGCTTATCATATTTGTGGATTGAATTAGATTTGGCTTTGGATTTGAACTTTGGACCTTTTACCTAATGAAAATACTAAGACTTAAATGAGGAGAATATACAAGATCCCACATTGGACATAGAAAATTCCAAAGCTAATTTATCAAAGAAAATGTCAACTATTATAGTTGCATACTTAACTCAAAGTTTTTGCTTTTATCTCTTCTATATACTTTGTTTAATTTTTTATAATAAAATTTGAGGGGCCAATGGTAAAGAGAAAAATAAAATCAAACTTTTATCCTAAGGTATTCTATAAGATTGTATTGTTTTTAACTGCGCCTTTCTATATTGTAAGATGTAGGCATCCAGCCCCCTCTCACTTATTAGGCACTAGCATGGGGTCAGATTCATTGTCTTCAATATGAATAAAAGTTAAACATAAGTAAAATACAAAATTTTTTCATTGGCAGCGTGTATCGCTAATCCTAAGTTATGCAACTCTAAGTCTTATGTTGATCTTTAGATGCACCAAACATGTCACTAGGCAGCCATGCATTTGAGGTGGGCTAGATGACATTCTTTGTGAAAAATAAGCACAATTCTCCCTGGTCTTCATCAAGCCTATAACAAACCCTTCATTTTCTTTACTCCAAACTAATCTTATTTGCTCGTTGGCTCCCACTATTAATTTTAATGCACCTTGCTTGACACTTGAGAGGCCTTTGGCCTTATTTGAGACAGCTGTTAGTGGGCCAACAACTACTGTTTCCCTGTAGGAAAAGTTTTGCTGCACTGGAAGCGGTGCAACAAGCACGCATCGACTCCAATAATTGGTGCGCGCTATGTGCATGCACGCATGTTAAAAACAAAATCGTCCTTCTTGCTTTGGCACACGCGTGCTCAGCTGCACCTCTTGCTGCACCGCCCAGGTGCAGCAAGACTTTTCCTTCCCTATGAGGCAGTTGTTTTCTAACAGTTGGTCCAATAGCTGCACTAAATAAGGCTTTAAGCTGCGGTGGAACATGTGATGGAATCCATGATTCTAGCCTTCTTTTCTCACCAGTAGTTTTGGATGCAAACTTTGTTGAACTCTATATACATGCTTAAGAGAATTATATATATTTTTGATCATATGCTGAATATGATATCTTAAAATTGCAATGATGAAAACTAATGACACTAGAGAGAGCCTGATGAAATTGATGAACCATGTGAACTTTACCATAATATGATGTGTGCCAAAAAATTATAAATAAATTATAATGATAGTTGCATTATATATTTATCAATCATGATGATTGGTTGTTTTTGAAAGCAGTCAAAATGTTTGTAGTAATACTTCTGATGAACATGTTTATGGTTAGTAAGATAACACAAGTAATTTCCAACTTCTTATTTCCTCGTGTGAAAATAATAGAAGGTAAGAATGGTCTCAGATTGTCACATGAAGCATGGAAATGGAATGACTACAGAAAATGATGTTCTGATGTGAAGCTTGTGCTGTTGTTCTCAGAGCTAGCTCCTTTTTAAATTACATCTCTGTCTACCTAGGCCTTAGTTATTGCAGAAATTATTGCAACTTGCCCTTGCTCCTTACAAGGCATCTGCTCCTTCCTTTATAGGGGTCTAGCATGACAACATATCATCCATCAACTGGTAGTTGCTGCTAGATTCCAACTCAATGAGAACCCTACATATTTTTATAAGCTCAAAGTTGCTTGATCCTGTATCCTATGCAAAGCGAACTTTATTAGATTCGGAATCCTTTGCAGCATAAGTTTTGATGATGTCCCATGTTCATCTACAGTCTACTTTTTTAAAAAAATAATTACAGTCACACAAGCCTATGTGTTTACCAGAGTATATCGAATTTTTTTTTTTAACTGGTAATTTCAGCATGGCACTCTGCAGCATAAAGCTAAGTACCCAGAGTGTATCTTGTTCTTGTTATATTAAGCTATTACATGTAGCAATTTGTTGAGATGGGAATACGAAAGAGAAGACTAACTGATGATGCGACGACTGTTAGAAGCCTTCGTGGAGGTGTTGATGAAGCTCCTCTTCGGAGAGAGACCTGCAAGAAGTTTCAGGGCCGGAGGTTGCTCCGGCAGGGACCCTCCGATGGGCAAGTTAGTGACCGGGGTCACAGCCGTAAGCTTGAGAAAGCTTGTAAAGAGAGGGCTCGAAGATTAAGATGTTCTTCAAGGGATTTTTTGGTGTGTTAAGTGTTTTCAGAAGGACTTACCTTGCTCAGGATCCCTCTTACCCTTATAAGGACCCTTGATTTCCATCTGCGGATCAGCCACGTAGGGTTCCGTGGGGCAAATGTCTGCTGAACTTATGGCGATTACGTGAGTTCGGAGACGGTTGGTAGGCCTAGTCTTGTCGGACACGTGGGCTAATTGGTTGATGGGCCTGATCTTGTCAGACATGCGGGCCAGTTGGTTGGTGGGCCTGGTCTTATCAGAAATGCGGGCCAGTTGGTTGGCGGGCCTGGTCCCATCGGACGCATGGGACAGGCGACGGGTGCAGCAGGCTAACGTGGAGGGCCACGTAGGCACTGAAAATTTCTAGGGAATTGATGTGGGGGCCACCGAGGAGGAGCGGGGCCGTTGAAGAGCGGGCCACTTTGGAGAGCCGGGGCCATCGAGGGCCGCTGAAGAGCAGGCCGCTTTGGAGAGTCGGGGCTACTGAGGGCCGCCGAGGAAGAGTGGGGCTGCTTTAGAGAGCGGGGCCATCGAGGGCCACCGAGGATGAGCGGGACCGCTGAAGAGCGGGACCGCTTTGGAGAGCCAGGGCCGTTGAGGAGGAGCGGGACCGCTTTGTAGAGCGAGGCCACCGAGGGCCGCCGAGGAGGAGCGGGGCTGCTGAAGAGCGGGACCGCTTTGGAGAGCCAGGACTGCTGAGGAGGAGCGGGGCTGCTGAAGAGCGGGACTACTTTGGAGAGCCGGGGCCGCTTTGTTTGGCCTCCACCATCAGTTAGCTCCGCCGTTAACACCCACGTGGCACCATCAGCCACATTAGATGCCCTTCCGTTCCTGAGCTCATGGGGCCATGCGCCCACTGACTCTTGGACGAAAGGAGCGTAAAATTTGGTCATAATTATTGTTCTGGTGCACCATTAATCGTCGAAGGTGGGGGCGCGCCTCTCCAAGGAGATGTTGCTTCGAGGTCCATCCACATTTAAGGAGAAGCATGGAAAGCAAAGCCGGTTTTGGGCACATCGAGGGAATGTCTCTCAAGGAACAAAAAAGTCGAGTGCCATCATTAGGCCATCACTCCCCACGTCTTATCATTGGTTGCAGATCCCGCTTTTTGTGCAGAACCGAGGCACCATATCTTGAGCGAAGAGGAGGTTATCAACAACTGGATGCTGGCCTCAATCGCGGATGGCCGCATGGCAGTGCCTCGGGCAGGACGATTCAAAAGTCTTGTATAAAATTGTCTGACTCCCCCGAGCATGCCCTTTATGCTACCATCTTCCTTCTTGTCATCTTCTTCCTAGAGTTTTTGAGCTTTCAAGTCCAAACCTTCCGTTCTTCCCTTTTGACACCAAGTCAGTCTCCTTTTGTCATCTTCTTCCTTTGTTTTCTTCTTCTTAAATCCATGGACTGTCGTGCTATTAGGAAGGGTAAGAGGCCCATGGTGAATCCCCCTCCGTCCTCGGAAGAGGAAGAGGATGAGGTCCCTCTGGTGCATCGTCGCCATCGACCGATCGATGGTGTGACTATCTGCGACTGCCCGATGGAGGCTGCGCAGCCTTCACCCCGAGTGTCTCTACCCATGGTGCCTTCGCTCAGGGTGGCTCCATCTAGGGTAGCACCGCCACCTATAGCCCATCCAACCCCTCCTCCAGCCGCTATTTATGATCTGTCAGGGCCATAGGGGATGGTCTCCACCATGACCCCTAAGGAGGTAGAAGATCTTAGGGTTAGGTATAGGGTTTCTAGTTACATTCGTCTATCCGCTCCTAGACCCGAGGATAGGGTGACCTTTGACCGGCTCAGCCGGGTAGCCCTGTACGAGGAGTTCTTCAAGAGCGGACTCTGTCTTCCATTTCATCCCTTTGTCCTTAACCTGTTGGATAGGTATGGACTTGTCCCGGCGCAGTTGACTCCGAACTCGATTCGGATCATCTGTTGCTTTGCTATTCTTAGCTCCTTCCATGGCTCGGACACTAGGATCTCTCTATTTCGAGCTTCAACAAGCTCCGTCACCATACTGAGGACGGGTGGTGGATTTTTACTTTCCAGCCCGTAGGACCTTACCACTTAGCCTCCCTTCCAAAGTCAAGGGATGGAAATTCGTTTCCTATTTGCCCATATAGAGGGGTTGAGGTTGAGTTGGGGGAGTCCCGATCTTGGTCCCAACAAAAACTCCATGGTGGATGAGAGGGACCAAGAGCTCTTCGACCGTCTGACCTCCTCTGAGACTCCACCTTGCAAGGAGTTATTGGCTGAGACCAACCTTTATGAGGCTAATTTGGCTCCGGTAGTGGGTGAGCACGGGATCTTGCTCTTCTTGATCTTTTATGCTTAGTTTCCTCTTTCTGACTATCGATTTTTGTGCAGTGATGAAGTTGCCTACCGAGAAGCTAAAGGCGGTAATGCGAAAGAGGAGGGAGGAGGCCAGCGGGGTTGTCAGGCCGGCCAAGAAAGCTCGGCGGAAGGCCCAGGGCAAGCCGGCCTAGGCCGTTGAGGCCCCTGCGGAAGTGGCTCCTGCGGAGGCGACTCTCGTGGAGGAGTCAAGGGAGAGCATCCCGGCTGAAGCGCTGATGAGTGAGGAGGTACCCACCATGGCCGAGGTAGGACCAGAGATGAGGGGCCAACCAGCCCAAGCGGAAGAGGCTGCGGACGAGCCTACGGTCCCTTCCGAGCCGACGGTGGCCGTTGACTCGGGGGTCGAGGGCAGATGCCCGGCCAGTCCTGAGGTGGAGGCAGAGGCAGCTGCCCCGAAGGCTGGGGATGGAGAGGAGTCAACGGATGACGGTGAGACAGAGCCGTCCACCCCATGCTCACCACCCAGTAGGGGTCCTCGGTAGGAGCCACGGCGGCCGCCAAGGTTTTCAGCAATGGACAGCGGGCGTCTGGCAGAGCGCCTGCTGGAAAGGATCCATCTACCGACGTTTCAGGAGTAGCTCAACCGTGAGCCCGTTGCTAGGATCCTCGATGCCACATACATGTCGGTGCTCCAAGTAAACCCCCTTCACACCATGTTTCTTTTTATCAATTATAACCGAACTTTGGTTAATTCCTCGGCTTTTGCAGATGACTCACGAAGTTGTCACCCTCTGGGATGCCTTGATCTAGATTGATGACGCCATCGAGCACTCCTAGATGCGGCTGACCAATTACCAGGGGCGGTGCGATGAGTTGGCCGGGAAGCTGGCCGAGGCCCGGGCCGGGGAGACCGAGATGGCTGGGAAGGTTATCATGGCCGACGCCGACCACGATGAATGGAAGGCCCAGTTTAGAGAGGCCGAGGGCAAGGCGGCGGCCGAGCTCAGCTGAAACCTAGCAGCTGAGATCAAGCTGGCGATACTTGCGGAGAAGCTGGAGTCAGCCGAAGGCAAGGTCGATGAGCTAACTCATAAGCTTGGTGACGCCGTGGACCGGGCCAAGACGACGGAGGCCAATGCCCTCGCCACCGAGGAGAGGGCTGCTCTGGCAGAGTTAGATGCCCAGGTGGTCGAGGTGAGGAGGGCCGATGCCGAGGCTCGAGCCCAGCGCGCCAAGGCCTGGGCTCAGAACGCCGTCAAGCAGTTCAGGAGTTCCTCAGTGTTCGAGCAGGAGGTGACCGAGGCCAGTCTCGATGCCTATGCCCAAGGCTTCGAGCACTGCAAGGAGAAGGTCACCCAAGTCTTCAGGCTCGGCGACCTCAACGCCATCTAGCCTAGAGACCTAGATGATGAGGAGCCAGGCAAGGATGAGGCCGATGATGGGCCGGGGCTGGCCGAGGCGTAGATACCTAGGCTTTTCCTTTTTGTTGCTTTTTCTTTTTGTTTGTAACCGACCATAAGTTGGCCTTCTGTAATCCTTTAATTTATTAATGAAAAGAGGAAAATTGTTGCCCTAAGTGTGTAATGTCACTTAGCTTTTGTAGTCATCCCATCCATCTATGATGTCAAACCAATTTTTGATCCTTAGGCTTGGCAACAAGTGGCCGTATTCCTCCCTGCAATACTAGGGTCTGTGTGAACTCGTATCATCAGTCGAGTCCTTAGTCCCTTAAGCATTTGTCGAAATGACTGTAGGGTGTCGGTATTAGCCGAAGAATGCTTAGGCATGCTTGGGGGTTCTCCAGAGCCACCTTGAGGGGTTTGTGTGCCGGCTCGAGGGACAACTCGAGTGGGTGCAGAGCTGCTAGGGTCTTGAATCACCTCGGAGGCATCTCCATGCCGAACCGAGTGGTGTTTCATTAGCCGTGATGCTGCCGAGGTCCTTTAAAACTGCCTTGGGGGTTTGTGTGTCGGCCCAAGGGACGACTCGAGCGGGTACGAAGCTGCTAGGGTCTTGAACCACCTCGGAGGCATCTCCATATCAAACTGAGTGGTGTTTCGTTAGCCGCAATGCCATCAAGGTCCTTTAGAACCACCTCGAGGGTTTGTGTGCCAGTCCAAGGGGCAACTCAAGTAGGTACGGAGTGGCTAAGGTCTTGAACCACCTCGGAGGCATCTTCATATCAGACCAAGTGGTGTTTCATTAGCCGTGATGCCGTTGAAGTCTTTTAGAACTGCCTCAGAGGTTTGTGTGCTAGCCCGAGGGGCGACTCGAGTAGGTACAAAACTGCTAGGGTCTTGAATCGCCTTGAAGGTATCTCCATGCCAGACCGAGTGGTGTCCCATTAGCTACGATGCTGCCAAGGCCCTTTAGAATCGCCTCAGGGGTTTGTGTGCCGGCCTGAGGGGCGATTTGAGTGGGTACGGAGCTGCTAGGTCTTGAACCACCTCAAGAGCATCTCCATGCCGGATTGAGTGGTGTCCCATTAGCCGCGATGCCATCGAGCTCCTTTAGAACCGCCTTAGGGGTTTATGTACTAGCCCGAGAGGCGACTCGAGCGGGTATGAAACTGTTAGGGTCTTAAACCGCCTTGAGAGAATCTCCATGCCGGATCGAGTGGTGTTCCGTTAGCCATGATGTCACCGAAGTCCTTTAGAATTATCTCGGAGGTTTGTGTGCTAGCTCGGGGGATGATTCGAGCGGGTACGGAGCTGTTAGGGTCTTGAACCACCTCGGAGGCATCTTCATGCTGGACCGAGTGGTGTTCCATTAGCCGCGATGCCACCGAGTTCCTTTAGAACTGCCTCAAGGGTTTGTGTGCCGGCCCGAGGGGTGACTCAAGCGGGTATGGAGCTGTTAGGGTCTTGAACCACCTTGAGGGCATCTTCATGCCGAACTGAGTGGTATTTCATTAGCCACGATGCCGTCGAGGTCCTTTAGAACTACCTCGGGGGTTTGTGTGCCAACCCAAGGGGTGACTCGAGCGGGTACGAAGCTGCTAGGGTCTTAAACCATCTCGGAAGCATCTCCATGCCGAACCAAGTAGTGTCCCGTTAGCTGCGATGCCGCCGAGCTCCTTTAGTCGCCAATCCTGGCTCTGAAGATGAGTCAAATATAAAAGTTTAGAATTCCTTTTATTATCATCAGGTAAGGGAGTACATCATTGATAATATCGATGGAGGTTGTTCGCATTCCAGGTACGTGGGATGGGCCATCCGTCAAGTTTTTCGATCCGGTATGCTTCTCGGTGACGTACCTCGGTGATGCGGTAAGGACCCTCTCAGTTTGGAGACAGTTTGCCCCCCTCTATTGGCTTGGACACCTCGGCCTTTCTGAAGACAGATCTCCAGAGCAGAACATCTTGGGGTAGACTCGGGCGTTGTAGTACTTGGTCGCTCGCTGATAGAATGTTGCCATTCTGAGCTACGCTCGGTCGCGTGCCTCATAAATGAAGTCAAGGTTGACCCTCAGCTGGGTGGGGTTGTCTTCTTCGTTGTATGACTTCACTCGGGGGCTTGGTAGGCCGATCTCGACGGGGATGACCGCTTTGGATCTGAAGACAAGACTGAAGGGGTCTCTTCCGTTGGGGCCCTTGAAGTTGTGTGATATGCCCACAGCACGCTTGGGAGTTCCTCTACCCATCTGCCTTTAGACCCGTCCAACTGGGTTCTGAGTCCCTGGAGGATGGTCCGATTCATGACCTCAGCTTCCCATTGGTCTATGGATGGCCGACAAAGGTGAACCGGTGGCAGATGTTTAGCTTGGCGCAGAACGTCTTGAATGTGGCGTTATCAAACTATCGGCTGTTATAGGTGATGATAGTATGAGGCAACTCGAACCGGCATATAATAGACTTTCAAAAGAAGGACTTGACTTTGCTCTCGGTGATCTTAGCTAGTGCCTCAACTTCAACCCACTTGGTGAAGTAGTCGATGGCAACGAGTAAGAACTTCCGCTGACCCGAAGCCAGGGAAAACTGTCCGAGGATGTCCATTCCCCATTAGGCAAAGGGCCATGGGGCCGAGAGCAGAGTCAGTGGAGAAGATGGCTATCGCTGGATGTGTGCATGTCGTTGGCATCCGTCACACCTCTGGACAAGCTTGGCAGCGTCTTCCCTCATGGTGAGCCAGTAATATCCCTGGCAAAGAGCTTTCTGCGCTAGCGATCTGCCTCCCAGGTGATCTCCGCAGATACCTTCATGTATTTCTCTGAGGATGTAGTCGGCGTCTGTAGGACCAACATACTTGAGAAGAGAATAGAAGAATGACCTCATGTATAGTCGTCCATCTAGCAGGGTGAACTTGGAGGCTCTCCATTTGAGCAGTCTGGCCTCCTCGCGATCAGCAGGAAGGGTACCGTCGGTGAGGTAGTGGATGTAGGCATCCATCCACATCGGCTCCTGTAAGACCGCTCCAGATGCAGCAAGACTTTTTCCTTTCCTATGAGGCAGTTGTTTTCTAATAGTTGGCCCAATAGCTGCACTAAATAAGGCTTTAAGCTGCGGTGCAACATGTGATGCAATCCACGATTCTAGCCTTCTTTTCTCACCTATAGTTTTGGATGCAAACTTTGTTGAACTCTATATACATGCTTAAAAGAATTATATATATTTTTTGATCATATGCTGAATATGATATCTTAAAATGGCAATGATGAAACTAATGACACTAGAGAGAGCCCGATGAAATTGATGAACCATGTGAACTTTACCATAATATGATGTGTGCCAAAAAATTATAAATAAATATAAAAGTTTGTTTACCTTCAACATGGTTTTATTATAATGATAGTTGCATTATCTATCTATCAATGTTTTTGAAAGCAGTCAAAATGTTTGTAGTAATACTTCTGATGAACATGTTTATGGTTAGTAAGATAACACAAGTAATTTCCAACTTCTTATTTCCTCGTGTGAAAATAATAGAAGGTAAGAATGGTCTCAGATTGTCACATGAAGCATGGAAATGGAATGACTACAGAAAATGATGTTCTGATGTGAAGCTTGTGCTGTTGTTCTCAGAGCTAGCTCCTTTTTAAATTACATCTCTGTCTACCTAGGCCTTAGTTATTGCAGAAATTATTGCAACTTGCCCTTGCTCCTTACAAGGCATCTGCTCCTTCCTTTATAGGGTTCTAGCATGACAACATATCATCCATCAACTGGTAGTTGTTGCTAGATTCCAACTCAATAAGAACCCTACATATTTTTATAAGCTCAAAGTTGCTTGATCCTGTATCCTATGCAAAGCGAACTTTATTAGATTCGGAATCCTTTGCAGCATAAGTTTTGATGATGTCTCATGTTCATCTACAGTCTACTTTTTTTAAAAAAATAATTACAGTCACACAAGCCTATGTGTTTACCAGAGTATATCGAAATATATATATATATTTTTAACTGGTAATTTCAGCATGGCACTCTGCAGCATAAAGCTAAGTACCCAGAGTGTATCTTGTTCTTTTTATATTAAGCTATTACATGTAGCAATTTGTTGAGATGGGAATATGAAAGAGAAGACTAACTGATGACGCTCGATCACCGGCGACGACTATCAGAAGGCTTCATGGAGGTGTTGATGAAGCTCTTCCTTGGAGAGAGACATGCAAGAAGTCCCAAAGCCGAAGGTTGCTCTGACAGGGACCCTCCGGGCAAGTTAGTGATCGGGGTTATAGCTGTAAGCTTGAGAAAGCTCGTAAAGAGAGGGCTCGGAGATTGAGATGTTCTCTGAGAGGTTTTTTGGTGTGTTAAGTGTCTTCAGAAGGACTTACCATGCTCAGGATCCCTCTTACCCTTATAAGGACCCTCGATTTCCATTTGGGGATTAGCCACGTGGGGTTTCATGGGACGAATGTCTACTGAACTCATGACGATTATGTGAGTTCGAAGATGGTTGGTGGGCCTAGTCTTGTTGGACATGCGGACCAGTTGGTTGGTGGGCTGGTCTTGTCAGACACGTGGACTAGTTGGTTGGTGGGCCTAGTCTTGTCAGACACGCGGTCCAGTTGGTTGGTGGGCCTGGTCCCATCGGGCGCATGGAGCAAGCGGTGGGTGCAGCAGGCTAATGTGGAGGGCCACGTAGGCACCAAAAATTGCCAGAGAATTGATGTGGGGGCCATCGAGGAGGAGCGGGGCCGCTGAAGAGAGGGCCGCTTTGAAGAGCCGAGGCTGCCGAGGGCCGCCTTGGAGGAGCGGGGCTGCTGAAGAATGGACCGCTTTGAAGAGCCGGAGCCACTGAGGGCCGTCTTGGAGGAGCGGGGCTGCTGAAGAGCGGGCTACTTTGGAGAGCCGGGCCACCGAGGGCCGCCGAGGAGGAGCAGGGCCGCTGAAGAGCGGACCACTTTGAAGAGCTAGGGCCACCAAGGGCCACCGAGGAGGAGCGGGGCTGCTGAAGAGTGGGGCCGCCGAGGAGTAGGGCCGCTGAAGAGCGAGACTGCTTTGGAGAGCCAAGGCCGTTGAGGGCTGCTGAGGAGGAGCGAGGCCGCTGAAATACGGGGCCGCTTTGGAGAGCGGGGCCACCGAGGGCTGCCGAGGAGGAGCGAGGCTGCTTTGGAGAGCCGGGGCCACTTTATTTAGCCTTCGCCATCAGTTAGCTCCGCCGTTAACATCCATGTGGCGCCATCAGCCACATCAGATGCCCTCCTCCCCGCTTCTGAGCTCAAGGGGCCACGTGCCCGCTGAATCTTGGGCGAAAGGAGCATGAAAATTGGTCATAATTATTGTTATGATGCGCCATTAATCGTAGGAGGTGGGGGTGTGCCTCTCCAAGACGATGTTGCTTCGAGGTCCGTCTGCATTTAAGGAGAAGCACAAAAAGCGAAGCCGATTTTAGGTGCATCAAGGGAATGTCTCTTGAGGGATGAAAAAGTCGGATGCCATCATTAGGCCACCGCTCCCCACGTCTTATCATTGGCTGCGGATCTCACTCCCTGTGCGGAACCGAGGTGCTATATCTTAAGCAAAGAGAGGGTTATCGACAACTGGATGCTGGCCTCAATCGCGGATGGCCGTGTGGCAGCGCCTTGGGCAAGATGATTCAAAAGTCTTGTATAAAATTGTCTCACTTGCCCAAGCGCGCCCTTTATGCTATCATCATCCTTCTTGTCGTCTTCTTCCCAGAGTTTTTGAGCTTTCAGAGTCCGAACCTTCCATTCTTTCCTTGTGACACCAGGTCAGTCTCCTTTTGTCATCTTCCTTCTTTGTTTTCTTCTTCTTAAATCCATGGACCGTCGTGCTATTAGGGAGGGCAAGAGGCCCATGGTGAATCCCCCTTCATCCTCGGAAGAGGAAGAGGATGAGGTCCCTCTGGTGCATCATCGCCATCGGCCGATCGATGGTGTGACTATCTGCGACCACCCAGCGAAGGTTGCGCAGCCTCCACCCCGAGTGTCCCCACCCAGGGCACCTCCGCCCAGGGTGGCTCCATCTAGGGTAGCACCGCCACCTACAGCCCATCCAACCCCTCCTCTGGCTGCTGTTTCTGATCTGTCAGGACCGGAGGGGACAGTCTTCACCATGACCCCTGAGGAGGTAGAAGATCTTAGGTTAGGTATAGGGTTCCTAGTTACATTCATCTATCCACTTCGAACCTGAAGACAGGGTGACCTCCGACCGGCTCGACCGGGTAGCCTTGTACGAGGAGT
This sequence comes from Calamus simplicifolius, assembly GCA_900491605.1. Taxonomy (NCBI): domain Eukaryota; kingdom Viridiplantae; phylum Streptophyta; class Magnoliopsida; order Arecales; family Arecaceae; genus Calamus; species Calamus simplicifolius. Next base: position 383,210 of record UESW01003913.1, on the reverse strand, counting down.
TCTTCAAGAGTGAACTCCATCTTCCATTTTATCCCTTCATCCTTATTTTGTTGGATAGGTATGGACTTGTCCCAGCGTAGTTGACTCCAAACTCGATTTGGATCATCTGTTGCTTTGATGTTCTCTGCTCCTTCCATGGCTTGGATGCTAGGATCTCTCTGTTTCGAGCCTTCTACAAGCTCCGTCACCATACTGAGGATAGGTGGTGGATTTTTACTTTCTGGCCTGATAGGACCTTACCACTTAGCCTCCCTTCCAAGGTCAAGGGATGGAAATCTCGTTTCCTATTTGCCCACGTAGAGGGGTTGAGGTTGAGTTGGGGGAGTCCCGATCTTGGTCCCAACAAAAACTCCGCGGTAGATGAGAGGGACCAAGAGCTCTTCGACCGCCTGATGTCCTTTGAGACTCCACCTTGCAAGGAGTTATTGGCCGAGACCAACCTTTATGAGGCCGGTTTGGCTTCGGCAATGGGTGAGCATGGGATCTTGCTCTTCTCGATCTTTTATGCTTAGTTTCCTCTTTTCTGATTATCGATTTTTATGCCGCGATGAAGTTGCCTACCAAGAAGCTGAAGGTGACAATGCAAAAGAGGAGAGAGAAGGCCGGCGAGGTTGTGAGGCCGGCCAAGAAAGCTCGACGGAAGGTCCAGGGCAAGCCGGCCCAAGCCGCCAAGGCCCCCCACGGAAGTGGCTCCTACCAAGGCGACTCCCATGGAGGAGTCGAGGGAGTCCACCCTGACCGAAGTGCCGAAGAGTGAGGAGGTACCCACCATGGCCGAGGTGGGACTGGAGATGAGGGGCCAATTGGCCCAGGCGAAAGAGGCTACGGATGAGCCTATGGTCCCTTTCGAGCCGGCGGTGGTGGTTGACTCGAGGGTCGAGGGCAGACGCCCGGCCAATCCCGAGGCCGGAGGCAGAGGTAGCTGCCCTGGAGGTCGGGGATGGAGGGGAGTTGGCGGATGACTGTGAGACGGAGCCGTCCACCCCGTGCTCACTGCCCAGTAGGCTGGCAGGAGCCACGACGGCCGCCAAGGTTTTCGGCAATGGACAGCAGGCATTTGGTGGAGCGCCAACTAGAAAGGTTCCATATGTTGAAGTTCCAAGAGTAGCTCAACCGTGAGCCCATCACCAGGATCCTCGATGCCACATACATGTCGGTGCTCCAGGTAAACCCCCTTCACATCGTGTTTCTTTTTATCAATTATAATCAAACTTTGGCTAACTCCTCGGCTTTTGCAGACGGCTAACGAAGTTCTTACCCTCTGGGATGCCTTGATCTAGACTGGTGACACCGTCGAATGCTCCCAGACGTGGCTGGCCAAGTACCAGGGGCGGTGTGATGAGTTGGCTGGGAAGCTGGCCAAGGCCCGAGCCGGGAGACCGAGATGGCCGAGAAGGTTCTCGCGGCCAACGCTGACCACGATGAATGGAAGGCCCGGTTCAGAGATGCAAGGGAAAGGTGGTGGCCAAGCTCAACCAAAACCTGGTAGCTGAGATCAAGTAGGCGATACTTGCAGAGAAGCTGGAGTCAGCCGAAGGCAAGGTTGATGAGCTGACTCAGATGTTTGGTAACGCCGTGGACCGGGCCGAGACGGCGGAGGCCAACGCCCTCGCCACCTAGGAAAGTGCTGCTCTAGCGGAGTTAGATGCCCAGGCAGCCAAGGTGAGGAGGGCCAACGCCGAGGCTCGAGCCTAGCGCGCCGAGGCCTGGGCTAAGAATGCCGTCGAGCAGTTTAGGAGTTCCTCGGCATTCGAGTAGGAGGTGACCAAGGCTAGTCTCGATGCCTATATCCAAGGCTTCGAGCACTGCAAGGAGAAGGTCACCCAAGTCTTCGGGCTCGGCGACCTTAGCACCATCTAGCTTGGAGACCGGAACGATGAGGAGCTAGGCGAGGATGAGGCCGACGATGGGCTAGGGCCGGCCGAGGCGTAGATACCTAGGCTTTTCCTTTTGTTGCTTTTTCTTTCTATTGCTTTTTCTTTTTGTTTGTAACCGACCATAAGTCAGCCTTTGTAATCCTTCAATTCATTAATGAAAAGCGGAAAATTTTTGCCCTAATTGTGTAATGTCACTTAGCTTTTGTAGTTGTCCCTTCCATCTGTGATGTCAGACCAGTTTTCGATCCTTAGGCTTGGCAGCAAGTGGCCGTATTCCTCCCTGCAATCCAACTATGGTCTGTATCAACTCGTGTCATCAGTTGAGTCCTTAGTCCCTTAGGCATTTGTCGGAATGACTGCAGGGTGCCGGTGTCGGCCGAAGAACACTTAGGCAGGCTTGGGGTGTTGGCCCAGATGGCAACCCAAGAGGGGGGGTTGAATTGAGTTCTTTTAAAAATTTAACAATTAAAAACCAATTTACAAAGTTAATGTGCACAAGTGAAGTGATGCAATGATGCTAAGCACAATATAGAAGAAGATAGAGAGAGAGACAAATAATCACGATAAACACACAAGATCTATAGTGGTTCGGTGTTGGCCACACCTATGTCCACTCTCAAGCAACTCTTGGGTCACCACTGTAATCACCCTGATTACATCTGAGTTATTTTGCAAGATCACAACTCGAACTTGTTGTTTTACACGGGGTCAATGAACCCAGCTGGTTTTCATGGGTTCACCAGCACACAACCTAACGTAAGCTACTCTTAGCTTACCCCGAGGTCAACTATCTCAACTAATTCAATCCCCTGATTGAATTAGATAGCAAACTATTCAAATATAAGTTTACAACAATTTAAAGCTCCTCAAATGAGCAAATATGCAATGTAAATATATAAGAATAAAAAAGCCTATTTTGAAGCGATTTGAAGTTGAGCTTTTCTTCTTTTCCTCTTCTCTTCTGAATGGGTTAACAAGATTTGAACTCCGATCCTTGAAAAGACTCGGTGAAGAGATGATTGAAAATTTAGGGCACTAGCTCTTCTTTTTCAAATCGGTAGAAATCCTTAGGATTTGATCTTCAAAGGCTGTTGGATTTCTCTTCTATCTCTCTTCAATTGATGGCCTTGAGCACAGAGATTTTCCTCTTTGATTTCTCTCTTTTTCTTTCTCTCTATTTTTTGTTTTCTTTTCTTTCGTTCTATTTTTTTTTATTTTCAAATGGACAAACTCCTTTTATAAACATCCTTAATCCAAGATTAGATGAAAAATAGTCGTTGAAATGTACTTGGATTGCTTTCTCACGCAAAGAAATAGATCCGTTGGGGGTTAGGTGAAGAAATGTTACCGTTGGAATCCGTTCTGATAAATTTTAAAAATCATTTCTGACAGGTTGGAGTCAGCTCCAACTTTTAAGGTGTCGGCTCCAAATCGGGTTTCCAAAAATAGAAATAAAAAGTCCATCGGGGAGTCGGCTCCGATAAACTGTGGTGTCGGCTCGACGCAATCTGGAGTCGGCTCTAAGATCCGAGGGTGTCGACTCTAACATTATCCCGAAAATACACTCTCTGTTCTCAGGTTAGAGTCGGCTCTAACATTTTCAGGTGTCAGCTCTAAATTCCAGGTGTCGACTCTAAATTTTCAGGTGTCGGCTCCGAAAATTGACTCAAAAAATAGTTCTCTGTATCTCAAGTTAGAGTCGGCTCTAGCTTTCTAGGTGTCGACTCTAAACCATGCCAAAAATGTTAAAATGTTCCGATACGCTATGTAGTCGGTTCCAAACACTGTGGGTGTCGGCTCCAAGTTCTGAACTTTGATATATTCATTAAAAACTGATTCAAACTGATTTTTATATAACTTTTAAATAATGTAACCTTTCTAAGTTCCTGAAACACTTGTTAATTTTATTAGTAACACAAGAAATATACTCATGGCTTTTGTTAATCATCAAAATCAATAAGTGGGTCAACAATCTTCTCCTTTTTGATGATGACAAAAACATTGAGTATATGCATAATCAATTAATGAAAATTTTAAAATAATTAAGTTCTCATAGTTAAGCTCCTCCTGAATGAGATAGCTTCCCCTATGATAACCAAATTAAGTTCATTTATCATTTAAATTCCATGCATATATGTTATAACCAAATTAAGTTCATCAACATCAAAATGCATATACGTAGACAAACATCCTTTCTCCCCCTTTTTTGTTATCAACAAAAAGGTTAAGAAGGAAATGCTTAAATTAATATCAAATGCAAGAGTTGAGTAATTCAACATCAAAATCAATGCTTAAATTAGAATTCAAGATTTGCTTCATACAACAAAGTCATTCAAAATATCCATTAAGCCATTGCAAACTATATCAAAATACATTTTATCAAGGTATTAAGTCATTACAGCATTCACATTACATCAAAATCTCAAAATACATCATTAAACCAAGTTACAAACTAAAAGACAAAAGAAAACTTGAAATTGACAAAACTAAATCATCTCAAAATTCTTTTTAGTTCTTCTAGAATTTGTCCCATGCCCTTCTCTTGAATTTTTATAAAATTATTTAGCATTCTCTCAACTAAACTAGCTGCAACTGAAACTATCTTCTGAATATGTGTCAGAGTCACCTGCTATATCTTTGATCTTATCAAATATCAGTCTTATGTCTTTCATCAAGGTAAATAAAGATGAGCTCAAGGATGACTCTATAACACTGATCTTGTCCTCCAAAGAATAAAAATGCTGCCTGATTCCCATAATTTGATTCTTAAGTTCATTTTTCATCTTAATTTTATGATCCAAAAATAGGGATTTGAGATGTTCCATCTGACTCTCAGAAAATCCAGTAGATGCATGAGTGAATGATGTAGGGGCCGGTGCTAGTGCTGGGGGTGCAGGACTACTAGGACCTTGCGAAGGATGTCTCACTGAAGGCCCTGCCTCTGATTGACCAGGGGCCGCAGTGTCCATCTCAGCTGCTCTATCATCCAGATTCCCTTTCCTTTCTCAATGTCCATTGATCTTCATAAAGCCCATATGATGCAAGGTAGCCTTATTATAATAATCTGTATGTCTAAGGCTCTTTAAAGGCTCATTGTCTAAAATATTAACTCTTTGACTCTGAAAGGCCATTGTTAAAATCATACCATAGGGTAGTGTTGACCTTTTCTTACTGTCTGCCTCTGCCATGTACCAAATCATCATGCCCGGTAGGTTTATTGGTTGGCCGGTCACTACACAATCTATTACCACAATGTCCCTCTCGGACACATACTCAAATCATCCAGTTTTGGGGAACAAAATTCTGCTATAAATGTTATGCAAAAGTCTCAATTCTAGTGGCAGTTGATTTCTTACTTCCTCAAATTTAGCCACCTCTCTACCAAGTAATCTTGATAATGCCTCACCCCTCTCACTGTGAGAGTTGGCAATCGAACCAATAACAGATATTTTCAATAAATTTTCCAAAATCTTCGAAGTTAGATGAACTCTTGTACCTCTCACAAAACTAACAAGGCCTTCGTCTCCTCTAGACAAATTGAGATAAAAATCCTTAACTAAGACTGGATAAGTGGAAAATCTAGGGAACATACCTTTTCCCATCCCATCTCTTTAAGCTGCCTTCCTAAAGTGAAGCCCTCCACTTCAAAGAAATCGAAATTCACCTTTCTACCCATTGTTATGACTCTCCCAGCTAAAAGATCAACTTGAGGAGAGGGTGGACCAGGGATAGCACTAGGAGTGGAGGATGACGACATAGAACTCGAGCTAGGCGATGGTTGGCATGCCGAACGCCTCACTGTCCATTTTTCCATCATCACCGGCGCTTCAAGGACTGATCCGCGACGCTTAGGTGCCATAGAGAGCTAGAAGGTGATGGATTAGAAGGATTTTAGGATTTGAAAGGTGTGGAGAAGGTTTTGGAAGAGTTAAAAGTTGAATGGGGTCGAATAGGTATCGACTCTGCCCTAATATAGTCAACCTGGGACCACAAGGTGTCGGCTCCCGCAAGGCTGAATGTTGACTCTAAGTTGCTAACACAGTCAGCGCCCGAAATAGAGTTGGCTTCGCAAAGGTGGGTGTCGGCTCCAAGGTCACAGACAAAGAGCGACACAGAAAGGTGTCAACTCTACTAATAGATGTGTCGACTCCAAGACAGTTTCAATGAAAAAAAATTAGATTTTCAAAGGATTTGAAACTTGTCAAAATAATCAACAAATTTTGGATAAATTTTCTTGGAATGTGGTGAATCAAAGGGTTCAAACGTCTAGATAAATTTTTCTTAGAATCATAAAAGAATTTTCAAGAAATTGATTGAATTCTAGATAGTCATTCTTAGGAGATTAAAAATCATTCCGATGGGTCACAGATTCCTAATTCTTCTCTAAGATAACAAAATCTCTCTTCACTCAAAGGTTTTGTAAATATGTCCGCTAATTATTCATCAGTACAAGCATAATCAAGACAAACATCATTATTAGCTACATATTCTCTAATGAAATGATATTGTCTTTCTATGTGTTTAGTTCATAAGTGTTGAATTGATTTTTAGTTACATTTATTGTACTAGTATTATCACATCTAATTGGAGTTGTATCAAGTGTTATACCATAATCTTCAAGTTGTCGCTTAATCCAAAGGATTTGAGCACAGCAACTTTCAGCTGCTACATATTTTGCTTCAGCAGTTGATAATGCAACCTAATTTTACTTTTTGCTAAACCAAGAGATTAAGTTACTACCTAAAAATTGGCATGCACCACTTGTACTTTTTCTATCTAATTTATAATCAGCAAAATCAGAATCAGAATATGCAATCAAATTTAATGTTGAGTCTCTAGAATACCATAATCCTACATTTTTAGTTTCATTTAAATATCTTAGAATTCTTTTTATAGCAATTAAGTGAGATTCTTTAGGTTCAGACTGATATCTAGCACATAAGCATACGACAAACATAATATCAAGTCTACTTGCTGTTAAGTAAAGTAGTGAACCGATCATACCTCTGTAATATTTTTGATCAATTTGCTTACCATTTTCATTTTATCCCATTTGCATGAAGGACTCATAGGTGTTCCAAGGGGTTTAACTGATTCCATTCCAAACTTCTTGAGAATTTCTTCCATGTACTTTGTTTGGTTGATGAAAATCTCCTCTCTTTCTTGTTTGATTTGTAGTCCAAGGAAGAAGTTAAGTTCTCCCATCATGCTCATCTCAAACTCACCCTGCATTAACTTTACAAATTCTTGACATAGAAGATAATTAGTAGCACCGAATACTATATCATCTACATAAATTTATACTACTAATAAATCTTTATCTTTTTTTTTCAAAAACAAGGTTTTATCAATATTTTCTCTAGAAAAATTATTTTTAATTAGAAACTTACTTAGCCTATCATACCAAGCTCTAGATGCTTGTTTTAAACCATATAGTGCTTTGTGTAATTTAAAAATATTATTTGAGAATTTATGATCTTCAAAACTAGGTGGTTGCTCAACAAAAACTTTCTCATTTATAAATTCATTTAAAAATGCACTTTTCATATCCATTTGAAATAAATTTATGTTTATATGACATGCAAATGCAAGTAATAATCTAATTGCCTCTAATCTAGCAATAGGTGCAAAAGTTTCATCAAAATCAATTCCTTGTTCTTGATTATATCCTTTTGCAACTAATCTAGCTTTATTTTGCATTATTATGCTATATTCATCTAATTTATTTCTAAACACTCATTTAGATCCTATAACAGGATGACCTTTGGGTCTATCTACAAGGGTCTATACTTTATTCCTAGTAAATTGATTTAATTCCTCTTGCATGGCTAACATCAAATTACTATCTTTTTCAGCTTCCTCGATAGTTTTAGGTTCTATATGAGACACAAATACAAGATGATTATTGATATTTCTCATTGATGATCTAGTTCTTACACCTTAAGATGATCGCCTATAATCAATTCCTTTGGATGACCATAAGCATATCTCCAGTCTCTAGGTAGATCTACATCATTACGAGTAGTATCAATAACATCATCCTTAGGTGAATCATCATCTTTAGCTTATGGTTCATGATCTAAAGATATATCTATATTTAATTTTTTAATATCTCTTTCAAGCAAATTTGTATCTTCCTCATCATCAATCTTTTCAGAACTTGATGCTAAAGACTCATCAAAAATTATATGAATTGACTCTTCTACAATTAAATAATTCTTATTAAATACTTTATAAGCTTTGCTAGAAGTGGAATATCCTAAGAATATACTTTCATTAGATTTTGCATCAAACTTTCCAAGATTATCTTTACCATTATTATGAATGAAACATCGGTAACCAAATGCATGAAAGTAACTAATGTTAAGTTTCCTATTATGCCATAATTCATAGGGAGTTTTCTTAAGAATTGATCTAATTAGGGCTCTATTTAGGATGTAGCATACCTTGTTTATAGCTTCCGCCCATAAATACTTTGGGAGTTGGCTTTGACATAGCATGGTACGGGCCATATCTTCTAGAGTCCTATTTTTTCTTTTTACAACTCCAATTTGTTGTGGTGTTCTAGGTGCTGAGAAGTTATGATGAATGTCATTTTTAATGCAAAATTTTTTTAATAAATAATTTTTAAATTCAGTTCTATGATCACTTCTAAGAGATACTATGGTGTTGTTTTTCTCATTTGTGACTTTCTTGAAGAATTTCAGAAATATAGGAAAAGTCTCATGTTTGTGAGCTAAAAATAATACCCAAGTGAATCTAGAATAATCATCTACTATCACGAGATCATATTTCTTTCCTTCTAGACTTGTGGTTCTAGTAGGTCCAAAAGGTCCATATGAAGTAGCTCGAGTGGCCTAGTAGTGGAAAACAATATTTTTAGATTTGAAAGAATTTCTAGTTTATTTTTTAAATTGACATACATCACAAATTCTATTATTTTCAAAATCTAGTTTTGAAAGTCCTTTAACTAAATCCATTCTAATCAATTTTGAAATTAAGTGTGTCTAGCTTTACCAAGTCTACGATGTCATAGCCATCCAATCTCATTCACGTTAGCATTATCAGCAATTAGGCAATGGTTACTAGTAGATAAATTGTCTAAATTAATTAAGTATACATTGCCATTTCTATTCCTAATAAATATAATGCTATTGTCAATGGGATTTGATACAGTGTAAATAGAAGCTTCAAAGGAAACTTTGAAATCTTTATCACACAGTTGGCTAATGCTAATTAAATTATGCTTTAATCCATCTACATATAAAATATTTTTAATAAAAGTGGATGGAGTAATTTGAATTTTACCAAAGCCCATAATTTGGCCTTTGTCATTATCTCCAAAAGTTACAACTCCTCTTTTAATTTCAAGGGTGATGAATTGCTCCTTGTTACCCGTCATGTGTTTTGAGCAGCCACTATCAAGATACCATTTTCTTTTTGATCCTTTGGCCGCAAAACACTCATGCAAGACAATTAAATCTTATGTTTAGGTACCCAAGCCTTCTTGGGTCCTTCATGGTTAGTAGCAATAAAGAATGTTCATTTAAATTCTTATGAGATATTTTGAAATTCCATTCATAAGTTTTATGTCCCTTTTTGTTACAATGATAACATGAAATATTATCCTTGATTGTTTTCTTTATAAAGAAATTGTTGATATATTTTTGTTTCATATGTGGTCTATATCCTAAACCAACTTTATCAAAAATAGTTCTTTGATTGTTCAATAGTAAATTAAGTTTTTCTGAGCTATTTATAAATTTATCAATAATATTCTTATACTTATCAACTTCTTTCTTCAAATTAAGATTTTTATTAGAAATTGATTCTTTTTCTTTCAATATATCATCCTTTTCAGATTTTAGTTTGTTAATTTCAAGAAATAGTTCATTTTTCATTTTGAGAAGATCTAAGTTTTCAGTTTTCAAAGTTTTATTTTTGGTTCTTAAAATCTTGAAATCACTAATTAATTCATTAAATACATCATATAATTTATCAAAAGTAAAATCATCATTGGGAATTTCAAAATTTGCCTCATTATCATTTGCCATGAAGCATATGTTGGCAATCTCTTTTTGTTCTTCTTTGGATGAAGACTCTTCACTGTCGCTCCAAGTTGCAACATAGGCTTTCTTCTTCTTCTTGTATCCCTTCTTTAATTGAGGACATTCGGATCTAAAATGTCTCAGCTTCTTACATTCATAACATATTAAGGGATCCTTATCCTTCTCTTTCTCTTTCTCCTTTCATTTTTATTCCAGACTTTCTCTTGTGGAAGGGTCTCCTTCTTTGTATGAATTTTCTGAATTTCTTAGCAAGGAGAGCTGTCTCATCATTTTCTTCATCATCTTCACTGCTGCTCTTTTCACTTTCAGCAGCCTTGAGTGCAATTGTTCTTTTCTTTTTCACCTCTTCATCTTGATGTTATTTCATTGTTAGCTCATGGGTCATTAGGGATCCAAGTAGCTCCTCCAAAGGTAGAATATTCAAGTCTTTGGCTTCTTGGATTGTTGTCACTTTGGCTTCCCATGATCTTGGAAGAGACCTAAGAATTTTTACTAATTCAGAGTTAGAATAAGTCCTACCAAGACTTTTTAAACCATTTACAATATCAGTGAATCTAGTATACATGCATGTAATTAACTCATTTTGTTCCATGCTGAAAGTTCATATTTATGCACTAGTATATTAATTTTGGATTCCTTAACTTGGTTGGTACCCTCATGAGTAACGTCCAACCTATCCCATATTTCTTTGGTTGAAATGCACATGGATATTCAATTGAATTCATTTGCATCCAAAGAACAGTCTAAGACATTCATGGCCTTGGCATTAAGCTGAGCCATTTTTCTATCATTCTCATTCCAATCCCTTTCGGGCTTAGGAACAATAGAACCATCAACTATATGTGTGGGTGTGCTAGGTCCATTAATTATGACACTCCATAATTCATAATCTAAAGCTTGAATGAATATCCTTATTCTTGCTTTTCAATATGAATAGTTGGTTCCACTGAACAAGGGTGGCCTATTAGTGGATTGACCTTCTAGGAAGGATGATCCAACTTGAGCTACCATTTGGATCTTTGACTCTTGATTGTGTAATCAAGCCGAAATGAGCACAAGCTCTGATATCAATTATTGGCCCAGATGGCAACCCAAGAGGGGGGTGAATTGGGTTATTTAAAATTTTAATACTTTAAAACTATGTGCTTTGATATAAAAGTGCTTGAGTGCAATGTAAATCTAAGCACAAATAAATGAGATAGAGAGAAAGAGACAAAGCACAGCAAACACAAAGATTTTATAGTGGTTCGGTGTATCCAACACCTACATCTACATCAAGCAGTACTTTGGTCCACAATATAATCCACTTAATTATAGTCGAGTTATTTTGCAAGCTCACAACTCAAACTTGTTATTTTTTCGGGGTCACAACGAACCCAGTTGGTTTTTCTGGGCTCACCAGCACGAAACCCAACGTAAGCTACACTTAGCTCACCTCGAGATTAACAACCTCAACTAATTTAATCCTCTGATTGAATTAGACAAACAGCAAATCAATTAAATGTTTACAACAATAACAGCCCCTTAATTGAGCAAATAAGCAATATAAGTAAATGGGAATAGAAAAGCCTGATTTCTGAAGCAATGTAGGGTTTGAGCTTTTCTTCTTTTCTTCTCTTCTCCTTCTCTTTTGAATTGAATGGAATTAGAGCACTTGAAGAGATTTTGGTGAAGAAACAGTTGAAGATTTATGGCTCTTCTCCTTCTTTTTCAAAACTAGGGAAATCCTTTGAGATAGCTCTTTTGGCTCTTTTGGATTCCTCTTCTAACTCTCAATAGTGGATAGGCTTTGGCTCAAAAAAATTCTTGAAGAAGGATTTTTGATTTCTCCTTTTTTCTTTTCGTTTTCACTATTTTTCTGTTCTATCTTTTCAAACGATTCAATCCTATTTTATAGGTATTTCAATCCATGAGTAGGTGAAAAATAGCCGTTGGAGTTGTCCTTGGATGTACCTTACCAATAGAAAATATATCCGTTAGAGATTATGTAAGAAAAATATATCCGTTGAAAACTTGAAAAATTCGTTTCTGACGTGGAGGTGTCGGCTCTAGATGTTTAGGTGTCGGCTCCAAATCGGGATCCTAAAAATAGTAATAAACGATTCGTCAAGGTGTCAGCTCCAAGATTTTAAAGTGTCGGCTCGGCGAGATCTGGAGTCAGCTCCAACTTTTTGAAGGTGTCGGCTCCACCAGTATCCCAAAACATCACTCTTTGTAACTGATCTGGAGTCGGTTCCACACTCTGTAGGTGTCGACTCCAACTTTTCATGTATCGGCTTCAGAAATTTAGGTGTCGGCTCCGAAGCATGCCAAAAATCAATACTGTTCTGATACTCTTTGGAGTCGGCTCCGAAGATTTAGGGTGTTGGCTCCAAGTTCTGAACTTACATAAATTCTATTTAAATTTAACTTGAAACTGACTTTCTAAGTAACATATTGATGAATAACCAATCTTAATTCCTGAAACACTTATCAAATTTATTAGAAACATAAGAAATATACTCATGGCTTTTGTTAATCATCAAAATCAATAATTGGGTCAACACCCTCGCAAAAGGATCTCACATGATGAGATAACTTGATTAAATTCTCATGTAGAATTTAATATATTAATTTAATCTTTTTCAAACCATTTTCATTGGAATTCTAAGTGTTAGAATTCATGTGGAATTAATGTACCTCTTTGAATTAACCAACGATGGAATTCTAAGTGTTAGAATTCACATCTCTTTAGTTTTCACCGAACATCGGAATTAACCAAACGCTGTGTCTCTTTAGTTTTCACCGAATGTCGGAATTAACCAAACGTTGCGTCTCTTTGATTTTCACCGAACGGCAGAATTCTAAGTGTTAGAATTCAATGGGCTAAAGGCTATATGAGCCTATAAATTAGATGACATTCTTTACCAGATGATCGAACAACAAGAACACAATACACGATATGTCGTGGATTAGAATTCTAAAGAGTTAGAACATAAAATCCTGGTGTTATTCTGGTGTTAGCAAAAGTTTGATGGATCTTGGAAGAAGATTCAAGTGGGAGGATTCAAGATCAGCAAAGTTATTTTTCTGTGAGCTAGCACTTCCAGGAATCCGATCATTCAAGGCTTCGTGTGGACGATACTAGAGGCTAGACGATTGAATGGCTGCAGAGCAATAAGGATTTATCTACTGTACTTAAGGTAAGTGATTTGATCTCTAGATCTTAAGGCATGCTTCAAGATAAGTAGTATGACTTCTCATCTTGAAGATCAAGATATGATCTTGTTTATTTAATTTATATGCATAATTTAGATCAAACGATCCTATAGTATAAGGCAAAGATATGATCTTGATGTATGTTAGATAGATTAATATGTAATCTTTAAGTTTCTGCATTGATAATAGTTATCAAATTTTAAAATATGCATGCCTCAGAGTTTATTTCTCCCTACAAATGGTATCAAGCCATGGTTTCATCTTGATCTAATTTATTGCATATAAATTAATGCTCCTATTAATTTTGTAATCAAAGCTAAAATGGATCACCAGGCTATTCGGTCATGGATTAAAAATCAAAATTACCCATTCAACGAGGTATTCTGTGACATATTGTCGTTATGGTTCTTTTATTATTGATGCTTAGTCAAAAGATAATCTAAATTGATCTTTGGCATCAAAACATAGATTACACTCACTCTCAAAAGATGTTATATATTTGATACATATTCATGTTGTATAAAAGTATAAAATTTGCATGTTTAGTATAAAAATATAGATATGATATATGATAGCTTGTTGTTTATGTTATGAAAAGACAAATATTTATGAGAGTCTTATTTAAATATCAAATATTTATTCATAATCTTTTTAGATATGATCTAAATAAAGAAATTATGAGTAGTTAAATAATGCAACTGATGCATGATTCGAAATATATGACATGAAATATATTTAATCTTTTGGGTTAGCTAAATCAGGTCCATAAAGAGTTAGACCCTAAGTTTTAAATCAAATGGACTATAAGAGTATTTGATCAAATCTAAATTGATTAGATTAGGTTAAGGATGCTCTAAATCAAACAATAGTTGTAGTTGATCATGTCCATATCTTTGATTAAACCAAATGGAAGTAGATTAGGCTCCGTGGTTGAGCATGAATCTCTTAGATGGTCAAATCAAAATTGGTTAACCATATGATGTCAAGGTGAGTTAGCAAGTTGCTCTAGGATCAACGATCGAATAGTTTTTAATTGGGAGCTACTCGTATTGATGCGTCTTTAACGAGTTAATAGCATATCCCTCCCATCGATCTCATTTACCTGGTCAATATGGTGAACCATTTATGATTCAGATCATTTACCTGATTTGGGTTGACTCATGCCTATAAGGAAATCCATTTGACTGATTTAGGTGCCACTTAACCTGACTTAATCTTGTCTTATTCTACTGACTTCATCGATTTAGTGGGAGAACTTGATTAGTCAATTTGTCTTTAGATTATTAAATCCTCTAAAATTATTAGGTCCTTAAAATAAAATAGTTATATGATAACTGGATCATAGCCTTCCATTAAGGTGGGTGATAATGAGTCCGATGTCTTGATAATCATTGGAGGTATTCCATGCCTGGTGCTTGTCAACCATCAGAATTATCATTTATTATATGATAAGTCAGCGTAACTATTAAATAGACAGTCTGGTTGGCCGAGCTTCACTCGGACTTGGTTGTCTATTGATAGGTTACACTGATTATATCATTTAATGGTTGGACCTAATCAGAACTTTCAGTGGAGGCACTCCATGCCTACTGAAGAGATACATGGGGCAAAACTGAACACTAAGAATTATTCGGGGGAAACAATTGGTTTTGAACCTAATCTTAGATGCATATGGGTTGGCCAAGCTTCACTTGGCCTGTATGTAGTCTATGTAGATCTTAGTGCCCACTAAAGAATTAAGAATAATTCTTCGAATTGGGGTGTAGAGGCTGCCAATTTGAATAAAATAGTGAGAGAATCTTTAGACTAAAGTCCAAGTCTTTAGACTGAATCAAATTATATACTACTAAACTTTAGTTTTTCCTTATGCAAAAAATGACCACTAATTTATCATTAAGGTCCCTATTCGATAGTGACAAGTTGAATGGTTTAAATTTCAATAGCTGGTTTAGAAAACTTAAGATCGTCCTTGAGCATGAGAGGATTCTATATATTCTGAATAATCCTGCACCAAAGCTACCTGATGCAAACACCCAAAGTTCTAAGAAAGATACTTATCAGAAGTGGCTCAGTGATATAACTAGCGTGCATTGCATCATGCTAGCAGCAATGAACGATGAATTCGGTCACTGGTTCGAGAATGCTCAGCCAGAAGAAATCATTCAAGCGTTGAATGAATCTTTCGGCACACCTGACGATGTTGAAAGGCACAAGACTAGTTGTGCTATTTTTAATGCTCGAATGAGGGATGTATCTCCTGTCACTGATCATGTATTGTACATGATCGAGAAGATAGAACTTCTAAGCAAGCTCGGCTTTCCCCTACATGAGCAGTTGGGAAAAGATGTGATCCTGAATTTCTTGCCTCCATCCTTTCGACCTTTCCTTACTCATTTTCGAATGACAAAACCTGTAGTCAACTACCATGGTTTGTTGGGGTTGTTACAGAACTTTGAGAAGGACAACCAGCTCTCTAAGGGTTTGGTTAATGTGGTTGAAGGATCTAAGGTAGGGCATCAATCCTTTAGGAAAGGAAAGAAGAAAAAGAATAAAAAAAGGTGCAACATGCTAGGACATCTATAAGAGGTCAGATGAAGAAGAAGAAAGTTGATAAAAGTCAAGCTGAATGCTTTCATTGCAAGATGTCAGGGCACTGGAAGAGGAATTATCCTCTTTATATTGCCACACTTGATCCAAACAGGCCAAAGAAGAAAAAGGGGCAAGATGTTGCTCGACAAGGTATTTATATAATAACACCTTATAATTTTTCTGTATATGATAATCAGACCTGGGTATTGGATACCGAGAGTTCTTTTAACATTTGCAATTCATTGCAGGGACTACAGGTCACTAGAAGATTTGAGATAATGAAGGATTCCTTAATGTCGGCGATGGAAGTTTAGTTCCAGTTCTGGCATTAGGAGTTCTTGAAATAGTTCTCAATAGAAATGTCATTGTACTAAATGATTATCATTTTTGCCTAATGTTCTTGTTGAACGTAATTTCTGTAGGCCTTCTGGCCAAAAGTCATTATGAAATTTCAATAAAGGATGTTACTTTGAATATCATTATGAATGGAGTCACTATAATGACTAGGCATTTATCTAATAGCATTTATATATTATCACAGCCTGTGAATGTAGTGTACAAATCAAGTAAGCACCCTAAAAAAATTGATGTCACAGATATTTATCTTTGGCACCATCGGCTGGGTCATATCAATAAGAATAGATTAAACAGGTTAACTCAGGAAGGCATCCTTCGAGTTGATGATTGTGAATCATTAACTACCTGTGAATCCTGTCTTCTTAGTAAAATGACCAAGTCATCTTTTACTGAAAAAGGTGAAAGAGCTAAAGAGCTATTGAGTCTAGTACATACTGATGTATGTGGACCAATGAGCACTTGTGCCAAAGGTGGATATTACTACTTCATTACTTTTACAGATGACCTTTCTAGGTTTGGTTATGTCTATCTTATGAGACATAAATCTGAGTCGTTTGAAATGTTCAAACTATATCATAAAGAAGTAGAAAAATAAACAGGAAAATGTATTAAGACCCTTCGATCAGATCGAGGAGGCGAATACCTTTTAAATGACTTTGTGACATATTTAAGGGAGAATGAGATTCTCTCCCAATGGACTCCTCCAGGAACACCGCAGCATAATGGTGTGTCAGAAAGAAGGAATCGAACCCTGTTAGACATGGTTCGGTCCATGATGGGTTTTGCAAGCTTGCCAATATCATTTTGGGGATATGCATTAGAATCAGCTTGTCATATTCTCAATAAGGTTTCAAGTAAGTCTGTTTCTAAAACTCCACATGAGATGTGGTATGGACATAAACCAGTTATCACCTATTTGAGAGTCTGGGGTGTTCGGCTTATGTAAAACGTGCAAAATCAGACAAACTTAAACCCAAATCTGACAAATATTTTTGTATCGGCTATCCGAATGAAACCAAAGGATATTACTTCTACAATATTGAAGAACAAAAGTTGTTCATTAGTAATAGAGCAATTTTTCTTGAAAAGGAGTTCCTTAGTGAAGGAACAAATAGCTCTAATATTGAACTTGAGGAAGTTCATCAAGTAGAAGGAACAACACAAACCAGTGAACCCTTAGAATCTGAGTTGATTAGATCAAACATAAAACCCATTTTAGATGCACCATTAAGGTGATTTGGTAGAGTACCACATCAACCGGACATATACTTAGGTTTCTTGGTCCAGAACGAGGATCCTATTGAGCTTGATAAGAACAACGAGGATCCGATCACCTATATGGATGCTATGCAAAGGACTGAATCTGACAAATGGCTTGAAGCCATGAAATTCGAACTTGATTCCATGAAGAAAAATAATGTATGGACATTAGTTGACCCACCATAAGGGATAAAACCTATAGGGTATAAGTGAGTTTTCAAGAGAAAAAAAGGCGCAGATGGAAAGGTAGAGACCTACAAAGCACGTATGGTTGCCAAGGGGTATCGTCAACGTTATGGTATTGACTATGACGAAATGTTTTCTTTTGTGGTAATGCTGAAATCCATTCGGATTATGCTAGCTATAGCAGCACACTTCGATTATGAGATTTGGTAGATGGATGTTAAAACCACTTTTCTAAATGGTAATTTAGATGAACAGGTGTATATGATACAGCCTGAAGGTTTTATATCTGAAGACGAGTCTAAAGTGTGCAGGCTACAGAAGTCCATTTATGGACTTAAGCAAGCATCTAGGAGTTGGAACATACGATTTGATAATATGATCAGATCTTATGGCTTTATTAAGAATAAAGAAGAACCTTGCATTTATAAATGGGCTAACGGTTCCATTATTGTATTTCTTGTATTATATGTGGATGATATTCTCTTAATCAGGAATGATGTCCTTGCATTACAAGGAATAAAGACATGGTTATCATCACAATTTTCCATGAAAGATCTGGGAGAAGCATCATACATCCTAGGGATGAAGATCTATAGAGATAGATCTAAGAAGATGCTTGGTTTATCCCAATCTACGTACATTGACATCGTGCTAAAGAGGTTTAGCATGGAGAATTCCAAGAAATGCTATCTTTCGATAGGCCATGAAATTCATCTTTCTAAGAAGGATTGTTCGACAACTCCTAATGAAAGAGAATGTATGAGTCAAATTCCATATGTTTCGGCAGTGGAATCGATTATGTACATCATGACATGTACAAGACCAAATGTGGTATACTCACTAGGAGTAGTGAGTAGATACCAATCTGATCCAGGAGAAAAATACTGGCAAGTTGTTAAGACAATCCTTAAGTATTGGAGAAATACTAAGGACCAATGGTTAGTCTATTAAGAGTCTAATTTGAAACTTATTAGATATACTGATTCCAGTTTACAATCAGATCATGATGATAGCAAAAGTGTATCGGGTTTCGTGTTTATCCTAAATGATGGAGTTGTTTGCTGAAAAAGTTTCAAGCAACATACAATGGCAAATTTAGTATGCGAGGCAGAGTACATCGCTACATCAGATGCCGCGAAAGAAGTTGTGTGGCTACGAAAGTTTATCTCCGAGCTTGGAGTAGCACCTTTTATTAATGGACCAATCCTGTTATATAGTGATAGCACTGGTGCCATAGTTCAAGCAAAGGAACCACGAGCACATCAGCGCACCAAGCACATACTACGCCTGTTATATCTTATTCGAGAGATTATAGAACGAGGTAACATAAATCTTTAGAAGATTGACGGAAAGAAAAACTTAGGCGACCCATTTACTAAAGCACTCAGCATCAAGGATTTTGATGACTATAAGTTGAAGATGGGTATTAGATATAGTAATGAGTGGCTTTGGGCTAAGTGGGAGTTTGTTGGGAATTGTATCCTAAAGCCAATCATTTGATGATTGTGCTAATGTAAATTACATATAAATTGATATATTAATAAAAGTTATTTGACAGTTTATTCATTACAAGAACATCTTCTTAAAACTCCTAATAGTAATGAAGCCCTCAGGATCTTCCTTCACGGTAAAGGAGGATTTATCTTTGAAGGTCCTTAAAAGAGTTCGCGACCAAATGATATACTATAATAGGGCCATAGTACTATCAATTATAGGATGTTGTATTTCATATTTGTTGATTATCCTCTTAACCAAGGAGTGTAGAGACACTGGTATGATATACAGGTAAAAGTATAGGAGTATATTTCACCGAACGTGACTCATTTCTGGATACTCTGCTATCAAGAGTTAATCCGAGAAGATATAGGTATAAGTATCCTTTAGACCTGAAGATCACAATCGGTGACTTACAAGCAACTCATTGTATTTAGGTGCTGGATCACCAAGATTTCTAATCCAACTATGAAAGATTACTGGGTGCAGTCAAGTACTTGTGGTAGTCAGTTGTGGATCAAGATGGAATTTGACCTATCCCGTTAAAAGGAGAAATGCTTGTGTTTCAATTTAGCAAGACCTTGGCCAAAGCACTTCATGCGAAGGTCACATGATCACTAAAGTTGAAATCACTTTATGGATTTGTTGTTTAGAGTTGACAGGCTCTTAAGCCATCCTTAGCATTTGTGGTCAAAATGATGAATTATATGGTAACTATTTCTTAGGGTTCTTGGAGTTTGCTCGGCAACTTTTTGATCTATCCGAACGTCGAGTTCCATTGCTAGATGGGCACATCGATTAGTATAGAAAGTTGTTTCTATACTACCGGCTTAGTTTTGAACCTAAGAGTCACACGCATAGAAGTTTCCTAGGATGATCTATTTGTTGATCAACGATTGAGAATCATATATAATTTAATTAATCAATTTGATTGATTGAATTATCTCAATTGGGTTAAGTACAAGTGAATAAGATTCAATTTGGTTTAAGTCTATTAGAAGGACTAATCAATTTCAAATATTGATTTGAAATTAGACTTGATTTGGATTTAAATAGATTCAAGACTAGACAAATTTGATTTGGGCTAGGACCATGATCTATGTAGGTTTAGTCCAATAAATTCAAATCAACTTAAACCAAAACCCGAACCTAAACCCCTCGCTAAAGGATCTCACATGATGAGATAACTTGATTAAATTCTTATGTAGAATTTAATATATTAATTTAATCTTCTCCAAACCATTTTTGTTAGAATTCTAAGTGTTAGAATTCATGGAATTAATGTACCTCTTTGAATTAACCAACGATGGAATTCTAAGTGTTAGAATTCATATCTTTTTGGTTTTCACCGAACGTTGGAATTAACCAAACGCTGCGTCTCTTTGGTTTTCACTGAACGTCGGAATTAACCAAACGCTACGTTTCTTTGGTTTTCACCGAACGGTAGAATTTAAGTGTTAGAATTCAATGGGCTAAAAGCTACATTGAGCCTATAAATTAGAGGACATTCTTCACCAGATGATCGAACAACAAGAACACAACACACAATATATCGTGGATTAAAATTCTAAAGAGTTAGAACACAAAATCCTAGTGTGATTCTGGTGTTAGCAAAAGTTTGGTGGATCTTGGGAGAAGATTCAAGTGGGAGGATTCAAGATCAGCAAAGTTGTTTTTCTGCGAGCTAGCACTCCCGGGAATCCGATCATTCGGGGCTTCGCATGGACAATACTAGAGGCTGGACGATTGAACGGCTGCAGAGCAATAAGGATTTATCTACTGTTCTTAAGGTAAGTGATTTGATCTCTAAATCTTAAGGCAGGTTTCAAAATAAGTAGTATGACTTCTCATCTTGAAGATCAAGATATGATTTTGATTATTTAATTTATATGCATAATTTATATCAAACGATCCTATAGTATAAGGCAAAGATATGATCTTGATGCATGTTAGATAGATTAATATGTAATCTTTAAGTTTTCGCATTGATAATAGTTATCAAATTTTAAAATATGTATGCCTCGAAAATTGTTTCTCCCTTCACCGTCCACATGGAGGATCCAAGATTCTCCCTCATCCTCGAGCTCAGCTTCCGATTACACTATTGGAGGTTCTTCTATTTGCTTCTCGGTCCAAGTGCACTCAACCAAGAAGTCGGCTAGGACTTGGGACTTCAGAGCTGGCCTTGCCTGGAATGAGAGGTCAAACTCTCCTAACTTGATCTTCCATTTGGCCAACCAGCCTGAGGTGTTAGGATGTGCCAGAACAACCTTGAGGGTTGATCCGTGAGCACCACAATGGGGTGAGATTGAAAATACGGCTTGAGATGCTGGGCGGAGATAATGAGGGCAAAAATGATCTTCTCTGTTTTGGAGTACCCGACCTTGGTATCTTGGAGCACTTTGCTCATGTAGTAGATGGGCTTCTGAGTTCCATCGATGTCGAGGCATACCGAGACAGAGTTGACAACCTCCGAGGAGGCAGCAAGGTAGAGAAAAAGACTCTTCCCGTCCTTTGGCTTCGACAACATCAGTGGGGTAGATAGAAACGTCTTCAGTCCTTCAAAAGCTCTTTGGCAATCCTTCGTCCACTCGAACCCATTCACCTTGTATAGGGCCTTGAAGAAAGATAGGCATCGCTCGATCGACTTGGAGAGGAAACGACTCAGGGCCGCCACCCTTTCGGTGAGCCGCTGCACCTCTTTCTTATTAACCGGAGCCCTCATATGGAGGATGGCGTTGATCTTCTTCAGGTTTGCCTCAATCCCATGCTGAGTCACCATGAAGCTCAAAAACTTGCCAACCATCACCCCAAAAGTGCACTTTCGTGGGTTCAGCTTTACTTGGTAGCGATGGAGATTATTGAAGGTCTCCTCCAAGTCAGAGACATGGTTGGAGGCACGGATGCTTTTGGTTAGCATGTCATCCACGTATACTTTCATGTTCCGCCCTAGTTGGTCTTTGAAGACCTTATTCATCAGCCTTAGGTAGGTTGCTCCTGCATTCTTTAAGCCAAAAGGCATTACCTTGTAACAGTAAATGCACTTCTCGGTCATGAAGGATGTATGCTCTTCATCGCCCGGGTCTATCTTTATTTGATTGTACCTGAAGAAGGCATCTATGAAGATAAGTAGCTCATGACCGAATGTGGAGTCCACTAGCTGATCAATCTAAGGTAGCGAAAAGCTGTCCTTTGGGCAAGCCTTATTAAGGTCAGTGAAATCGATGCAGATCCTCCAACTCCCATTTGTCTTGCGGACCATTACACATTGGCCAACCAATCTGGGTAGTGTGCTTCCCGAATGTGGCCGGCAACGAGTAGCTTGCTGACTTCGTTGTCGATGGCTCTCTATCGCTTAGGGATGAAACTCCTTTTTCATTGACGGATCAGATGGTGCTTTGGGTTGATGTTGAGCTGATGGATGATCACCTCCGAAGGTATACCAGGTATGTCAGATGCCGACCAGGCAAAGATGTCCGAGTTAGCCCATAAGAAAGCCAAGAGGCAGTCTCGGTCATTCGTAGGAAGAAGCTCACCAATCCGTACCATCCTGATTGGGTCATCCCCCCAGTAGGAAGGTTAATAGCTGCTCAGTCGGTTCTCCTCCCTTGCTGGACTCTTTAGGATATGGTGTCTCCAAGGCCAGTGCGTCCACGGCCTCTTTGGGGCTTAAAGCCTTATGGTAGCATGGCAGGACTGGGCTGGTCTTCCCTCGCATCTCGCTGATCCCATTGTTAGTTTGGAATCTGATGAGTAGCCACTTGGTGGAGATAACCACATCGATAAGATTCAGATCGGGTTGATCGAGGATGGCATTGTATGCCAAGGGCACTCGGATGACCAGGAATTTTATCAAGACTGTGCTCTAACACGGCAACATTCCGACCGTGACTGGGAGGGTGATCTCGCATTCCACTCTTACCGAATCTCCCGTGAAGCCGACTAAGGGTGTCGCCACTAGTTGGAGGGAGTCAAGAGATAGATTCATTCGAACAAAGGCATCGTAAGTAATGATGTCAACTGAGCTTCCACTGTCAACTAGGATTCATTTTACAGGATGCTTGGCAATTGTCATTGAGACGACGATGCTATTATTGTTTACATTTTTAGACCTGGTTTACCCCCTCTTAGGAAAAGAAATTACATCATCAACCCCATCATCACCCCTCGATCGTTTGGATGAAGTGCCCACTTCCCAAGACATCATCCCCACTGTTTTCTCCGTCAAAGCGTTATCAACATTGGCCTAAGCAGGTAGAGGCCCCATGAGCACCAAAATAGCCGAGGGTCCCTTCTGGACATAATTTTCAAGGTAACCCCACTGGATGAGTTCCTTAATGGCATGTTTCAGGCTGTAGCAGTTCTCGGTGTCATGACCGTAGTCCTGATAGAAATGACAGCAGCGGCTCTTATCGCGGAGGGCTCCTTTCTTCATAGGAGAGGATGGAAGTATGGCTCGCCTTCGATCACCATGAGAATGTGAGAGTGAGGGGCAAGGAGAGGGGTGAGCTCGCTCTCCCCGGGGGCAAGGCTCCGATGCCTGTCATCCGATTGGCGCGTGGGCTCGGGCCTCTTGGGGCGAGAGGATCTGCTTGACTCAGCGAGGGCGGTCCTCCGGTTGGAGCCTCTCTCGAACTCCTGATGGGTGGAGTCAGCTTCATCAACACGGATGTACTTTTGCGCACGAAGCAGGAGGTCGAAGTAAGAGCTGGATGGCTTCTTATCAAGAGAAAAGGTGAAACGGGAGGGACAGAGTTCTCGTTTCAATGCTAGAGTCGCCACTACGTCGTCCAGGTGGTAGACTTCGAGGGCCGCTGTTTTGAAACGCACCATGAAGTCTCTGAAGGATTCTTCCTCTTCTATCGGATGATGAAAAGATTGTCTGCCACCCAAGGAATCCTCCGATAGGCATCGAAGTGGGCCAGAAAGGTCCTCTCCAACTGTCGAAAAGAATTGATGCTGTGTGGGGGTAGACGAAAGTGGTAGGCATGGGCAGCCTTTGCAAAGTAGCTGATTGCAAAGGAGGGCATCGGTAGCCCCTTGGACTTGCATGAGAGCTTTGTAGCTCTCGAGATGGTCAAGTGGATCCATCGTACCATCGTATGGATCCAGCTGAGAAAGATGGAACCTGAAGGGAATGGGCTCCTCCAGAATGCGGCGAGTGTAAGGAGGACGAGTGTCGTAGTCCTCCTTCAGCTGGTTATTGATCTTCTTGCTGAGCTCTTCCAACTACCGGTGGTACTCATCCTTCCGAGCTTGTGTTACCACCATTGTTGATATAGAGGAAAAGGAGGCTTGTAGCCTGGTGTTATAGAGCTCTGTTCTTCCCCCTTCGTGGCTCCCCAATCCGCTCGATCACCGGTGACGATCATTAGAAGGCTCCGTGGAGGTATTGATGAAGCTCATCCTCAGAGAGAGACATGCAAGAAGTCTCAGGGCCGGAGGTTGCTCCGGCGAGGACCCTTCGACGGGTAAGTTAGTGACCGGGGTCACAGTTGTAAGCTTGAGAAAGCTCGTAAAGAGAGGGCTCGAAGATTGAGATGTTCTCTGAGGGGTTTTTTGGTGTTTTAAGTGTCTTTAGAAGGACTTACCTTGCTCAGGAACCCTCTTACCCTTATAAGGATCTTTGATTTCTGTTTGGGAATTAGCTACGTAGGGTTCCGTGGGGTGAATGTTTGCTGAACTCATGGTGATTACGTGAGTTCAGAGACGGTTGGTGGGCTTGGTCTTGTCGGACACATGGTGACATGGGCCAGTTGGTTGGTAGGCCTGATCTTGTCAGACATACGGGCCAGTTGATTAGTGGGCCTGGTCTTGTCAGACACGCGGGCCAGTTGGTTGGTGGGCCTGGTCTTGTCAGACATGCGGGCCAGTTGGTTGATGGGCTTGATCCCATCGGGCACGTGGGACAGGCGGCGAGTGCAGCAGGCTAACGTGGAGGGCAACGTAGGCACCAAAAATTGCTCGGGAATTGATGTGGGGGCCGGCGTAATGGCCGACGCTGAGGCAGGTTCTGAGTGAGGACCGCCTCGAGGAAGGGCCGCCGAGGGGCTGCCTTGAATGAGCGGGGACCGCTTTGGAGAGTCGGGGCCACCGAGAGCCGCCGAGGAGGAGTGGAGCTGCTGAAGAGCGGGCCGCTTTGGAGAGCTGGAGCCACCGAGGGCTGTCTTGGAGGAGCAGGGCCGCTGAAGAGTGGGCCGCTCTGGAGAGCCGGGGCCACCGAGAGCTGCCAAGGAGGAGCGGGACCGCTGAAGAGCTGGGCCGTCGAGGGCCGCCAAGAAGGAGCGGGGCCGCTTTGGAAAGCCGGGGCCGTCGAGGACCATCGAGAAGGAGCGGGGCCGCTTTCTTTGGCCTCCGCCATCAATTAGCTTTGCTGTTAACGCCCACATGGTGCCATCAGCCATATCACTAACCAAAAAAAAAAAAAGAGAGAGAGACAAAACAGCTTCATGTTTACAACGTCTTAAAAATTAGCAGTCAGCGGAACTAAATTCAACATATAACTTGCATTCAAGATATAGTAGGATTGTTATTAGCTTTCAGTACTTCTCTCCCATTCCCAACACCTATTCGACGAAACTCCCCACAGAACCCAAACCTCTGAAGTTGCAAAATTTTGCACGCCCGAAAGTTAGAAGTCGGCTGGCAGGTGCCAGGCAAGGTCGTCAATAACCTCGTCGACCTCTGTGCGAAATTCTGGTGGTCTTGTTTATGCCCAGTAGGCCTTGGACCAACTCGAGGAGATGATGCAAGCTTTGGAAACAATGCGGTCCAGTGCTTCACCAGACCAGTTTGGATTCACGATCGCTCTCCCTGCCTGGTGTTTGATTGGTCTCTCTTGATTGCAGCAATCAAGTCCATTGTGACATTATAAAAAGTGGAATTGAGTCTAATTTCCTTGGTGAGAGGTCACTAATGATTCTATTTTATTACTAATAAAAATCATTATGATTAGTAACCAAACGTTCCTTAAAGAAAATGAGAGGCAAGTGTGCTAAGTGCTGCTGCTGCCAATCTGGTGGCCCTCGATGAGAGGCAAAAAGTCCATCCTGAGTTAATTAGGGTTGAGTTGGATACAAATGTTTTTGAAGGAAGTTTTCTGATAAACTTGTGTGCTAAATGTAACCATATGGTAGACGCAAGGAAACTATCTCACTTCTCAATTATGAGGAACATTGTAATATGGAATATAATGCTGGCCATGTGCAGAATGAAGGGACTTAGCTTTGGCTTTAAGCCTAATGATTTCACATGTGCTTGTTTGGAGGGATAGGGATTGCATTTGGTTGTAGTCAAGAGCAATCATGAGATTGCATTTGGTTGTGATCAAGAACAATCATGAGTTCTGTCTGTTTGAAGTCAATACTGGTGTGGATGTTTATACTAAGTGCAGAGAGCTACATGATGCAAAATGGCATTTTAAGCTTATTTCTAGGAGAGACACTCTCTTGAAATGCAGTTACTGTAGGGCTTGTCCATAATGTAGATGAAGAAGAAGCTTTGAGTACATTCCCAAGGTTGAGGTTGGACAGGTCAGCACCTGAGGAAGGAAAGCAAATTCAAAGCTTGTCCATCAAATCTGATATAAATTCATATCTTTATGTTGGGAGTTACCTTATTGTCTTGAATGAAAAAAATGGGAAAATGATAGTTGCTTCCTACTGCCTGAAAAGAGGGTGACCTCACAAAATGTTCTGGTTGCTGGTTTTGATCAATAATAATGCAGAAGAAACTTTGGGCTTATTCAGGGCACTTGCAGATAGTAGGCTTGGAGCCATCCCAAATTCACCTTTGCAAGCATTCTACCAGCATATACTGGGCCTTTCAGAATAATAATGGGCCAAAAATTGCATTGCCTCACGCTAAAGTCTGGCATTTTGTTTGATGATACTTTCTTAGGAATCTCACTTTTAGGCATGTATTTGAAGTCCAAACTGCTTGATGATGCCAATGGGCTCTTCTTGGATATGCTCAAGAACAGGACATGGTCTTATACTCATATGGACAGCTGTTACTTAAGGACAGGCTTAGAATGGCTACTGTGATGATGCATTGGTATTGTTTCAAAAAATGCACAGTTATAAGCATCCTGTCAGATGAGGCCACGTTTGTTAGTGTTCCAAGAGCATGTGCTGACTTAGCTGCTTTGAGAGATGGCAGGGAAGTCCAACCCATCAAGAAGCCTGGTGATAACTCCTATGAGTATGTGAACAGTGCTCTTATAGACATTTATTCAAAGTGTGGAATATAAAGAAACATCATATCATGGAACACTACAATTGTTGGATTAGTAAAGAGTGGGAATGTTGAAATAAGTTTGTTCATTCTTGATTACAATGGGAAGTAAAACAAGTTTATTCATCTCAAGAGGCAAATTTCATCCTGATGCTGTTGAAGTCGAAGAAACTCTGGTCATTTTGATTATAGCTACAAAAGAAGATGATTATGTTTCTTAACTCCATGTGCTTTTGCTGGATAAGAATTTGGTGGAGAGCTCCTGGTTTGCCATGTCATGAAACTCCACACACCCAATGCCATGGATTTGGTTTGGTGTTGAAGTTGCTCCCATGGACAGGGATACTGAGTTACCAAACACTAGAAGGATTGCTATTCCTGTAGGAAGGTAGTTTCTCTCTCCAACCTCTAACATAAAGCTTTGTTTTTCCTTTTTAAATAAAGCCTAGAAATTTGTAGTTCAAAACTCATCATGAGGGAACTTCATCTAGCATAACCTACATGCAGCTAGTCAGAAGTCTAATATGGATGGATGGCAGGTTCTAAGTGTTGGCATTGCTTGAGGATTTGCTCAAGTGGGAAACTCAGAACATAGTGGAGAAAAGGGGTTTGCTATATCTAGCTCTGGACTTCCATACTCAGTGAAATAAAAATGATATGTGAGTTATGAAATTTGTTCAGAAAAAAGTACAACTGACATGCTCTATCTAGGCTCCATTCTCAAATTGCAGTTCTGAAAGAAATTTTATATTCTTTTGGCGAATTGTTATGTTTGACCTGCTTCACACCAAGATCATCTTAAAGAGATGTGTAGCCATACATGTATTATATAGTCCTTTCATAAAGAAACACAGGAAAACTTTACTTCTGTCTTCTGTCAAGTGTAGGCTGGTAGTTTCAGACTACATTCTATTTTGAGTTTCCCACTCATCATTGCTCATCACTACGAGGGTACCAGCTTCATGGATTTTTCTTGGAATTCTTTGTGGAGTCCTTGCACCAAGATGGTTTCTACTCTGCCATAACCATTATGAACCAGCTAGATTCTAACTGATAATTTTGTGAACTTTGCAAAAACACCATCTTTTGTTGCTATACATTGAGATTTTGCTATGATATCAAGGTGCATCAATTCATATCAAAAGATTATGTATGACCATTCTTAGTCATATCGCACTCAGATATGACATTAGTGTTTATTGGTGATGCCAAAAATGCAAAATTCTATACAGAAGGTGGCAATATAGATATGATAGCTTTGGAAATCAAAATGTTTTTTTTCCAGCAGCTTAGTGATGAGGCATTGATGCTTTATTTTTATTATTATTTTTTCCATTGAAACTCCCTGCGCACCTAAAGGATCAGAAATACTTTAAAACAGTCCAAAAATTCTGTGACAACATCCAGTGAAGGTTATGTTGATAATAAGTTCATCCAAACAGTACTGGACAATAACTGACTGAATCTAAGGAGCTTGAGTAATCTTTCTTGCTAAATGGTAACTGCAAGTGGAAATATCTACCACTGTTGAGTCCATTAATTGTGGAATCCAACTACTGTAACTGAAATTATCCACTTTTCTCGCTCGTACCTGTTAAAGATGGCATTCAGCACAAAAGCAACAGGCATACCTGTTGACATAAGAAAATTGTGTAGGCCAACAGAGAAAGTAGGAACAAGTGGACAGTCCAAGTGGCTATGACTGGGTGCTTATCCGAGGAGGAGGTCACTCACGATTAGTTTAGAAGAGAAGATTCAGAAGCCTCAAGGGGAGGGGATTGGAGGCCCACCTCCACCTCAAATCCCAGACATGATCTGCCCCTTTAGGCAGCCAGATAGCTATAGACAGACCTTTTCTATGGTGGATAGTGGTAACAGTGCGGCACCACAAAAAGCCAGTTTGGCCGACAGATATGCAAGTCAAAAATTCTTGGCTTTCACTTCTTCTCCACTTGGCTTGGCTAAAGCCTTTTTCAAACAATTGCAACCTCTTTTATGTGGTTTTGTGGAGATATCCATCTTGACTGAAGCCTTAGAATTTGAGCTGGATCGGAGCCAAGCCAGCAGCTGAAAGAAGGGGCATCAATGAAGGATTGGAAAGGTGACGAGTAGAGGAAAGTTTCAGATAAGCATGAGCTAGTGGATTGCACAGATACACCAGAAAGCAAGAACCCCATATTCAAAAAGGCAATTCTTCAGAGAATAAGGTTCTTCTGCCCTAAAGATTGGCCACTTTCCAATCTTTGGAACTACCAAAAACACCCTTCTCGGTGATGCCAAGGAGAGTTTCTCGCACTCATGTTATTGGTTGCATTACCTTCGTTAGCCCTGACAAATACAAGGGGAAATCCTAGCAAAGATAATGCTCATTATACCAACTGGACTCTACTACATTTACCTAAAAATCTCTACGGTACTCTAAACCCAGTTTTTTTTGGTGCCAAACATGGCAGGTCAATGGTTTATTAAGGATCAAACTTTGACCCAATGAATCGTAAAAAAACTTAGTTCGAAGGAGTTTTGGAAAAGTTTTGATAAGAGATGAAATATCTTCCATGATAAATGCTGTGCCATATATGAATATATTTTGGATGTCTTATCTATTCTACTACATGAAGCCCACTATTCTAATGTAACGTTTCTATCCCTGCATTACCCTTCTCTTCGTTTGGCTGTTAATTCTTGTGATAATTTGTAGGTGTGACTATAGGACTAAAATATAGCAACATGGCATTTGAAAAGAAGTTGAGAGAGTGCAGCAACATTAGGACGAGGGAGGCTACAATCCACAAACCTAAAGAGGATTGATAAGAGCTAGACAACATGACTGATATGGTTTCAGAAATGAGCAACTTGACGACATCTGATCCTTCAATGATCAAACTTCAATGATTAGCCCTCATGGATTAACACGCAACTTTTAGTCCTTTTATACGTACTTATTTTGTTAACAAACATGGTAAAAAGGGATAAAAAATTAAAGAAACTTAGTAGCTGAGATCGAGTGTTAACCAGATACTCAACAGGAGCTGGGTCATGGTATAAATGAGCAGCCTTGTTACTCCTAAGGATAGCATGGTTATTTCCATGTCAAAAGAGACGCTGTTCATTTTTTTTTTCTTGCACAAATAGCATTATTTGCCAAGTCCAAAAGCAAGGGCACTTTGATGAGAATGATAACTTTTCTTGTAGAAGGTGCTGTTCTCCACTTGACACTTGTTAAAGAGCTATTTAAAGGCCGGCATTGAGATTTCAAGTTCTCCACTGGCTTTCATTGCTTCTCATTGGATACCAACTCCGCCTAAATCCACTCTCTCTGCCTACCATAGCAATGGAAGATCTTTGGCAGGAAGCCATCCATGGGTCTTGAAAGCATGGTAGGAGGGAAGGGAAGGCTGGCCTCCCCTCGCCTCCAAACTCTATCAGTTTGTCCGTGTTCGATCAGTAGCTTGGTCAAATCCAACGAAGCTTCTGGCTGAGACATGGAAAGCCGGCAAGTCACAAAATGGCGTCGTCATTTTGTCTTCTTCTTCTTCTTCTTCTTCTTCTTCTTTTCTTTTCTTTTGCTAAGGACGCAATAATCCTTTCATGATTGCTTAGCACTTTGTGTTTTTGCTTGGCACTTCAATGGAAATTGGTGTTTCCAAAGAGCTTGCTTAGTACTACGTACTCTTGGGATTGGTGTTTCAGTGGCATGACCACGGGGCGTTCAATTATTATTCAGCAGTGACAAAATGCCAGCCAGAAACCATGTGATCTTCTTTCACCATGGTTTACCACTTGATCATGGCAATTAATAGTTCTTAAGAAGCGTAAAACCGTCTATATGCGCACTATCATTCCTTTTGCGTTGCTCTGCATTATATTACAAGACGACGCTGTTCAACTGCAAACTGTTAACCGCGTAATGGACCAGACTATAAGACCTAATATCTGCTGAATAACTACTAGCTTTTTAGGTAGTGTTTAAATGTCAAAAAGTTATTATAAGAATAAAAATAAAAATTTCTCATGAATAACTTTTTTTTTTTTTTGTTATTTCAGATTTCTGTTTGATTTGAAATTTGGTATTCCACCTTATTTTAGTGCAATTAATGTAGTATTATTCCAAATGATGTTTGAATGATATGGGAATAAGCCTCTATTCCATTAGGCATAGATGAAGATTTTTTTAGAAATTTCAAAATAGATAAGAAAAAATGGATTATCTTATTTATTAATGTAATTATTTAAATAAATTATTTTTATTAATTAATTAATTATTATGATCTATTAAAGTTTACATACTATGTACCTATATTAGTAATAGTTAGCCAATGCTACATCTTTTCCTTCTTTATATTTAATATCATGAATTTTTTCGATAGAGGGTAATAGTCAAAAAAAAATTTTCAGCCACTGCCCTTGGAATACGGTAAATGGGAATAGGACTTGATATGACTGATCCCAACGTCATCAGGCAGGGTAACGGCAGTCAGTCATTTCCCCACCTCCGACACCCCCTTGGGGTCGGGGTGGGGTCATCATTTCTTAACCCCGGGGCCCCTACCGGCCTCGGGGTGAACGGTCATTTCCCCACCGCCGGCACCCCCTCGGGTCGGGGGGGTCATCATTTCTTAACCCCGGGCCCCTACCGGCCTCGGGGTAAACGGTCATTTCCCCACCTCCGGCACCCCCCTCGGGGTCGGGGTGGGGTCATCGTTTCTTAACCCCGGGGCCCCTACCGGCCTCGGGGTAAACGGTCATTTCCCCACCTCCGGCATCCCCTCGGGGTCGGGTGGGGTCATCGTTTCTTAACCCCGGGGCCCCTACCGGCCTCGGGGTGAACGGTCATTTCCCCACCTCCGGCACCCCCCTCGGGGTCGGGGTGGGGTCATCGTTTCTTAACCCCGGGGCCCCTACCGGCCTCGGGGTGAACGGTCATTTCCCCACCGCCGGCACCCCTCGGGGTCGGGGTGGGGTCATCATTTCTTAACCCTGGGGCCCCTACCGGCCTCGGGGTGAGCGGTCATTTCCCCACCGTCGGCACCCCCTCGGGGTCGGGGTGGGGTCATCATTTCTTAACCCGGGGCCCTACCGGCCTCGGGGTGAACGGTCATTTCCCCACCGCCGGCACCCCTCGGGGTCGGGGTGGGGTCATCATTTCTTAACCCGGGGCCCCTACCGGCCTCGGGGTGAACGGTCATTTCCCCACGCCGGCACCCCCTCGGGGTCGGGGTGGGGTTATCATTTCTTAACCTCAGGGCCCCTACTGGCCTCAGGGTGCATGGTCAACACGCTATTCAACCGCCGAAGAAAACAGCAACTATCAGCATGCACGGTGCTCACGCATGATCTTCGGCACATGGCTGTGCCTTGCCGTAGTGCCATTTAGTACCCCTGTAAAGTATGCCCCTGTACAGAGGGTCATGCCTCATAACGACGTTTGGCGCGTTGCATGCCTCTGTGCGCCACCATGCCTTACTAGGGTGTACGACTCGCCGCCTCTAGCAATGGAGCCCAGTCACATCCATCGGTGATAGTACAAGAAAGGTCTTCGAAGCTGCAAGTCACTGTATTCGGACAGGTATAAAAGAGACGTATTCAGGCTGTAAGGGGGATCCGAACTCTGGCTCTCTGAGCTTTCTTCCTCTGAGCAAAACCCTAACTGCCCCAGCTTCTCTTCGCGGGGGATGGTTTTTGTCTGAACCCAAGCCACTAACTTGATCGTCGGAGGGTCCCCACCGGTGCTACCGGTCCCCGGGGACTTTTCTTGCAGGATTTCCCGGAGCGAGACATCCGTCTTCCCGACGTTCGAAGGTGGTGACTTGGCATCATCAGGACTATTCCATGGGGAGCATGGAATATGAATTCTAGAATAAGAATGTTTGATCGGAATATCAATTTTTAGGGGGCCCACCATCTTTTTTTTTGCTTGTTTGGGGGAATAGCATGCATGGAATAAGACCCTATTCCAACCAGAATAGGGCATCCAAACACTAGTCATCGATCCTTCCTTTCTCTCAATAACTCTATACATTGAAAAATAATTATGTATATATTTATCTTTATTATGTACAGTAAAAAAATAATTGTGTACCATATGAAGATAATCATATGTAGAATGATAATTCTGAAAGAGGGACCATCTATTAGAGAAACTTTATAGGATGGATTAAATCTTACTATTTTAATCAATGAAAAGTTTTTCTCAGCATGTGGTCAATGAAAGGATTGCTTGGTAACTTTTTAAAAAATTATTGATCCATATTTCTCTTAATTAGAACCTAGTATGTGAGTGTTAGGATTACACTTGTATTTCATTAGGGTGGATGAAGAAAGCGAGTGCAAGAGTAGAATGCCATCTAGTTGGTATACTAGCATTTTCAGGCCTTGTATGCAATGAAGGGGAGCTATAATTGTTGAGACATAGGTTAGCTCTTATTAGAACAGGGACAGGAATTTTTTTTAATCCTTCATTATGTTTACTTTTGAAAAGATCGAACAATTTTTTTTTTTCATACGATGGCTAATCATGTTGAAGGAGATAACTTATTCTATTAAAATAAATATTTTTATTTCTATTTTGTTCAGCTACTATTTTATTTTCTCTTTTTTATCATTATTCTCAATAATGACTACTATTTTGTCTAAGGATATAATTGTCAAACAACAAAGGTGTATCATAATTTTATCTAAGTTGCCTAGCATCTAATGTAGGAGAGGATAAATTTTATTCTATCCAATCTATTATTTTGTCCTTCACCAAAAGATCGAATAACTTTAATCTTACCCTATCCTTTCTCTTATTCTAATATAGTATATACTTTAATCTTACCCTATCCTTTCTCTTATTCTAATATAGTATATGCTATAGAACCTTATCTGTACTTGAAAAGCTAGAGTAGTTTTTCAAACCGGTGCCTTTTGGCACCGGTTTTAAAACAAAGGGGTAGGAATAAAAGATTTTGCTAAAATGGTGTTAAAGTGAAAAACGCCATTTCAAATGACATTTTTCACTTCCACATCACAATCCCCCGGTTCGACCCCGTCAGCGAGGTTGCTGACGAGAGGGGTAGAAATCGTTACCTGGAATCACCACTCCAAGTGGCGGCGATTTCATTTGAGTTGAAATAGCCACTTCAAATGGCGATTTCTATCCCAAAATCGCCACTTCAAGTGGTGATTTTCTCAGCGCGGACTTAAATCCCTACGGAGACTTAAACGCTATGGATCTTCGTTTGCCTCCCTCTCTTCGCATAATCTTCTAGCAAATCAAAAGAGGAGTTAGATGATGGTTAATGATTCAGTATTAATCAGAATTATCTTGTTATATCTATTATCTTGTTAATCAGAATTATCTTGTTATATCTATTATCTTGTTATATCTATTATCTATAACAAGACAATTAGAATTATCTTGTTATATATATTATCTTGTTATAGATAATAGATATAATAAGATAATAGATAATAGAGGGTTAGGGTCGCTCGAAGGCTCCAAGCGTTTAAGAAGGGATCGCGCCCGAGTTACCCGATAACTATGAGAAAATCGGTAGAAATCACTACTCCAAGTGGCGATTTCAACTGAACTGAAATCGCCACTTGGAGTGGCGATTTCGAATGGCGATTTCACTTGGACTTGAAATCACCAAATGAAATCGCCACTTCAAGTGGCGATTTCTACTCGTCCCGTCAGCAACCCTACTGATAGGGCCGAGCCGAGGGATAGTGATGTGGGAAGTGAAAAACATCATTTGAAATGGTGTTTTTCACTTTAACACTATTTCGCCAATATGTTTCGTTTCCATCCCCTTGTTTTAAAACCGGTGCCCCCTTGTTTTAAAACCGGTGCCAAACGGCACCGGTTTAAAAAACTACGCTGGAAAGCTACATTGAGAGTGAATCATTTTGATATCTTTTGCACAAGAGATAATGTTAGGATATATTTTATTTATTTATTAAATTTGTGATAGTCAAAGAAGAGTGCCTTAATTACATAACTTTATGTAAACATTTAGGTAGTGTTTGAAATAGGAGATAAGAGGGGATATCCCGGATATCCCCTCTTATTCCCAAAAGCCATAACTATAAGGGATAGCTGGAAATAAAGTTAACCAAATGGATAATCCATGGTTAACCATGGTTAACTGTTGGCCCAGATGGCAACCCAAGAGGAGGGGTGAATTAGGTTCTTAAAAAATTTAATCTTTTAAAAACTATGTGCTTTGGAATAAATGAGATTAAGTGCAGGATAAATATTAAGCACAAATAAAGAGATAGAGCGAGAGAGTCAAAACACGGCAAACACAAGGATTTTATAGTGGTTCGGTGTATCCAACACCTACGTCTACTCCCAAGTATCACTTGGGTCCACACTATAATCTACTTGATTATAGCCGAATTATTTTACAAGCTCACAACTCAAAACTTGTTGTTTCCCCCAGGATTACAACGAACCTAGCTGGTTTTCCAGGCTCACCAGCACTAAACCCAACCACAAGCTATCCTTAGCTTGTACCGAGGTATACCACCTCCACTAATTCAATCCCTTGATTGAACTAGCCAACAATAATGAAAAATAGAGTTTACAATATAAGAAAACTCCTTAAGTGAGCAAATATTCAATTAAATAAACAAGGGTAAGAAAAGCCTGTTTGAAGCGAATTTGATTTGAGCTTTTCTTCTTTTCTTCTTTTTTCTTCTCCTTTGAAATGTTGAATCAAGCCTCAGCTAAGATTCTTCACAAAGATTGCAGTTGAGAAGTTGGGAAAATCAGTGCTTTTGCTTTTTTTTCTTCACTTGAAAAATCCTTCGATTTTGAACTTGAATGCCTTGGATTTCTCTTTGGACTCTCTTGGATTGGTCGATGTAAGCTCTGAGTCTTTCCTTTTAATTTCTTTCTTAAGATTTTTGATTTTTCACAAATATTTCCTTTTCCTTTTTCTATTTTTTCTCTCTATTTATCTCTTTCAAATGGATTTTTTCCTTTTTATAGATTTCCTTAATCCAAGTTTTAGGTGGAAATATAGCCATTGGAGATGTTTGGATTCTTCTACACACAAAGAAAATAGCCATTAGAGGTTAGGTAAAAAGAAATCTTACCATTGAAGTACGTTCTGACAGATGAAAAATCCGTTCCTGACAGGTTAGAGTCGGCTCCAACTTTTCAGATGCGGCTCCAAGTCGGGTGTTCAAAAATAGTAAAGAAAAAGTTGTTGGAGAGTCGGCTCCGAGAAAGGTAAGTGTTGGCTCGTCGCTTTCGGGAGTCGGCTCTAAAACTGTAAGTGTCGGCTCCAGAAAAGTCCATAAAACACACTCTCTGTTCTCAGGTTAGAGTCGGCTCCAGAAACTCAGGTGTCGGCTCCCGAAATCTCAGATTTTGGCTCCCGAATTCCAAGTGTCGGCTCCAGAAACTAAACCATAATGCACTTCTCTGTATCTCAGGTTGGAGTCGGCTCCGAAACCTTAGGTGTCGCCTCCAGCCGTGCTAAAATCCCAGAAACCTTCTGATATGCCTTGGGGTTGGCTCCTGACTATTTGGGTGTCGACTCTAGGCTCTGAACTTTGAAAGTTTCTTTTAAAACATTGATTCAAAACATGTTTCTTTATCCATTTTGATTGATCAAACATTTTTAATCCCTGAAACTCTTGTTAAATCTATTAGAAATAAAATGAATATACTCAAGTCTTTTATTAATCATCAAAATCAATAATTGGGTCAACAATCTCTCCCTTTTTGATGATTATAAAAACATTGAGTATATGCATGATTAAACAATAAGATTTTCAAATCAAATATCTCAATTATTTATTCGGTAAGCTCCCCTGAATAAGGTAGCTCCCCCTATGATACTCAATTTAACATCTATTCTTTCCTTTTAACAGTAAACTTTTAATGTTTGATACCATTTAAACAGTTATATCAATTTTAACATCTATTCATCCGTTCAGTGCATATATGACAATTAATTAATCTTAATTGTTCCAATGCATCTCTTCCCTTTTATAACTTTCAATGCATATACGACTATCAATAACTTCTCCCCCTTTTTTGTAATCAACAAAAAGGTTACGAAGTTTTAAGTGAAATGAAAATTGATAGATGCTTCAAAGATCAAATGACATTCATTAAGTATCAAATAAGTTCAGTACATCATAATGTCAAACATTACATTATATTGCAAAAAGAAACTTCATTACATCAAAACTTCATTACATTAGAACTTTTAAAAAGTAAATCAACATCAAACTAGACTAAATAACATCAAAGAAACTTCATTACAATATAATCAAAAGTTAGTTCTAATGAGTCTTTGCAAATCTTCTAATATTCTTGCCATTCCTTCACTCTGAGTCCTTACAAATTTTATTCTTCTATCAACAAATGCACATGCAGTCATAATTTTGTCCTGAAGCTCAGCATTGCATCTAAAATAAGTCTCTGAGTCTCCACCAATATCTTTAAGTTCTTCAAAAATGTTCTTGAGATCATTCTTTAAGGATTCAGCGAGGCTCCAAGAGTAGACTCAATTTTGCCAATTCTTTCATCCAAAGAATAGAGGTCTCTCTCAGGTTCATATTGGCTATCTAGCTCAGATTTCATCTCTTCCTTGTGAGTAGCAAAAATACTTCTAAGCTGATCCAACTGAACATCGAAAAAACCAATAGATGACTGATCAAAAGTAGAAGGAACCGGTGGAGCTGGAGGTACATTCTGACTGGGCTCTGGTGAGCTATGACTCACAGATGGTCCTGCCTCAGAAGGGCCAGGCACATTAATCTCAGCAACCCTGTCTCAGTATGATTTTCTCTCCCATTTTTATCCACTTTTACAAATCCCATCCTATGCACAGTAGCTAAATTGTAGTAGTCAGTGTGCCTAAGGTTCTTCGATGGCTCATTTTCAGAAATAGCTACTCCTTGACTTCTAAAAACCAAGGTAAGGATCATCCATAAGGCAGTGAAGATCTCCTCTTGCCCCCGGCCTCAGCCATATACCAATCATCATTCCAGCAAGATTTATTGGCTGACCCATCAAGATACTATCCATGACTACAATGTCTCGCTCTGAGACATACTCAAAACGCCAGTCTTGGGAAATAGAATCCTACTGCAGATGTTATGCAACAGCCTAAGCTCAAGTGGCAATTGGTTTGCCCTAACCTCTTCAAATTCAGTTATTTCTCTTCCTAACATTCTTGATAAAGCAGCTGATCTCTCACTGTGAATGTTTGCAACAAATCCAGTGACAGGAATACTCAATAGATTTCCTAAAATTTGAAAAGTAAGATGAATTCTCTTTCCTCTTACTGAACTAACAATTCCACCATTTCCTCTAGATAAATTCAGTAAAATTCTTTAACGGATAAGTAGGAACATCCAAAGAACAAACTTTATCCCAACCGAGTTCTTTAATCTGTCTACCAATGTCAAAACCCTCGGCTTCAAAGAAATCAAAATCTACTTTCCTACCCATGGTAATAACTCGCCCAGCAAGGGTATCTACCTGTGGAAAGGAGGGGCCAGGATTATCTGAGGGAGTTGAAGAAGAATCATCACTTGGAGTAGGTTCTCGGACGGGACGCCTAGCCGTACGCTTCCTTGTAGCAATGGGAGCATCAAAGACGATCCCCTACGCTTAGGTGCCATGAAATCTTAAGGAATGGTTGATTTGAAGAGTATTTGGCTTTGGAAAGTTTGGAGAGTGTTTGGAGAAGATTTGGAGAGGATTTGGAGAAGATAAAAATCGAGAAGGTGTCGACTCTGCCCTAATAAAGTCAATTTGGGTCCACCAGGTGTCGACTCCCGCAAAGTCGGGTGTCGACTCCAAGTCGCTAACACAGTTAGCGCCCGAACTGGAGTCGGCTCCACTTAAGCGGGTGTCGGCTCCAAGGTCAAGACCGAGAGCGACACAGAAGAGGTGTCGACTCCTCAAATTGAGGTGTCGACTCCACTGACAGTTTCAAAGAAAAATAAATGAATTTCAACATCGAAACTTGTCAAAATAAGGTCAATAAATTTTTGAAAAAATCTTTGGAATGTGAGGAATCAAATTGCTCAAATGACTAGATAAATTGTCCTTAAAATTATGAAAGGAATCTCAAGAAATTGATAGAAATCTAGATAATCATTCCTTAGGTTTCAAAGTCATTCCAAAGGATCACAAATCCCTAATTCACCTCTAAGATAACAAAATCTCTCTTCACTCAAAGGTTTTGTAAATATGTCAGCTAATTGTTCTTCAGTACTAACATAATCAAGGCAAATTTCATTGTTAGCTACATGTTCTCTTATAAAATGATATCTAATTTCAATGTGTTTAGTTCTTGAATGTTGGATTGGATTCTTAGTTAAATTGATTGCACTTGTATTATCACATCTAATAGGAGTTTTATCAAGTGTTATACCATAATCTTCAAGTTGTCGCTTAATCCAAAGGATTTGAGCACAGCAACTTCCAGCTGCAACATATTCTGCTTCAGCAGTAGATAATGCAACCGAATTTTGCTTTTTGCTAAACCAGAGATTAAGTTACTTCCTAAGAATTGACATGTACCACTTGTACTTTTTCTATCTAGTTTACATCCAGCATAGTCAGAGTCAGAATATGCAATTAAGTTTAGTGTTGAGTCTCTAGAATACCATAATCCTACATTTTTAGTTCCACTTAGATATCTTAAAATTCTTTTCACAGCAATTAAGTGAGATTCTTTAGGTTCTGATTGAAATCTAGCACATAGACAAACAACAAACATGATATCTGGTCTACTTGCTGTTAAGTAAAGTAGAGATCCGATCATACCTCTATAGTATTTTTGATCTACCTTCTTACCATCTTCATCTTTGTCTAATTTGCATGAAGGACTCATAGGTGTTCCAAGGGGTTTGGCTGATTCCATTCCAAACTTCTTGAGAAGTTCCTTTGTGTACTTTTTTGTTGATGAAAATCCCTCTTTACTTTGCTTGATTTGAAGTCCTAGGAAGAAGTTGAGTTCTCCCATCATGCTCATTTCGAATTCACCCTGCATTAACTTAGCAAATTCTTGACACAAGAGATTGTTAGTAGCACCGAATACAATATCATCTACATATATACTACTAATAATCTTTGTCTTTCCTTTTCAAAAATAAGGTTTTGTCTACATTTCCTCTAGTAAAATCATTTTCAATCAGAAATTTGCTTAACCTATCATACCAAGCTCTAGGTGCTTGTTTTAAACCATATAGTGCTTTGTGCAATTTAAAAACGTGATTTGAAATTCATGATCTTCAAAACCAGGTGGTTGTTCCACAAATACTTCCTCATTTATAAAACCATTTAAAAATGCACTTTTAACATCCATTTGAAATAAGTTATGTTCATATGACATGCAAATGCAAGTAGTAATCTAATTGCTTCTAATCTAGCTACAGGTGCAAAAGTTTCATCAAAATCAATTCCTTCTTCTTGATTATATCCTTTTGCAACTAATCTAGCTTTATTTCTAATTACTATGCCATTTTCATCCAATTTATTTCTAAATACCCATTTAGATCCTATAACTGAATGACCTTTAGGTCTATCAACTAAGGACCATACATTATTCTAGTGAATTGATTTAATTCTTCTTGCATAGCTACATCCAATTACTATCTTTTTCAGCTTCTTCAATAGTTTTAGGTTCAATTTGAGATACAAATGCAAGATGATTATTGATATTCCTCATAGATGATCTAGTTCTTACTCCTTGAGATGGATCACCTATAATCAATTCCTTTGGATGACCATAGGCATATCTCCAATCTCTAGGAAGATCTACTTCATTATGATTAGTATCAATATCATCAATCCTAGGTGAATCATTATCTTTAGCTTCTTGTTCATGATCTGAAGATACATCTATATTTAATTTTTCAATATCTCTTTCTAGTATATTTGTATCTTCCTCATCATCAAATTTTTCTGAACTTGATGCTAAAGACTCATCAAAAACTACATGAATGGATTCTTCTACAATTAAGGATTTCTTGTTAAATATTCTATAGGCTTTACTAGTTGTTGAATATCCTAAGAATATGCCTTCATCAGATTTTGCATCAAATTTTTCAAGATTATCTTTTCCATTATTATGAATAAAATTTACAGCCAAATGCATGAAAATAACCTATCTTTGGTTTTCTATTATTCCATAATTCATAAGGTGTTTTCTTAAGGATTGGCCTAATTAGGGCTCTATTAAGAATGTAACATGCCGTGTTTATAGCTTCCGCCCAAAGTACTTTGGGAGTTGGCTTTCACATAGCATGGTACGGGCCATGTCTTCTAAAGTCCTATTTTTCTTTCTACAACTCCATTTTGTTGTGGTGTCCTAGGTGCAGAAAAATTATGATGAATGCCATTTCTGTGCAAAAATTTTCAAATAAGTGATTTTCAAATTCAGTGCCATGATCACTTCTAAGAGACACTATGGTGTTGTTTTTCTCATTAGTGACTTTCTTGAAAATTTCAGAAATATTGAGAAAGTCTCATCCTTATGAGCCAAAACAATACCCAAGTGTATCTAGAATAATCATCTACTATCACAAGACCATATTTCTTTCCTCCTAGACTAGTGGTTCTAGTAGGTCCAAAAAGGTCCATATGAAGTAGTTCTAATGGCCTAGAAGTGGAAACTACATTTTTTGATTTGAAAGAGTTTCTAGTTTGTTTCCTAATTGACATGCATCACAAATTCTGTTATTTTCAAAATCTATCTTTGGAAGATCTTTAACTAAATCCATTTTAATTATTTTGAAATTAGGTGTGTGCTTGCATGACCTAATCTACGATGCCATAACCATCCAATCTCATTATATTAGCATTGTTAGCTACTAAGCAATGATTATTAGTAGACAAATTATCTAAATCAATTAAGTATACATTGCCATTTCTATTACCAATAAATACAATGCTATTGTCAATGGGATTAGAAACAGTGCAGATAGAAGCTTCAAATGAAACTTTGAAACCTTTATCACACAATTGGCTAATACTAATTAAATTATGCTTTAAACCATACATATAAAACATTTTCTTCTAAAAGTAAAGGGAGTTATCTGAATTTTACCAAATCCCATAATTTGGCCTTTACCATTGTCTCCAAATGTGACAACTCCTCCTCTTTTATCTTCAAGGGTGATGAATTGCTCTTGTCACCCGTCATGTCTTGAGCAGCCGCTATCAAGATACCACTTTCTTTTGATCTTTTGGCCGCAAGACACTCCTGCAAGGTAATCAAACTTTCTGTTTAGGTACCCAAGCTTTCTTGGGTCCTTCATGGTTAGTAGCAACAAAGATTGTTCCTTTCGGAACCCATATTTTCTTTCCTTTACTACTTAAATTCTTGTTAATTTTTTTTAAAATTACATTCATAAGCTTTATGTCCTTTTTGTTACAACAATAAATGAAAATCATTTTATCATGTTCTTTTCTAAAGAAATTTTTAACATATTTTGTTTCTTGTTAGGCCTATAACCTAATCCAGCTTATCAAATACAACCCTTTGATTACTCAATACAAATTAAGTTTTTCAGAGCTATATAAATTTATCAACTATATTTCTATATTTATCAACTTCTCTCTTTAAATTAACATTTTCATTAGAAATTAACTCTTTATCTTTTAGCAAATTTTCATTTTCAGATTTTAGTTTTTCAACTTCCTAAGTTAGTTTATCTTTCTCTTTGGCAAGATTTAAATTATCATTTTTTAAAGATTTGTTCTTCTTTTTCAAAGCTTTAAAATCACTAACTAATTATTAAATGCATTATATAATTCTTCAAAAGTAAAATCATCACAAGTGTTTCAGAACTTACCTCATTGTCGTCGTTTGCCATAAAGCAAATGTTTGCAACTTCTTTTGTTCCTCTCGGATGAGGATTCATCACTTTCACTCCATGTTGCAACATATGCCTTTTTTTCTTCTTGTGCCCCTTTTTCAGTTGAGGACAATCATATCTA
The DNA here is from genome assembly GCA_900491605.1 of Calamus simplicifolius. Lineage (NCBI taxonomy): Eukaryota > Viridiplantae > Streptophyta > Magnoliopsida > Arecales > Arecaceae > Calamus > Calamus simplicifolius. The sequence goes on along the minus strand of UESW01003913.1, from coordinate 339,984 downwards.
AAGTGCCCCGGTTTCTTACATTCATAACATATAAGGGGGGTCTTGTCCTTCTCTTTTCTCTTTCTCCTTCCATTTTTGTTCCATATCTTTTCTTATGGAAGGGTCTCTTCTTTGCATAAATTTCTTAAATTTCTTAGTAAAGAGAGCTGTCTCATCATCTTCCTCTTCTTCCTCACTGCTGCTTATCTCCTTTTCTGCAGCTTTAAGGGCAATTGTTTTCTTTTTTTGACTTCCTCCTCTTGATGTTGCTTCATGGTCAGTTCATGGGTCATCAAGGATCCAAGTAGCTCCTCCAAAGGTAAGGTGTTGAGGTCCTTGGCTTCTTGGATAGCAGTTACCTTTGCTTCCCATGTCCTTGGAAGAGACCTAAGAATTTTACGAACCAATTCAGAGTTAGTGTAGGTCTTGCCAAGACTTTTCAGACCATTTACAATATCAGTAAATCTAGTGTACATGCATGTGATGGTTTCATTTTGTTCCATGCTAAACAATTCATACTTGTGCACTAGAATATTGATTTTAGATTCTTTAACTTGATTAGTACCCTCATGGGTAACTTCTAATCTATCCCAAATTTCTTTTGCAGAAATACATGTAGAAATTCTATTGAACTCATTAGCATCTAAAGCACAATATAAACATTCATGGCTTTTGCATTAAGCTGAGCCATTTTCCTATCGTTCTCATTCCAATCCCTTTCGGGTTTAGGAACTATTGAACCATCTACCAAGTGTGTGGGTGTGCTTGGTCCATTAGTGATTACACTCCAAAGTTCATAATCTAAAGCTTGAATAAAAATTTTCATTCTAGCTTTCCAATAAGAATAATTCGAACCATTAAAAAGGAGGTCTATTAGTAGAATGACCTTCAGCAAATGAAGATCCAGCTTGAGCTGCCATTTGGATCTTTAGCTCTTGATCGTGTGATCAAATAAACAATGAGCACTTGCTCTGATACCAATTGTTGGCCCAGATGGCAACCCAAGAGGAGGGGTGAATTGGGTTCTTAAAAAATTTAATCTTTTAAAAACTATGTGCTTTGGAATAAATGAGATTAAGTGCAGGATAAATATTAAGCACAAATAAAGAGATAGAGTGAGAGAGTCAAAACACGGCAAACACAAGAATTTTATAGTGGTTCGGTGTATCGAACACCTACGTCCACTCCCAAGTATCACTTGGGTCCACACTATAATCTACTTGATTACAACCGAGTTGTTTTACAAGATCACAACTCAAAACTTATTTTCCCCGAGATTACAACGAACCCAGCTGGTTTTCCGGGCTCACCAGCACTAAACCCAACCATAAGCTATCCTTAGCTTGTACCGAGGTATACCACCTCCACTAATTCAATCCCTTGATTGAACTAGCCAACAACAATGAAAAATAGAGTTTACAATATAAGACAGCTCCTTAACTGAGCAAATATTTAATTAAATAAATAAGGGTAAGAAAAGCCTGTTTGAAGCGAATTTGATTTGAGCTTTTCTTCTTTTCTTCTTTTCCTTTGAAATGTTGAATCAGGCCTCAGCTAAGATTCTTCACAAAGATTGCAGTTGAGAAGTTGGAAAATCAGGGCTTTTGCTTTCTTTTTCTTCACTTGAAAAATCCTTCGATTTGAACTTGAATGCCTTGGATTTCTCTTGGACTCTCTTGGATTGGTTGATGTAAGCTCTGAGTCTTTCCTTTTGATTCTCTCTCAAGATTTTTGGATTTTTCACAAAATATTTCTTTTCCTTTTTCTATTTTTTCTCTCTTTCTCTATTTCCAACGGACGGTTTTTCCCTTTTTATAATTTCCTTAATCCAAGTTTTAGGTGGGAATATAGTCGTTGGAGATGTTTGGATTCTTCTACACACAAAGAAAATAGCCATTAAAGGTTAGGAGAAAAGAAATCTTACGTTGAAGTACGTTCTGATAGATAAAAAATCCGTTCCTGACAGGTTGGAGTTGGCTTCAACTTTTCAGGTGTCGGCTCTAAGTCGGGTGTTCAAAAATAGTAAAGAAAAAGTTGTTGGAGAGTCGGCTCCGAGAAAGGAAGTGTTGGCTCGTCGCTTTTGGGAGTCGGCTCCGGAAACTGTAAGTGTCGGCTCTAGAAAAGTCCATAAAATACGCTCTCTGTTCTCAGGTTAGAGTCGGCTCCAGAAACTCAGGTGTCGGCTCCTGAAATCTCAGGTGTTGGCTCCCGAATTCTAGGTGTCGGCTCCAGAAACTGAACCAGAATGCACTTCTATGTATCTTAGGTTGGATTCGGCTCCGAAACCTTGGGTGTCGACTCCAGGCCGTGCCAAAATCCTAGAAACCTTCTGATATGCCTTGGGGTTGGCTCCTGACTATTTGGGTGTCGACTCCAGGCTCTGAACTTTAAAAGTTTCTTTTAAAACATTGATTCAAAACATGTTTCTTTATCCATTTGATTGATCAAACATTTTTAATCCCTGAAACTCTTGTTAAATCTATTAGAAACAAAATGAATATACTCAAGTCTTTTATTAATCATCAAAATCAATAATTGGGTCAACATTAACCATAGAATATCCCCTCAATTTATTCGCTAAAAAATGCAGGAATAACCGGTTATCCCTCCAAATAAGAGTAAAAAAAAGTTATCCTATGGATTTACCTTTTTGCATTTGATATGATCAATGGAATAGCCAAGGGATATCCCTAGAGATAGCCAGGGGTAAACTCTATCCCGTACACTTATCCATGGATGATATTTTTCTATCAAACACTACCTTAAGATATTATAATGTCAAAAATCTGCACTATGATAATGTGCTAACTTTATTATATAACTTATATATATATATATATATATATATATATATATATATATATATATATATATATATATATATAGATATATATATAAAATATAACATATAATGACTGATCATGCAAATTCTCAAAAGGGCCGCTTAAAAGATAAAACAGATTTAAAATAAATTTAAAATAAAACTAAAAAATAGTAATCTAATTATCTATTTTGTTATTAATTACATATAGTAATCTTTTATTTCTAAAAAATTTTGCTATTAAGTTTAAGATTATCAAAAATATAAGATTATCGTGAACCAAACACAACCAATGCCAACTAAGTTGGGTGAGAAAAAAATCATTATTTAAAATATTATTTATTACATCTCTAATCTTAAAAAAATCACTACTTATGTATCTGCCATTCAAATCATTTTATTTCAAAATTGTTGCTCCTTAGCCTTAGTGTTAAAAAGCAATTATTTTTGGTACAAAATGACTTAACTAGGCATTTGTTTAATATCTTTAAACTTTACATTAAAAGTTAGTTTTAATAATATAATTAATATAAAAAATTAATGAAAAGAAAATCCAGGTATATCATATAAAAGAATAATAAAATGTGTTTATTTCGTAACATTGTCAATAAAAATCTAATAAAACGATATTATCACGGAAAAGGAAGGAAAGAAAGGCTGGAAGCGCGCGGAGGCAGGAAGCCAATTCGTTTTCTAGGGTTCGAGCTCTTCGCGTTGCCCCGCTCTGGCCCTCTGGCGCGGAGATCGACGTCAGCGGGGATGTGCGGCATCGCCCTCATTCTTTCGGGGGCTCATATTGTTGGATTCGATCTCTATAGAGAATCCGGTGGATCACCACCTCCCGATTCCCAAACGGTGCGTCTGATCGAGTTTTGTTTCTCCAATTTTAATCGTTCAGTTTGCATGCTGTTGGCTTCGAGGTTTTTGCGGATCGAGTTAGTTGATCGGATATTTTAAATTTCCTCCTGGCAGACCTCAAGTTCTTAGTTTCGGGTCTCCAGTGTTGGCGAAAAGATTAATGCTAAATTACAAAATTACACAGCTTTACGGGTCCTGTTTATGCCGAGAGCTAATAATAGTCACAGTTGGAGCTTAGAAGCCTCAAGCTTGGAAATAATGGATTGATTAGTTTGTGAAAAACTAAGGCCGCCTTAAAAAAAAAAAAAAATCAAAGGAGTAGCTTTAGTTGATTAGATAAGGGACTAAATCATAAAGCAGTATAGATTTTGATATAGGTTTACTTACTCAGATTCCTTGTGTTTAGAATCCAAAGTTGAGGTGCCTTCGGCTTGTTGTCCAAGTTTGGAGTTGGGCTAGATTGTGTGGATGATGACACATGCATTTCTTTGCCATGGAAAACAGGGTGGGTGTAGTTAAGCTACAATTTGATTGTAGAAATTGAAATGAATGAGGAGGTTTATAGTACATTTGGATAAGAATGTCACATTTAGTAACTTAAAAGCGTATATCAAAGTGCATTTATTGCTATGATTTGTGGTCAAATTAGCTTATGCTTAGTGGCTTAGTTTGTGCAGACGTATCTGCGGGACCTTTCAGTAGATGATCTTAAAGCTGCTCTGCTAAGAAGAGGACCCGATAACCTGAGTAGCAGAAAGGTCTTTCTTCAGTTAAGATCAACAGATTCTACTGAAAAAGATGGTAATGTTATTTGAGTCCTGCTGCTTGCCACCTGCTATTATTTTGTTAAACATACAAAATTTGCATTTGAGGCCTATATCTGAATTAACCTTCACGTTGCAGATGAAGAAGAAGATAAGAAAGAAAACTTATGTTTGTGGATTGGAGAAACCATGAAAGATTGCATCAGTTCTACGCTAGGAGATGTCAGCACAAAAGATGGCATAACAACAAAATTCATTGCTGAACTAGATTTCATTGGTGCGACGTTACAACTTAGAGGAATAAATCCTGTTTCTCAGCCACTCGTGGATGTTTCTGGAAATATTCTTGTTTATAATGGTACTTTATGTAACCCCTTCTTGTCAATTCAGTTTTACATGATTCTAAACCAAATGACGCTGAGTTGCTGCTTATATGGTTTAGCTTTGTGTTCTCAGTACAATTATCTGTGTCCCCCTTCCCTCCACAAATCTTTTTCCAATGTCTCATTGGTGCTGCGTGATTCCTTTATTTTTGGCCATGAATCATGTTTCTAGTGGCATACTTGGGAAAGGTTGGAAACTCTTTTAAGACATCACTGACAACATATAAAGTTTATAATATGTTGTAAATTCTCATTTGGATCCATCACAATTTGATGCAAGTTTCTGCTACCTTAGTTTCTTGTAGAGATATATGCGATCTATTTTCTTCTTTGATCATTTGGTACTTTCACTGAAACAAGAAAACAATATCTTTTGAAGATATTTATCATTTTTGAGGTGTATCACCTATTTGAAAACATTTAACTTATAGGCTACTGGATGTGTTATATGTTTCCCTGCACACGTGTGAGAGAGAGGGAATCACTGTTAGGGTATTATGCTACATCATCTTTTCCATTATTTCTCTTTATTAGGGGTTCTTTTGACCTTTCAGTAGTAATCTGTTGTCTGCATCTGAGAAGATAAATTTCTCATGATGAATTTCATGCAACTACTCCAGCTACATTTATCTTAGTCAGTGCTGATAATCATGTTATATAAAAAATTTATAAAACCGCTATTAGGCCAGTTATACTATATGGAATAGAGTGTTGGGCAATACTGAAACAGCATGTGAATAAATTAAGTGTAATAGAAATGTACATGTTAAGATGGATATGTGGTAAAACTTTAAAAGATAGAATTAAAAATAAATATATACAAGAAATGATAGAAGTAGTCCCAATTAAAGATAAAATGAGAGAAAATCGATTACGATGGTTTGAACATATATAACGAAGACCTTTAGATGCTCCAGTTAGAAAGAGTGATCTTTTAATAGTTCATAGTAATGATAGAGGTAAAGATAGATCTAAATTAATATGAACAAAAATAATTAAGAGATATATAACTATTTGTAATTTGAGTGTCGACTTAGTCCTGAATAGAGCGGAGTGAAGGAAGCAGATTTATGTAGCCAACCTCATGTAGTTGGAAAAAGGCTTAGATGAGTTGAGTTGAGTGCTAATAATCATGTTAGATCAGTTCCCCCTTTTTATTTCATTCTCTTTCTATTAATTTTCTTGAAAGGAGCACTCAGTGTGTTTTGATTGTGGAATTGTTTTCAAAGGTGAAATATATGGGGGACTCTGTGTTGCTGTTGATAGCAGTGACACTGAAACTCTTTTGCATGCATTGGAATGCTGTTGTTCCTGTGGCCGTGAACTTGGAAAAGCTTGTTCTTGCATTCAGAATGGAGGGAAAACTGTTCCTGACATTCTTTCAACAATCAGAGGGCCATGGGCTTTGATATATTGGCAGGTATTTTAGTCTATTTTGATTGTTAGTGTAATTGATTTGTAAAATTCGGCAGGCCCTTTCTTGATTATCTTTTTTGTAATTTAGCTGGGATCTAATTGAAAGTGCTATTTTTGCATCTTTCAAATCTCTATTTCTCAGAAAAAATCAAAAATTTTATGGTTTGGTCGAGATGCTTTTGGGAGGCGAAGCCTTCTTGTTCACTGGCCAACATCTGATGAACCACAATTTGTTCTATCTTCTTCTGTATCACCAACTTCACCTTTCAGAAATGATTCAGGTAGACAAATTTTTAGTTGACGTTTTTGTACATCTCTGAATATGCTTTGTATTTTCCTTCATTGATGATTTACATGTATTGTGAATGTAAGCAACGCATTTTTTTTGGCTTAATCATGTCTGACATTAGATAACCTCAGGTAGCTGTTGGATGGTTGATATTTGAGTTCCTGTTACATTATTTATATGAGTTTTGATAATTCATATGTAAGTTGGTTGATTTCCTTCAATCTTATTTAGATAACCTCAGCTTTAATATATCATTTCTCTTATAGTAACTGAATTTATCAAGTCCTGTTCCACCAGATCTTTTGTCTTTTTGTTGCATTTTTTACTCTTTTCTGGGGTGGTACCAAGATTTCTGGGGTGGTACCAAGATTACCTAGAGAATGTACGAGAGTAAGGTTGTTCTATCATGACCTGGAAATTATGGGTTTGAAACATAGAGACAGCCTCTCTAACCCTCAGAAAATAAGGGAGCGCTAGGGGGTGGGGTGTTGGGAAGGGCTTGTGCACTAGGCTTCCCTTTATATATTTTATTTGATATGTGATTACTTGAATCACTTTCATTGTCAGAAGCCTTTCAGTAAGTTTCTTGTGTTCAACTTATGCAGGTTCTGCCTCAACAACTGATGGCTTTGAACCTGGGACAGATTCCAATGTTGCATCTTCAGCATGTGGACTTTCTTCCTGGGAGGAGCTTCCTTGTGGGATATACAGTATCGACTTAAAAGCCCAAAAAGCCATCAAGCAGTGTATAAGTAAAAAATTGCTTGGCGAAGTCAGGAAACATGAATGGAGTGATCCCTTGTTAAACGAACTGATTAAATGGGAGAGAACTTCTCTGGATCCCAGAGTGGAGGAGTTCTCCACAGTTGGTCTCCCACTTCAAATGGAGCAACTTGGCTTGTCTTCAGAAGTTTTAGATGGAATGGATCATGATTTAGCTGATCTCGGGGAACTTATGGTGAAACAGGCAAATTTCCGATCAGATATTGCTGGTTCTTTGATGACTAATCTCAGACCAGGTCAGGTGATGAGAAATAATATGTTATCTTTACTATTAGGCTTCTTATGTTTTCTGCTGAAAAGTTTCAGAATGTGTTTGATGCTAATGTAGGGTATACTCAGCCTGCAGAGAAGGTACTCATTGCACTAAGAGAATCTGTGATGCGACGATCTACTCTAGACACATTCTATCAGGTGTAGTGTCTCTCCTTGTTTATGAAGCAGTTTGCTTAACCTTCTTTTGCATCATTCTTGTTATTCTTATTCTATTAAAACCCTGTAAACAATAAAATTAGTTAACCATTGCATGTTCTCTCAATAGGACAAATGAATAATGACATCAGCTATCTACTCTGCAGGAAAAAGAAGAAGAGTTTTTTATGTGTATTTATAGTGATATTATTTTGACATCAAAGTTGTGCTGATCAGGATAGCTTGCATGGTATTCAGATGTGTATTCAAACTACCACAGCTACTCCTAGGTTCGGTCAAAATGAGGAAATGTGTAAAGGTTGATTATTTTTTATCTCAAACCTGTAATACAGAGATGACCCTTAAAATGAAGAAAAGGGTAACAAGTCATGGAGATTGAGAACACGTCATGGTACATTGAAGGACTGCAATTTGCGATTTTTCTTATATTTAATTATAGTTATCGATTTTCTTTTTTTCCCTTTTTTATGACCAGTTATTTTTAATTTGTAGATCTTTTAAAATCAAAGGCTGAGATCAAAAGATCCCATGTTTTAATTGTTAGCTTGATGTGACTATTTACTGAGCCGTACTGTTTTATTAAACAATCTCCTATCAGTGACTTTTGGGATTTTAAGACAATGTTGGATAAGTATTCCTGTTTTGTTATGGAAAGGTAATCGTGGGGTTAGATGTAATCAGATTTTATGCATATTTATGAATGAAAGCATGGAGTCTTTGGTTTGGTTTACTCTTGTGGTGTGATCCCATGACAAAGGTGTGAGACCTTCAGACCCTAGGTGTGATTTCTAGGTCACAGAGCAAGTTGGGTATTATCCTTCCCCTTAATACTTTCTACTGCCTTCAATTTGTTTCTATTCTTTATTTTTCCATTCCTTGGTTATTCTATTACTGCCTTAAACTAATCTGCAGCAGAACTACACTAGACCCCCATAGCCTGCAGACCTAACAACACAAAATTTTCCTCTTGCGATTGCGCTAACAACTACCCGTCGGTCTATTTTCTGGTCAGATCAGGGTTGTCACAGCAGACCTTGTTCTGGTATTACAGTGACCCTGGCAGGCTTCTGTCAAAAGCCATGTTTGATCCCTGCAAACCCTAACCCTTCTGCCCCCAACACCACTTGTTTCTTAAATCTGTAGTACTGCAGAATCAAATCTGCTGTTACCATTTCTGTTATTTCTCCTTGAATCTATCCTTATAATCTATTAACAAACCCCTCTTTCTAGCCAAATATATACCTGATTGCTTCGCTATATTTAAAGCCCAAACTTAATGCTAAGTTGGAACTTCCGGCAACTGATGGGTTTAATCCTTGCTTCCCTGGACTCTACCATCTAGACTCTCCTATATCAAGAAGGATGGAATGTGCGTCTATGTGCAGAATGCTGAAGAGAAGGCAAAAAGAAAGAGGAATAGAGAGTATCAAAATGACTTAAATAAGATCAAGTACTATTGTTGTTGGGTGCTGTTAATTTCACACATATGCACTGGATAAAGCAGCAATGTGATTGCTGGACTGGGAGTGAATGATGGATATTCATGTATGACTACAACACAGACTGGTAGGGTGAGCTGTTTGATTTAAGTTGGATCAGGTGTCTGTGCTCTTGAATATCCGGCAATTGTCCTATTTAGAGGGTGTCAATTGATTGGCTGATTCCCTGGCTATTTCAAGAAAATTCCATTGGCATTATTGTTATGTTACCTTAACTCTTAAATTCAATTCTTGTATAGCCTTGTTAAAAGTTTATTATGCATTTTTCCATGACTTATCAACAGAATATCATTGCATCTGTGATTGGCTTGATAACTGATATCAACATTTTTACAGTTAGTTTAGCAATACTGACTCAGCTTATCGCATGGAATAAACTCGCAGACAGCTTTACATGGGCAAAGAAGAGGAATTGACCCCTATAGCACTTCTGTTTTCTGGTGGCTTAGATTCTATGATACTTGCAGCATTATTAGATAAATGTCTTCATCAGAGATGTAAGTTTGACATCCTGCATTCTATGTAAACCAGAATTCTCCTTTATCTTCTAGAACCATGATTGCATCCATGGTCTTTTTTTTTTTGACTTCCGTGAAAGTATGACTGATTTTTTTTTTTTGAGTTTTGCACTAGAAGAAATAGTTGGTGTAATTTTCATAAATAATAGTAGCTTGTTTACCATGTATATGCAACATAACAGTAAAAGATTTATTGCACATGCCAAGTTATAATCAAGCTTAAGTCAATACCTTTGCTAGTTCAATTTAACAAAGACAAAGTTCACCTTAATATAGGTGTAAGACAACTCATTCGCAAAGGAAGTCAACAAGATGATTGGTGCATGCATCATTTTTAGTTAGAGCGGGGCCCTTTCTCTTTTTTATCTCCTGTATGACAAAACAAGTTCAAACTGTGTTACAAAGTTATTTTTTGAAATCTTCTTGTACTATAGAATGTTTTTAATAATTAATCACTTTTTCTGTATACAAGGTGCCCCGGCATTGCAACCAGCCCAGCAACCTTTATTGATATGATTACATTACTTGACCTAGTTGGAGACAACACCCAGAAGTGGTGTTCCAAACCTCTAGAAGACATCTGAGACCGCTAGAGCATATATGTTAATTTGCATTGTCTCATCTCGAAAGCCCCCTGTAATTTAAAATGCCCTTCTACTAAAGCTCGTTCCCATTGCTTAAGAGGAAAAAGAAACTAAAGCGCCTATCATCCATAGTTTTTGTTGTGCAGGTTATAGGACAGAAAAGAGTGAAGAAGAAAATTTTGACTAGTACTGTGTCCTGCATGCTCAAATTTTTTATTCACAAAAGGTGTCCAACTTCTTGAATATGTGAAATTACCACCATTGCCATTTGCCACCGCTATTACATCCAATTTTGCCATGCTCATTACGCACCTCCACCCTCATGCCCACCACCATCATCCCTGCAACCATTATAACCATAGTTTCTGCCCAAACCACCACCACCACCACCATACCGTAGTTGACTCAATTATCTTTTCTTCCTCACTTTCTTTTACTACAAAGTTTATATTTGCTTTTGTTTTATTATTTTCTGATTTTCTTTATGTTTTCTATTTCTCTCCTTTCCTCTGCAACCATGCACAGCTATTAAATAAAATAAATGCATAATTATTGGATAATGTATTGCTCAACAATCAATCATTTTATGCGGAAAATCTTATAGGAAACATATTTGTTTTGGTTTTGGATATAGGAAGCACATGGGCAACACATAAGGAAACACCTGATAGCCTGTTGGTACTTGGTAAAGTAGTGCTCAATGTTTTTAGAAGGGAATGGGAAACTACGGGAAACAGTTTGATGCTGCTTTGGACTATTGACTGTTGGATCCACTTTATTACTTCCATTTTATTCCATGCACTTGCACATGTTTCTTTGAGTGTAGAGAATGCTTCAAGATTCTAGATCCAAACTAAATTTGCTTCAATCTTGGATGTTACAAAGGACTTATCCTGGGTGCCATTATGATAATGTCATGATAAAGCATAGGACTTCATAATATTTTTTTTTATGTATTTATTCCATTTCTTTTCAATTTCTTCCCCGAGCATTTTTATTTGAAAGAACAGGAAAACTATGTAGTTTTCCATACGTGCTTTTTGTTAATTCAGGAAGTTTGATGTTGGCTGATGTGATATGTTTTGGCAGACACAGTAGATTTGCTAAATGTAAGTTTTGATGGCCAGCTTGCTCCAGATAGAGTTACTGCAAGGATGGGTCTAAGGGAACTTCAAAAGATTGCTCCACGGAGGAGGTACTGATGCATCTTGGCCTACAGTTAATTCTTCAGGCTTTACCCTAGACACACACATGCAATGACGCTTGCATATCAGTGGAAGTAATAATTTTAGTATTTTACAATTTTACTGATGATTATGTCAGAAGACATTGTTGAACAGATTACATTCTTTGGTGATCTGGACTGAAATGTGAAATATTTTTATTTCTTTTGTCTGCTATCTCCCTGATGTGATAAATTTTGTGATATGGGACAGTTAGATGGAAGAAATCTACACTTAAGATTTCTGTAGACTTGAACCCATTCCATGAGATCCACATCTTCCATCTAATGCTCAAGTCATTTCCTGTCAATGAGGGTTTATTTGAAATTGAATTTTCTTTTCTCATTCTTTAGGTAAACATTCTACCTTTACTGTATCATGTGCTCAATTATTGAAGTATTCAGCACACTTTTGTTTATCTATTCTCTAGTTGTGTTGTGTTGGTACTGTCACTCTGGCTCCACTCCCTTCCAGGCTTTGTCTTGATATTCTCCTTGATGTCCTTCATTGTTGGTCTTATTTTTTGTTTCATGAATTAACTTCATTTTGCTTTGAATTATACATTAGATTGTCGAATTAGAAGCCCTTATGTCTTTCACTACAAGAAAAAGGATTATTTATGGCGAACTTATTACGATGGCTATTTTCGTCGTTATAGGTTCACTTATTACGGAGAAATTAAAATTATATTCGTCGTAATACATATTTGTTACGGCAAATATTTTGCCGTAATATCTCTATTTATAACGGCGAAATCAATTTTTGCCGTTATAGATAGCATTTTATTTAAGAAAATAATTATTTTAATTCAAGTTATTACGGCGAAACTGAATTTGCCGTACTATCACTATTTATAACGGCGAAATCAGATTTCGCCGTTATAAATAAATTTTTATTTAAAAAATAATTATTTTAATTCATGTTATTACGCAAAACTAAATTTTTCGTACAATCTCAATTTATAACGGCGTAATCTTATTTGCCATTATAGATAGCATTTTTATTTAAAAAATTAATTATTTTAATTAAAGTTATTACGGCAAAACTATATTTTGCCGTACTATCACTATTTATAACGGCGAAATCATATTTCGTCGTTATAGATAGAATTTTTATTTAAGAAAATAATTATTTTAATTCAAGTTATTATGGTGAAACTGAATTTTGCCGTATATCACTATTTATAACGGCGAAATCAGATTTCGCTGTTATAGATAGAATTTTTATTTAAAAAATAATTATTTTAATTCACGTTATTACGACAAAACTAAATTTCGCATACATCTCTATTTATAACGGCGTATTCTGATTTCGCCGTTATAGATAGCATTTTTATTCAAAAATTAATTATTTTAATTAAAGTTATTATGGCAAAACTATATTTCACTGTACTATCACTATTTATAACGGCGAAATCATATTTCATCGTTATACATAGAATTTTTATTTAATAAAATAATTATTTTAATTCAAGTTATTACGGTGAAACTAAATTTCGCTGTACTATCACTATTTATAACGGCGAAATCAGATTTTACCGTTATAGATAGAATTTTTATTTTAAAAAATAATTATTTTAATTCGTTATTAGGTGAAACTAAATTTCACCGTACTATCTCTATTATAATGGTGAAATATGATTTCGCCGTTACAGATAGCATTTTTATTTAAATAATTAATTATTTTAATTAAATTTATTACGATGAAACTATATTTCACAGTACTATCACTATTTATAACGGCGAAATCATACTTCGCCGTAATAGAATTTATTTAAAAATAATTATTTTAATTCAAGTTATTACAGCGAAACTGAATTTCATCGTACTATCACTATTTATAACGGCGAAATCAAATTTCGTCGTTATAGATAGAATTTTTATTAAAAAATAATTATTTTAATTCACGTTATTACGGCGAAACTAAATTTTGCCATACTATCTCTATTTATAACGGCGAAATATGATTTCACCATTATAGATAGCATTTTTATTTAAAAAAATAATTATTTTAATTAAAGTTATTATGGTGAAACTATATTTCGCCGTACTATCACTACTTATAACGGCAAAATCATAATAATGATAATCTTTCATATAGCTTTCCTAACTTGAAATTCAGTTATAAATAGTGATAGCACGGCAAAATTCAGTTTTGCCGTTATAAATAGCGATAGTACGGCAAAATTCAGTTTTGCCGTAATAACTTGAATTAAAATAATTATTTTCTTAAATAAAAATGCTATCTATAAGGGTGAAAATTGATTTCACTGTTATAAATAGGGATATTACAGCGAAATATTATTTCACCGTAACAAATATGTATTATGACGAATATAATTTAATTTCTTCGTAATAAGCGAACCTATAACGACGAAAATATGTCGTCGTAATAAGTTCGTCACAAATAATCCTTTTTCTTGTAGTGTTTCTTGAGATCCTTGTAATTTTAAGACTGGTTATTCTTGTGTCCTGTGCATGAGCATTTTGCATCATTTGCTTTATAATTGCTTCTTTCATCCCAAGATAGTTGCCTCCAAATATGACTGCATTATTATGTTTACCACTTATGGGCAGTTCATGTCTATCCATATTTGCTTAACTTTGTATCTCTAGCATCACATGTCAGCAATGTCTCTTTGTTGTCCCATGTCATTTATTAAGCTAAAAATTTTTGTTCGACTTCACAGTTAGTCTGCTTATCTCATCTCACTGTGCTTTTCTGGTCGGCCTTGTCAACATGTAGTGCTACATTGACCAGGTTGCCATTACATGAACTTTTTAGATCCAGCACTACATCTCAAAAATTCTTGTTATCAGAACTCACTTGTTGCAATGTTTATCCTTCTGCCCTTGTTTGTTCATTAGTTATTCGGCTCCATGTGACCCAGATATTACAATTGCAGCTCACATGCGGACTTGCCCTATCACAGAATTGCTTCTTCACTTCAATTTAGCATCTCCATCGATGCTGTGGTGTGGTATTGATTTCCTATCTGTGTTTGTACATCCTAAAGCAGTAGTAGGGTGCACATTCTATGGGTTCAGACTATGACCAAATCATATCCTGTTATTCCTAGGTTCCTGTCGTTTTTGTACTACTATTCTCTTCCTGTGTGACAGATTTTTTGTATAGTGGTCTGGTCTGTTTACTCCATGGTAAAATGATGGTGTGTGATATGCCTTTGATTTTGAAGATATAAGTGTTTGATACTAGCATAGTAGATTTTGTGCACGTTATACCAATACTTGCTCGGCATGTTCTCTTTGCATAGTAGATTTTGTGCATGCTATACAAAATACTATCTTTGCATGGATTTTATATATTAAGTCTACAGATTCTTATGACTAGTACATTTATCATTCACATTATGTGAGTCCTTGTATAAATTGGCTTTACATACTATGAATAGTATTTTCCAGAGAGAATATAAATCTTTCTTTGTTAATATTTATCAGTAGCTTCTTATGTTAATAGGTGGCGGCTTGTGGAGATTGATGCATCTTTGTCTGATTTGACATGGGAAGCGAAGCATTTAACGTCACTGATACATCCTGCAAAGACCTACATGGTATGTATTATCCTAATGTTATTGTAAGAACATGTTTCCATCGTAGCACATGTTTTTCTCTTTGACATAGATAATGCATTTAGGATGATTTTCAGGATTTTTTTTGGCTGTCTTGTTATTTGTGATGTTATAATTCTGTTTGCAAAACTAAAATGTGTGCAATACAACTATAACTCTGGTAAAAAAAGAGAAGAAGAAAGTAATTTCTGTGTGTATTTATTCATCAATCTCTTAGGTATATATATAAGCTACAAATCCTATGTTAGGAAGAAAACTAATTATATCAAATCCCTATAAATCAGAATCAAATATATTTACTTTCTATTTTAGAAATATAATATACTTTCTATTATAGAAATGTAATATGTAACAATCCTTATGAATCAAATTAAATATATTTACTTTTATTTTAGAATATAATCTGTAACACTCCTGCATAAATGTTTATCATGCCCAGCTTGTTATAAAGATAATCAATCCGAACTCCATTTAGAGCCTTCGTGAAGATATCTTCTAATTGTTCTCCTATTTTACATATCTTGTAGAAATCAAACATTGCTGAATCTTCTCACGAATAAAATGACAATCAATCTCAATATGCTTAGTTCGTTCATAAAAGGCTGGATTAGATGCAATACGAAGTGTAGCTTGGTTGTCATACCATAACTTAACTGGTATTGAAATCTTAAGGCCCACTTTAGTAAGGAGCTGATATATACATTATTTCACACAGACTTAGCCATAGTCCTATTTTCTGATTCTGCACTTGAACGTGAAATCACATTCTGCTTTTTGCTTTTCCATGAAACCAATTTTTCAACAAATACACAATAGCTTGAAGTAAATCTTCGATCTTCTTGGATCCTGCCCAGTCAGCATCTGAAAAACATTCAATTCTAGTATGACCATGATTGCCATATAGGATTCCTCTCCATTAGCTTCTTTTAAGTAGCATAAAACTTATTATACAGCTCTTCAATGATCGACAGTTGGAGAAGACATACTGACTTACCAACTAACTGAATAGGCAATATCTGGACGAGTCACAGTAAGATAGTTCAACTTCAACCAATTTTCTGTATCTCTTAGGATCTTCAAACAACTCACCATCTTTTGTAAGCTGCAAATTAGGAACCATTGGAGTGCTGCATAGTTTAGTCCTCAATTTTTCTGTTTAGACAAGTAAGCACATATTTCTTTGAGATAAAAAGATCCTTTCTTACTTATTGTCACCTCAACACCCAAGAAATAATTTAGTGTCCCTAAATCCTTTGTATGAAGCCGACTATGAAGAAAAGATTTGAAAGATGAAATACCACTAGTATCACCCTAGTAATAACAATGTTATCAACATAAGCAATTAATAGGATGCTACCAGCTGTAGACTGTTTGTAGAAAGTAGAATAATCGGACTTACTCTTCTTCATGCCAAACTTTTCAAGAGTCTGACTAAACTTTTCAAACCAAACTTGAGGACTTTGTTTCAAGCCATACAAGGATTTGTGAAGATGACACACTTTCCCATACTCCTGAGCAACAAAACTAGATGGTTGCTTCATATAAATTTCCTCCTGAAGATCACTATAAATGAATGCATTCTTAATGTCTAACTATGCAGAGGCCAATTATATGTGGCTGCCATAGAAATAAATAATCGAAAAGAAGAAAGTTTAGCAACAGAAGAAAATGTGTCAGAATAATCAACTCTATACGTTTGAGCATATCTCTTAGCAACCAATCGAGCTTTTAATTTAGCAACAATCCTATTAGGATTGACTTTAATTGCAAACACCATTTACATCCAATAGCCTTTTTACTTGCAAGTAAGTGTACCAGAGTTCAAGTACCATTGTCATCGAAAGCATTATCTCCTTAATCATAACATTACACCATCCAGGATGAGATAGAGCTTCATGAACAGTCTTAGGAATAGTGACATAATCAATAGATGCAATAAAAGAACAAAGGATGGTGACAAATAGTTATATGATACAAAAGAAAATACTAAATAAGTACATTAACGTTTACCTTTGCGAAGGGCAATAGGAAGATTATCACTAGAACTGGGAACTGGATCCGATGACGAAGGAACTAGCGCAGGACATGGAGCAAGAGGCATAGGAACAGGAACCGGATCAGGAACAAAAGGTTGTTGGTAGTGAGAATAAACCTGTTTTATAGAGGCTTAGAGGAAAGAAATTAAAACTAGGTGATGTAATAGTATAGATTAGTAAATCATTATCCTCCCCTTGATTGATAGAATCTAAAGATGAAGCAAATGTTGTCTTCAAGAAGGTAACATCAGCTGACATAAGGTATCTATTAAGACTCGGACAATAACATCTATATCTTTTTGCACACGAGAATTCTAAGAAAGATACACTTTAGAGATTTAGGATCAAGTTTGTAAACTGAGGTTGAACATTTCGAACAAAACAAGTACAACTAAATATCCTAGATTCAATAGGAAATAATGTCTTATTAGGAAAGAGGACATGAAAGGAAGTCTCACCAGAAAGAACAGAGAAAGGCATACGATTAATCAAAAAAATAAACTGTAGAAACTGCATTAGCCCAAAATTTTTTAGGGATTTGCATTTGAAATAACAAAGCCCTAGTAATTTCAAAAAGATGTCTATTTTTTCGTTCGGCAACTTCATTCTGAGATGGTGTATCTATACAAGAAGTTTGATGAATAATGACATGTTGAATCATATAATTTGAAAGTATTCTGATAAATATTCCTTAGCATTATCACTTCTTAAAATTGTACAGGCACATTAAATTGAGTTTTGATTTGAGCACAAAAAGCAGTAAAATGAAAAATAATTCTAAACAATTTTTCATTAAAAACAACCATGTCATTCGAGAATAATCATCAACAAAGATAACAAAATATTTAAACCCAGTTTTAGACTCAATAGGATAAGGACCCAAATTTCGGAGTGAACTAACTCAAAAGGAGCACTAGCTCTTTTATTGACTCTGGAACTAAAACTCAAACGATGATGTTTGACAAATTGACAAGACTCAATTTAATGAAGACATGCTAGAAAACTGAGGATAAAGTTTCTTTAACATAGGTAATGAAAGATGATCCAACCGACAATGTGTTTCAAAAGGGGTTACAACTCCAGAACAAGTAAAAGACTTTTTTGTGTATTAAGTATAGAGGCCTCCAAACTCATCCTTTACCAATAATCTTCTTTGTCATAAGATCCTGAAATAGACAAAAATCAGGAAAGAATGTGATATAACAATTAAAAGAACGAGTAAGTTTACTGACAGAGACTAAATTAAAAGATAAGTTAGGTAAATTTAAGATAGATTTTAAAGAAATTGAGGGTGTTGGAATAATTGTGTCGGATCCTAGAATACGAATGTAGACCCATTTGCTAAAGTAACTACAGAACTAGAAGTATGTCACTTAAATGAAAAAAATAAACTAAATTACCTGTTATGTGATCTGTGGCACTAGAATCAATGATCCATTTGGAAGATGAGGAAAAAGACATGTGTTCATTTTATCTGAATCAACGATGGTAGTAATAGGAGTAGATGGAGACTTTAGAGATTTTGATACTGTGAGAACTTGGCATACTCATCTGCAGATATTAAAATGGACTCAGAAGCATCATTAGTAGAGGCAACATGGACTAACTGGTTCGATTGATTCTTGCGTTGCAACTTTCTACAATCTTTCTTCATATGTCCTGGCTTATGACAATAGAACATAGAACACCTTCCAAATCATGTCCTTAAGTACCAAGATTTTGATCATAGCTAGTTGAGTCTCCCCCTCTATTGCCATTTCTATATGGTTGTCTTCTAGATTCAGAAGTGCGATTGACAGGAGCACTATTAGGTTGAGCAGAGCTAAATTTTTTGTGTATGTACCTTACTAAAAGCCTTTTTAAAAAGGATAGCTCAGGATAAAAAATTTTGAGATTTAGCAGCCTCAAACTCAGAAGAAAGACCAGCTAAGAAGCTCATAACTGCCATCTTTTCTCTCTGAGCTTGTTGAACTTTCACATCAATACTAAATGGAAGAAGTATATTAAGTTCCTTATGAGCCTTCTTAAATCCATAAAGTAGTCAAAAGGATTTGTCATCTTTTTCTGCATCATAAAGGCTTAGCGTACCTTATAAGTATGTTTGATATTTTTCTTGCCAAAGTACAAGCTTCAAATAATTCATCAATTCTTTCACAAATTCACAATGATTTATCAAACCAATTACCTCAATATCAATAGAATTACGTATTTGCAAAAATAGACGTGCATTCTCTTTAGCCATGAGATTTTCGAGTCATCACTAGATGGGTCATCAGTTAAATGATTATCCATAGCAATACTCCACAAATAAAGTCTAACAGTTTTATTTCAATCTAAATAATTAGATCTATTAAGTTTATGTTATATGATTTTTAACATTACAGGAACCACATCAAACACAACAATGG
This sequence comes from Calamus simplicifolius, assembly GCA_900491605.1. Classification (NCBI taxonomy): domain Eukaryota; kingdom Viridiplantae; phylum Streptophyta; class Magnoliopsida; order Arecales; family Arecaceae; genus Calamus; species Calamus simplicifolius. The sequence continues at coordinate 320,405 of UESW01003913.1, read as the reverse complement.
ACTTTTTTCCTTCATATTATCAAATATCAGCCAAATAATAGAGCGAAAACCACAACAAAGTTAAAAATACTCAAAGAATCCGAATCTGTCCTAAAGTAGATCCCACACCGAATATATGCTGATCCAAATAGATAGTAAAACTTGTTGTGAAAGTTAAAGCGAGTAGAACGAATGAAAAAGACCAATTTGGCAACAAACGCGCCCTCATGCACCGGCGAGTGACAAACTGGACAGACTCCTTCTGTCAGCACGTGTGGCTCATGTGCTAAGATTCCGGCGACGAAACTCTAGGCGAAGGCCGATCGGCGAGTAGCGCTTCCCTAGATTTAGGCGGTATGAACAAGAAATTGCCGAAATAGAAACCCAAGAAAATCCTAAAACCCCACTATTTTTTTTTTAGAGTATAAGCTCGAAGGCTTTAATACCATGAAATACAACTAGAACTCTGAAGAAAAAAAAAAAGAAGAAGAAAGTAATTTCTATATTTATTTATTCATTAATCTTTAGGTTATATACAAGCTATAAATCCTATATTAGGAAGGAAAACTAATTACATCAAATCCCTATAAATCAGAATCAATTATATTTACTTCCTATTCTAGAAATATAATATGCTTTCTATTCTAGAAATGCAATATGTAACAATCCCTATGAATCAGAATCAAATATATTTACATATTATTCTAGAAATATAATATGTAACAATGTGGAAGAAATTTTTGTTTGAAAGAAATTGTATGAGCAAAGAGATTTATCCTACTTTTACCTTTGCAGTCCCTGTTTTCAAGATTGTCTATTTTTAGTTCACTGTGATATGATCCTTTGTCATCTTTCAACCAGAGAACTTGAGTCACTTGGTTTCTTGTGGCCTTTTTTGTCCTCAAACTAAAACATCCCCTCTTCAGTGTCCATTGATTGCTACGTTTCTTAGCATAGGACATCTTTTGCAACAATGGAAATTGCTATATTTCATTCAAAGAACATCTTTTTTTCGGTTCATCTGAAATTGGATTGTCTGACTTCTGCAGAGATAGCGTTGATAAACTTAGCTGCTGTCAGTGTGCTTGCAATGAAGATTGTTAGAATTATTGTTTGATTGATGGTCTTAATGTAGATTGCTTCTACTAGCTTCACAGATAACTCTTATCTAGGTATTTTGTTGCAGGATCTAAATATTGGAATAGCATTATGGTTGGCTGCTGGTGGAGATGGTTGGGTGGATGGTGATATTTGTAATCTAGAAGATCGATGTCATTATAGATACAAGTCAATGGCACGAATTCTCTTGGTTGGTTCTGGTGCTGATGAGCAGTGTGCTGGATATGGTAGGCACAGGACAAGATATAGGCTAGGAGGGTACGCTTTCACTGAGGATAATTGAAGTTGTGCTCTTTCTTTTCTTTTCTTTTTTTTTTTTAAAAAGTTCAAACATGTGCATATGTTTCCCCATTTCATTTATGTGAAAGCTAGTTTCCCTGTGCTGATTGTTGCATCCTGATTTTCTCTGGAGTAAATCATTTTTAAGGCCACAGCACATTTGTCTTGCTGGTTACTCAGAACTTCCAACAATTGAACTACTCTGAACAAATTTAGCTGATTAAATGCCTGCCTGTGTGGTCTTAATAGCTTTTCAAACAGGATTTTCTAGCAGCATCTCAGGTATTCTCTGCTTCCAAGTTTTAGTGTAACTCAGGTTTCCTTCAACTGCATCGTGTCATTTAACCAAAGAGTACCTACATATTCTTGCAATCTTAGCCTTCAATGTCACCTCCCACATGCTCCTGCATGCTTTTCTGGCTGGTTAATTGGGAAGTCTTTCAGGTGTTGCTACTTTAGATGCCCTTGGCACTTAGATTGATTTGAATTTTTTTTTTTTTCCCGTTCTCTTTCAGTTGGGTTGCACTTGATGAAGAAATGAGATTGGATATGCAGAGAATTTGGAAAAGAAATATGGGTAGAGATGACAGATGCATTTCTGATCGTGGAAAGGAGGTAATGCCTGTTTCATCAATGACTTTAGAACTCTTATTTGTACTTTGTCATACTAATTTTTTATTGCAGGCTAGATTTCCATTTCTTGATGAGGATGTCATTAAAACTTTGTTGGAAATCCCTCTATGGGAGATTGCTGACCTCAATAAACCTAGTGGAAGAGGTGACAAGAAGATCCTAAGAGAGGTTTGTGCTTGATTAGTGTCACTCTTATATGGCTTCTCAAACATTTTCTCGATCCTTCGCTGCTTAGATAGATGCTAGTAGGTGTCAACTCGTGCAGACGATAATATATCTCAATATTTGACTTGTATGGAAAACATGGGAACTCTGAACTGTTGAACATCTGTTATAACCTTTTTTCAATAAATAATGAAGTAGACATACTACTTTATTCTTTAAAATAATGTTTATGTCCCAAAGATGGTCCAATACTCGAACCTTAACTGGTATGCTAAAGCATGCTATGGTTCACCACCGCACTGACCATGATAAAGGTGCTAAATTGGCATGGCATCTATATCAATGGTTGGTACTGTACCATATCAACCTAGCGTATCATTCCATTTCCCTACCTGTTCAGACCAGTACTGTTTGCTAAGTAAAACCTTGGTTTAAATTTTAAATGCAGTTTATGTCTGGCCTGGATCTTGTGTACGTGTATTTTAAATGCAGAAGAAGATACATTTGCTAATATGTTGATCTTAGTTTCCTTTTTATATGTTTAAGGTTGCATGTTTGCTTGGCTTGGAAGGAGCTGCAGTTCTTCCAAAGAGAGCTATCCAGGTGCCATTTCCACCGAATCATGCTTCAAAATTACTGAGCCTTTTCGTATTAATTTTTATACTTCGCTGCCTATCAAATTATTATTCAAATCTTTCAATTTGCTGAGTTTTGACAAGCCCTTGGTACGTGTGGCAGATTTTTACATCCCTTTCCTACATTCATGTTTCTTTTGTCATCTTTGCTAGTCAATTTGGCAGTCATTTTCGGTTAACCTAGCACCGTGCAGCTTCAGCCCCTAATAGGAATTTTGAACATCAACAAGAATTTAAAGTTCATTTCCAAAATAAAGAAATTTAAATCTGCCATTTGCATTGGGGCTGAAGACCCATATTTTACTTTAAGATTCATTTGCATGAACTAGCTCAAATTTTTTTTTTTTTTTTTTCTCATCGCTCTTACAGTTTGGTTCACGGATAGCAAGAGAATCAAACCGGAAAAACTTTGGAAGCAACCGTGCTGCAAACCATGCATCTGCAGGGAGCGTCGAGATTCATCAGCCCGAGAAATAACATCAAAGGTTGAGATTCAACCTCTGGGGTGGTGGAGAAAGCATGGCATGTGGCACGGTTCATCCTTGCTGCAATCTGACCATGTCAATAAATTAACTACACACTGATTTGGTTACATGCTAGATCTGGCATGTGAGTTATGGGTTCCATCCCCTGACATGCTTGCAAGATGATGGAATGGCTTGTTCGGTCATGCGCAAGAGGTCAGCATATTCTATGCGGTTTGAGGAGGAGGCAGGTGAAGAAAAAACCTAGTCTGAACTTTGAACGAGGATTCCTGAAGTCAACCCCAAATTCTTGGGAAAAGGTTGGATTGTTGTTGTGGTTTTAACAAATGAATTTTGTGGTTGCATTGAGAGAACAACTTAATTATAATCTCTTGGTGGCAACAGCACCCCAAGGGGCACATGAAGGTGGAGAGTTTGGGTTATATAATTCTTGTTGTTCAGAGTTGTATTTACTAACTTGACTATGGTTTTAATTGTTGGATTTAGTTATGTGGAAATTTGTTGTGCGAACCGATGGTGATCAAAGGGTGAGGTTTACCCCGCTCCAGACTGGTTTAATATGGCTTTACCTTGGTAGTAGATTATTTTCGATATATATCCTACTTAACTGCTGATCCTGAGATTGCGAGACCTGCCTCTATTTGGCGCGAGAGAACAAAGCATGAGTTCAGGCCAAGAACGAACCTTGTCTCTACCAAATAGACGCTAGAGAACAAATGGAACGGTTATCTGATCAAATTTTCAATAAATTGGTGGTCAAAAATATCTTTATTCCTAAGGTAGTGTTTGATAGGGAAAATATATCCATGGATAAGTGTACGGGATAGAGTTTATCCCTTGGCTATTCTAGGGATATTCCTTGGCTATTCCATTGATCATATCAAATGCAAAAGGTAAATCCATAGGATAATCTTTTTTTACTCTTATTTGGAGGGATAACCAGCTATTCCTATATTTTCTAAGGAATAAATTGAGGAGATATCCCATGGTTAATCTAAATTATCCCTTTGGTTAACTTTATTCTTTGCTATCCTTTATAGTTATGGCTTTTGGGAATAAGAGAGAATATCCCTTGGATATCCCTTCTTATCTCATATTTCAAACACTACCTAAGGTAGTGTTTGATAGAAAAAATATTATCCATGGATAAGTGTACGGGATAGAGTTTGTCCCTTGGCTATCCCTAGGGATATCCCTTGACTATCCTATTGATCATATCAAATAAAAAGGTAAATCCATAGGATAACTTTTTTTTTACTCTTATTTGGAGGGATAACAAGTTATTCCTACATTTTCTAGGAATAAATTGAGGGGATATCATATGGTTAACCATGGTTAACTATGAATTATCCCTTTGGTTAACTTTATTTCCAGCTATCCCTTATAGTTATGGCTTTTGGGAATAAGAGGGGATATTCAAAGAATATCTCCTCTTATCTCCTATTTCAAACACTACCTAAATAAAGACCTGCTTCGCTTCTTGCAGCCATCTTCGCAGGCAATCTAAATCTCAAGCCATGCCAATAAGGAATAAGAAGTTTTAACCCGTGAAAACATGGGAATAATTGTATTGACCACACCAAAAAGAAGCAATAGTTTGGTTTGCGGCAAGGGCTTTTGAAACTACAGGCGCCAGACGCCATAAAATAATAGTGCGCATCATCAAGATGCTGCATCAGACATCAAGGTTGACCGCCTAAATGAGACACCAAAGCAGCCTCTATAATCAAGTACCACATCTTCTACTTTACCCTGGATCTGTGGTAAAAGATGAACCTTCTACTCGCCCTTACAGGATGTCTTTAACAGCCTGTGTTTGGTGATGCATGACATTGTGAAACACAGATCCAATAAGTCTCATTTCCTCAACAAATTAAAGCCTTAATTATTATCTTTTTTTTTTAACTTCAAAATAGTTTTAAAGTTGTACCATCGATCGCATGGCAGCAGTGACAAAACCAAGCAAGCCATGAAGCTTAAAGGGATAGACACGACATACCGCACCAATGAAGGAAAAGTTTTTGTACACCGTTTTGGGTATAGCAAGTCCTACATGAGCTACACTGTACCTCCTTATTAGTCCATATAAATTCTATATGACTTGATATGATGGGATAAGGATACCATCTTAAATTTTAACATAACATGCATTAATACTTGTTCAGTTTTTTTTTTTGAAAATTTATGAACATGCACATTTTCTAAATGGATGTCGCAATTTTATAACTACGTTTTACGTAATTTATTTTTTGGCTTTCTGAATGAATGTCTTAATTTATAACTACGATGTCGTAAATTTACAACTGTGATGTCATCTTAAATTTTAACATGACATGCATTAATACCCATTAAGCTTTTTTTTTTTTAAATTTGTGTAGAGACGTAATTAGTAAATATCGTAATTTATAACTACGGTATCGTAAATTTACAATTACAATGTCGTATTTTTTTTTAACTTTCTTAATGGGTGTCTTAATTTTAAACTATGGTATCGTAAATTTATAACTGAGGTATCATAATTTTTTTGGCTTTTTGAATGAATATCGTAATTTTAAAACTGTCGTAATTTTTTTCATCGACATATCGTAAAGCTATTTTTAATATTTTTTAATGAATGTTGTATGCATGTGAACTAATAAGGGATGGTACTGATATAGGACTTATTACACCGAATGCGATGTACAAAGTCTTTTCCCACCAATAAAACTAAAACATGGACACAACCTATCAACCAACCCATGAAGTTAAAGCCCGAAGTAGAAAGCATGTTGAAGTAAGGCTATTTTGACCGCTGACTGAAAGGGCACAAATATGCAACATCATAACGGGGATCTGTATGTATAATAAAAGGTCTGCGCATGCCTAAAATATGAGAGCTTCTATTTGCATCACCCAAATTACTCAGTACACTCTCAAATTTTTTTTTAAAAATTTAATTCCTAAACTATCCTTAAAACCATCGTTCCCCTCTCCCCTATATGTGCTTTCCCCTTCTTTCTCGTTCGCTCCAGCAGACCTCTCCTTTGGTTCGCTCCGACAGCCCCCGCTTCCCCCTTCTTTCTCGTTCGCTCCGGTAGCTCTCCCTCAGCTTCCTCCTCTTTCTCGTTCGCTCTGGCAGCCCTTCTCCCCTTCTCGTTCGCTCTGGCGATCCTTCTTCCGAGCACCGACCTTCCTTTTCGACTTTTCCTTGCCCCAGTGCTCAAGGGGGAGCGTCGGAGCGAACGAAAAAGATGAAGAAAAAAAGATGGGAAGGGAGGGACGAAGAAAGAGGAAAGCCGGAGGAGGGCCGCCGAAGCGAACGGAAAAGGCGAGGAAAGCTAGGGGGTGGCTGCCAGAATGTACGGGAGAGGTAAGGGTTTTAAGAATAATTTAAGAATTAATTTTTTTAAAAAAATTTGGGAAAGGTGTACTAAGTAATTTGAGCAGTGCAAATAGAAACTCCGTAAAATATTCTCTTTGTTGAAAATACTTCCGCCGCCGCGGCGGCCGCCGCCAACCTATTCTCAGATATGGAGGGCAACCATGCTGCAGAACTACCTGAATGCAATCATCGGACTGAATTGCACCGCTACTAAAGCTGTGAAACTAAGCTTTTGCATCTAAATAATGCTGTGGCCTGAAAGCAAAAATTACATCCGTTGGATCAAAGGAACTTGGCTCACCACACCACCATTTTAATCCAAATAGACGTAACCAGAAGAACAGACTTAAAACTATCAATGCCACTAAGCCACAGATTTCAAATATAAAAGGATTTCAAACCATCAGATTTCAAATGCCGAGTTGAGAACCAAGCTTCTCTTCAGCTGACTTCTCTGCACTCCTTATAGGAGTGCTACACCCAGCCCACCCACTTTGAACTCTTTTTAAGAACTCATCCCTGCACCCGCTTCCCAGAAACAGCACCCAACTGCACTCAAGTCCTGCCTGCACTTAAGGCTTCTTTGAGATTTCGTCCAAATATCCAAATGGCTTGAACTAAATCAAAATTGGGGTCAGTTTTGATGTGTCATCCACAACTAGTTCCTAGCACTGAACTTTATATGTTTTTTTTGTGAGGTAGGCTAGAATGTATCAAGTGCATTTGGCTCCAAATAGTTTCCAAATGAAAATCAATGATAGACCTTTAAAATGAAAAATCAACACCATTGATCATGATTTATAATGCACAAAATGCCTTAAAACTGAAAATCATTTATTTCCAAGGTACCTTGCCAAAGCATCAGCAGGCACTAAATGAAAGTAGCAATATAACTGTTGAGATAAAGTTTAACATTCATTATATAATTTACAAATCCAAACCATCGATCTTGATTAAGATATTTTAAAGCATATATAGATCAAACTTTAACTAATTTAGATGCTTCAAGACTAGTGTCAAGTGAAAGCATTGCATAGCTGTTGCCCAGACGTAGTAGCCCAAGAGGGGGGTGAATTGGGTATTTAAAAATTAATTAATTAATTGGATGATATTGACTAACGCAGATATGTGCTTAATCAGAATTTAATTCGCAGCGGTGTAGTGGAGTGCACGAAATAGAAAATACACAGATCAATCAATCACAAACACAGCAAGGTTTATAGTGGTTCGGTGCCAAACTCGGCTCCTACATCCACTCCCCAAAAACCTTTGGGAATTTCACTAATCGTATCACAACGATTACAACCCCTAGCCTTCCCCGGCTAGTCCTCTTGTTTTCACGGCACAAGGCAGCCAAATCCCCTAGCCTTCCCGGCTAGTCCTCTTGTTTTACTGGCACAAGGAAGCCAATCCCCTAGCCTTCCCCGGCTAGTCCTCTTGTTTTCACGGCACAAGGCAGCCAAATCCCCTAGCCTTCCCGGCTAGTCCTCTTGTTTTACTGGCACAAGGAAGCCAATCAAGAAACTAGGGTTATCTCTAACCCTAATACAAGATTTATCAAAAATAGACAGCTCCTAATTTGAGCAAATATTCAAAGATAAACTTTACAACTTTTTGAAGCAATACTTCAGCAGCAGATGTTGATTTTCGAAGTAGCTGAAATTTGCACTCGCTTCACCGGATCTGGACGACTTGAGCAAGGGTTGGAGGATGCAACTTCGCAGCACAATATCTTGCTCTTCAAGGATCCGAAAAATATCTTGCAATAAGCACTCTCTTTTGATTTCTTTTCTCTCTTTTGTGTTCTTGATATGTCAAAAGATATATAAATTTCGTCAAGGATTTCTTCTGAACATCCCTATTTAAACCATTCAAAAACTATCCGTTAGATTCATTGGTAAAATAGAGGAAAGGAAAAACGGGAAGAAATAAAACCGTTTGAAATATTTTCCCAAATGATGAAAGCATTAAATCCATTGCTAATGAAGGATTCCTGTCCATAACAAAAAGAAAATGGTCAGCATTCATCAAAATAGTAATGAGAGAGAGAGAGAGCATTAAATGAGAGAGAGAGGAGAAAGCTGAAATAAATTTCAGCAACTCAAAGAAAAAACGTGCGGCCATAATGGGAAAAGGAGGAAGCAAGCTAGCTTTTCTCCCAAGCTAGCTAGCTTGAATTCAAAATCCCACGGCTGGAGTGACCAGCCATCAAACCATCAATGCAAGAGAGGGGAATAAAGATAGCTAACTATGTGGTTAGCTCCTTTTCAGCATCCCACGGCTAGCAACAAAAAAAGCAAGAAAACAAGTTAGCTAATAGCCAAGGTTTCATGCTATAAAGAAAAGATAGTTAGCTATGGAGCTAACTAAGGCACAAACTAGTTAGCTCTTGAGCTAACTAGCCATGCAAGAAAAATCCAACGGTTTCATAACCAGAAACAGATTTAAAAACAGTTAGCTTATGAGTTGGCTATGAAAAGGTGTAAGAGGCCATGTAAAAAATAGTTAGCTTGTGAGCTAACTTAATTTTGAATTCATGCGGCTAGGATGAAAACACTTTAAAAATAGTTAACTCATAAGTTAGCTAAGCCTATTCATGTCAAGAAATAGCTAACTCCCAAGCCATGAAAGCAATAAAGATAGTTAGCTTATAAGCTAACTCCCAAAGGGAATCATGAAAAGATGGTTAGCTTGTAAGCTAGCTTTCTCAAAAAAAATGCTACGGGAGATGGTTTCATGAAAAAGCATTCTTGACAACTAGCTAACTCATAAGTTAGCTATCCATAAAGGTGTGAGGCCATGTCAAAAAGATAGTTAGCTTATGAGCTAACTCTATTTTAAATTCATGCGGCTGATATGAAATTCAGTGGAGGGAAGTTAGCTTATAAGCTAACTAAGATAAAGGTTTATTTTATCATGCATAAAGGTAGTTGACTTGTGAGCTAACTGGGACATGAAAAAGCTAATACTAAGCTAGCTAAAAAGAGAGTTTTTCATGTTACGTACCTTGGAATGAAGGAAGGAAGTTAGCTTGCAAGCTAACTCCTACAAAGCACCAAACGGCCAAGCATGAGGGCATGAACAAACAAGTTAGCTTGTGAGCTAACCTCAAGGGAAAAGTGACCAGCCATGCAAGGGGAAAGAGTTAGCTTCCCAGCTAACTTATAAAATAAAACACACGGCCAGCAAGAGGAAAGTTAGCTCAAAACGGCTTGCATGGAGGGGAGGTTAGCTTCCCAGCTAGCTTGTTTCCCAATTCATTCGGCCAGCATGAAGGTAGCTAACTCCTAGGTGGCTAGCAAGGAAGGGAAGTTAGCTTCCCAGCTAACTCATTTCCCAACAAAAACGGCCAGCACAAGGAGTATACTAAAATAGCTAACTAGCATGGAATGGAAGCTAGCTAGCAAAGCCATGCAATAAATTCAATAGATAGGCAAGTGAATTTTTATATTCTTCACAAGATAAAATAAACTTCATTGCATCATATGAAAAATTCTTGACAATTGTAAACATGAAGATACATGAAGATACTTGCAATATCATGGATTATCATAATTTATTTAGGCTTTATATGTTTTGTAATCATCAAAATCAATTCAAGGGTCAACAATAGCATCATTAAAATTGTTCATTTTCAATTGATTTGATGAATGGATAAAATATCTCAAAAGTAATTTTTTGTTTCTACACATTTGATGTGACACATACAATATTTTAAAAATGCTAAGTATGCTTAAGTGCAAAGGGCTCTTAGAGCTTAGGCGCAAAGCACAGTGTAGGCCTAAACAAAGTGAAGTACATATTTTAAAATAAATAACTAATTTATATTAGCAAGATTTATTGAAATAAATAAAATATATTTTAGTATATATTTTATATAAAATAAAATAAATAAAATAAATAAAGTGAAGTACATATTTTAGTATATAAATAAAATAATTTATATACTGAAATAATAATTTTAGTGGGAGTAGAAATACAAATGAAGAAATAGTGAAGATTGTAAGCTAAGAGATAGCAAGGAGTAAAAAATTTAAGTATTTGGGATCAATTATCTAGCAAGAAGGTAAAATAGGTGAAGATGTGAATCATAGAGTTAAAGAAGAATGGATTAAGTGGATGAGTGCTTCGGGAGTATTGTATGATCGGCGCATCCCATTGAAATTGAAAGAAAAATTTTATAAAACTGCTATTAGGCCAGCTATGCTATATGGAACAGAGTGTTGGACAATATTGAAACATGTGAATAAATTAAATGTAACAGAAATATGTATGTTAAGATGGATATGTAGTAAAACTTTAAAAGATGGAATTAGAAATAAACATATAAGAGAAATGATAGGAGTAGCCCCAATTGAAGATAAAATGAGAGAAAATTGATTACGATGGTTTGGACATATACAACGTAGACCTTTTGATGCTCCATTTAGAAAAAGTGATCTTTTAACAATTATAATTGGTAAGGATAGAAGTAGAGGTAGACCTAAACTAATATGGACAGAAATAATTAAAAAGATATAACTATTTATAATTTAGATGTCGACTTGATCCTGAATAGAGCAGAGTGGAGGAAGCAAATTCATGTAGCCGACCCCATGTAGTTGGGAAAAGGCTTAGATGAGTTGAGTTGAGTTGAGATATTAGCAAGATTTATAACACGTAAAAGAAAAAAGCCAAAAAAATCTTAATAATAATATATTTAGCCTATTAGCTTAATGGAAAGCCTTCTTCTTCTCAGCTGAAATTTGTAATCTCTTAATGTTTTTTCTCATCTTTCTCAGATTATAGTATAATTTTATATTCCATCTCTTTTTTCTTTCAATTTTAGCTTTTTTATAGGATAAGAAAAATAATTGTGTATAAAATGATACATCATAAAGTTAACCTAGTTTATTAAATATAATAGATTTAAAAAATATTACAAATATAGCTTAAGAAGAAAGCATGCCTTAAATCAGATTAAAAGCATACGTTTTTTCATTACACTAAAATAAAGGCACCTTACATAAGGTATAAAAGTGCCTAACCTGCCTTAAGCCAACTTAGAATATAATAAGCATCTAACCCTTGATGCTTTGTACCTTGTACCTTAAGTGCGCCTTTGACAACACTGGCTACATATCATGACCAAATGCATCAATTTTTCACTTAGAAGGGGACCATCATTGATTTTCATAGGGAAACATTTAGGGACAATGCACTTGAGTACATGCTAGCCTAACTACTATAATATTATATGCTACATTTTTTTATTTCCCTATATATCAGGAAGCATTTCCTCTCGACTAAAATTTCTGCAAACCTGGAGAACACTTAGATTGCACTCATATATTTGATTCCAAAAGAATTTATAAGAAAACTAAATAATCTTCACGCTTAAATTTCCTAGACACCAATACAATCGTATGTTTGACTGATACAGATAAACTACAATAAACATGATTTTGAACATTTAATTTTCAAGGTAAAAAATAATTCTTGCAGTTGTTTTAATGTAAAAGTATAGAAAAACAATACATCTATGAGTCCTAAACAATATAACATGCTACAAAATTGTGTAGGTCAAGATTCTTCATCGAATTCTTTTATCTTTAATTTATTTTTTCTTGATCTTAATTGACATGTTTTAACTCCACATTTTTAAGAAAAATTGCCAAAACTAGAGCAAAACCACTAAAACCACTGAAACACGAAACTAAAAACTCATCTAGTCATTTCAAAATCGAAACAGGATTATTTTTCTTACAAATACAGTATTGGTAACTAAACTATCTTAAAAGGCATGAGTTTTATCAATCTACTTCAAAAAATGCTAGCATTTTTCTTCAAATGACTTTTGTTGAAAAAACAATTTTACAAAAGCCTACTTGTGTAGGGAACATAAATAATATGACCTTATGAGCTTTGGCTAACTTGAAATGCTACAACCAATCCATATTTACCTCTTTCATATCTATCATGTCAGCTCCAACTGATTTAGAATGGGGCCTTTCTACACTCACTCACTCTCAATTCAGGCTTCTCTCTCATTTTGAAATTTTTTTGATGCTAATCCCTAAAGATTTTGTCCAATTCACACATTTCTCTCTTTTTTTTTTTAATTTTGTGATAGTATCAACTACATTTACTTGTAGAGTACTTGCCAAATTAAAGGAAAAGTTTTAAAGATAGTCATAAAATTATCTATGCTTTATAGTACGAAATGTTGGACAGTTACAAAAAGATGCGTACATAAGATGAATATGATGGAAATGAGAATGTCAAGATAAAAGTGTGGTAATATAAGAAAAGATAAAATAAGAAAAAAAATATTTATAAAAAGGATAAAGATAGCTTCAATCAAGGATAAATTAAGAGAATGATGACTTAAATTGTTTAAATATATGCAATTATACCTAAAATGCATCTATGCGGAAGAATGACTTGACACATATAGAGATAAAAAGAGGTAGAGGTAAACTGAGAATTACATGGAAAGAAGTGATAAAGAAAGACTTAGAATTTTTGTATCTTACAAAAAACATGACTAAGAACACAACTAAATAGAGAAAAAGGATTCACGTAACTGGCTCCAACTATTTTAGGATTTAGACTTTGTTGTTTTTATAAATTGTATTTACATTATTTAAAGGAAAAAAAAGGACCTCCAATAAAATGCACACTTATAGTTCCTCACAGACCATAATTTAAAAAGCAAAGATAACCCATGACCTAACAATTGCATATGCAATAAATTATTTTAAAGTTGATATTAGAAGAATAGCTTCACAACCAAAGAATCTCTAAAGATGCTTATCAACTTAGGGATGAAACCACAAAAGGAATGATGCAGTTATGATATATTCCTTTATATGCACATTTGATATGCCACCTACAGCTACCACCACCAAACCCTCCCCACCCAAGGTTTTGTGTAGGTTGCCCTATTGTACACTATGTAGGTTTTGAACTCAAACAGGTTACATTAAAGGCAAACCTTGATCCCATCTAATGTCTAATCTTCCAACCCTAACCCAACCAAACCTAGTCTTAGATAACTGAACCCCATCTTAAACTCAATTTGAAATGGTGTTCGGCTTGTAGAGTCAAGTTGGGTTGTGCCATGTTAATCAAGTTGAATTGAAATTTTAGGACAAAGATTTAAGACTTTGTTTTGTTGGATGACTTTGTTGGGTGGAGAATCTGGAGATCTCAACCATATATCAATTTCAAATTTGAACTTAATTTAATAAGACTAAAGATATAATTATATAAAACATTTAGTTAATTTACATTGAACACAAAAGTGAAAGTATTTGTTTGTATGCCTATTGGGTTGGGACAAGTAAGGTCAGGTTCAAGTTCTGGTTGGGTTTAAGTTCGACACCAACCCAGGCCATCTAGGGGTAGGTTCAGGATTCTTGAGCCCAAGCATATCAACTAGATCCTAAACACATAATGTTGGTGATGGGGCCAGTTGACCCCATAAAAAAATAAAATTTTTTTGGACGGCCCCGAAGGCCGACGGCTCCAAGACCGACGGCCCCGAAGGTCGACACCCGACGACCGACGGCCCCAAAGGCTGACACCCGACGGCTCCAAAGGCCGACATCTCCAAGACCGACGACCGACGGCCCCAAAGGCCGACATCTCCAAGACCGGCACCTCCAAGGCCGGCACCTCCAAGGCCGACGGCCCCAAGGCCGACATCTCCAAGACCGACGACCGACGGCCCCAAAGGCCGACGGCTCCAAGACAGTCGGCCCCAAAGGCCGACACCTCCAAGACCGGCACCTCCAAGGACGGCACCTCCAAGACCGACGGCCCCAAAGGCCGATGGCTCCAAAGACCGACAGCTCCATGACCGACGGTCCCAAAGGACAACGGCTCCAAGACAGTCGGCCCCAAAGGCCGACACCTCCAAGACCGGAACCTCCAAGGCCGGCACCTCCAAGGCCGACGGCCCCAAAGGCCGACACCTCCAAGACCGGCACCTCCAAGGCCGGCACCTCCAAGGCCGACGGCCTCAAAGGCCGACATCTTCAAGACCGACGACCGACGGCCCCAAAGGCCGACGGCTCCAAGACAGTCGGCCCCAAAGGCCGACACCTCCAAGACCGGCACCTCCAAGGCCAGCACCTTCAAGACCGACGGCCCCAAAGACCGACGGCTCCATGACCGACGGCCCCAAAGGCCGACATCTCCAAGACCGACGACCGACGGCCCCAAAGGCTGACACCCGACGCCCGAGGTCCCAAAGGCCGACACCCGACGGTCCCAAAGACCAAACCTCCAAAGTCGGTGGGCCCGGCACTTCCCAGGCGGCCCCGGCCCCTACTTCTCCAAGCTAGTCGGCCCCGGCACTTCCCAGCCGGCCACGGCGTGTCCAAGTTAGGCGGCCCCAGCATCTTCCCAGGCGGCCCCTACTTCTCCAAGCTAGCCGGCCCCGGCACTTCCCAGCTGGCCACGGCGTGTCCAAGTTAGGCGGCCCCAGCATCTTCCTAGCCGGCCCTCTACGTCTCTAAGCTAGGTGGCCCCGGCACATCCCAACTAGCCCCGGCGTGTCCAAGCTAGGCGGCCCGACACCTCCCAGGCGGCCCGGCATCTTCCTAGCTGGCCCTCTACGTCTCAAAGCTAGGCGGCCCCGGCACTTCCCAGCCGACCCCGGCGTGTCCAAGCTAGGCGGCCCGGCACCTCCCAGGCGGCCCCGGCATCTTCCTAGCCGGCCCTCTACGTCTCCAAGCTAGGAGGCCCGGCACTTCCTAGCCGCCCCGGCATGTCCAAGCTAGGCGGCCCGGCACCTCCCAGGCGGCCCCGGCATCTTCCTAGTCGGCCCTCTACGTCTCCAAGCTAGGCGGCCCGGCACTTCCCAGCCGGCCCCAGCGTGTCCAAGCTATGCGGCCCCGGCATCTTCCTAGCCGGCCTCTACTTCTCCAAGCAAGTCAGCCCCGACGCCTTCTCCATGTCCCCAGTCCCGCCGAGTCGGCCAAGGCCATCCCAGGCCGCCCCGACTCAGCTCCGGCGTCTCCAGTCCCGCCGAGTCGGCCAAGGCCATCCCCGGCCGGCCCGACTCGGCCCCGGCATCTCCAGTCCCGCCGAGTCGGCCAAGGCCATCCCAGGCCGGCCCGACTCGGCCCCGGCGTCTCCAGTCCCACTGAGTCGGCGAAGGCCATCCTAGGCCGGCCCGACTCGGCCCCGGCGTCTCCAGTCCCGCTGAGTCGGCCAAGGCCATCCCAGGCCGGCCCGACTCGGCCTCGGCGTCTCCAAGTCCGTCGATTTGGCCCCGCCCCGGCACTGCCTCGCCAGCGGGATGGGCCCCAGCCATCTCGGGTCGACCCGGCTCGGCCCTGACAAGATGGGATTTCCCAGTTCCTGCCAGATCAACCCCCAGCGGTTCAAGAAACCCCCTCTCTGACGAGCGCCACCCGACAGTGCCAGACATGCACCGCCCGACAGCGCCGACGCGTGCCGCCCGACAGCACCAACGCGCGTCGCCCGACAGCCCCGCCGGTGATGGGACGTGGCCCACTAACCGGCCCAAATTCATGCGAGGGCTCAGCAGAGCTTCTGATTCACACAATCCCACGTGATCATGCCAGAATCAACCCCTATAAAAAGGTGAATCCATCCGGTAAATAGGTATGCGCGATAACCCCCAAAATCGCCATTTCAGCATCCAGGAAGGAATCCCTCCTCCCTGAGACCCCTCTTTCTACACTAAAAAGTGCTCTCTCGAGCCCCTCTTCAGCTGTGACCTCAGTCACTAACTTGGCCGTCGGAGGGTCCCACCGGAGACCCCCTCCGGTCCCGGGACTTCTTTGCAAGCAACCCGGCGAAGCGAGGATTCGGGAAGCACCTCCATTTTCGGCGTCCAGGAGAGGTGATTGAGCGTCATCAGATTGGCGCGCCAGGAAGGGGGATAAGAAAAAGTAGCGAACGTTCTCCCTGAGCTACATCTTTCATCCCCTCTCTTCTTCAAGAAGCCATGGTGGTGACTCAAGCCCAGGATGCCTCCGTCAGCTGCCCGGCGGGGCTCCTCTCGCCAGCTAGGCAGCAGGAGGCCGATCCCCCTGCTACCAACCCTCCGATTGCCGGCCCGCCGCCGGACGTCGCTGTCCAAACAGCGGAGCAGCTGGCAACCCTCTCCCAGCAAGTCCAGAATCTCACTGCCATGGTCCACGGGCTCCAGCAGCAGCAGTCCGTGGCCACCCAGCACCAGACCGCTCCCCCCGCTAGTCAGCAGTCGGCGATGGGAGGTTCTCCTCGACGAGAGACCAGCCGCCGTCAAGCTTCCCCCAGGAAGCCTCGGCGCGAACCCTCCAAGTGGCCACGGTCCCCTGACCACGGCCCCAATGAGTTTCCTCCCAAGCCACATCATCACGAGGAACCCAGGCGGAAGTCCTGACTTTCGTCTCCATCTCCTTCTGCCTCCTCTTCTTCTTCTTCCTCCGAGCCATCTCGGAGGGCTCCGACGATCAACCGACAGGCGGAGGAACGCTTGGAGGAGTACAACCGGCGCCTTGACGAGCTCGCCAGGAAGATCAACCATCAGCCGGAGGAAGAGTTCGACACTCGTCCTCCTTACACTTGCCGCATACTGGAGGAACCGGTTCCCTCCATGTTCCGCTTCCCCCAGGTGGACCTGTACGACGGTACGACTGACCCCCTCGACCACCTTGAGAGTTACAAGGCTATGATGCAAGTCCAGGGCGCCTAAGACGCCCTCCTCTGCAAGGCCTTCCCTGCAACTCTGCGGAAGGCCGCCCGTGCATGGCACTCGCGCCTGTCCCCCCACAGCATAGACTCCTTCCGGGAGCTGGAGAGGGCATTTTTGGCCCACTTTGACGCTGCCGCCGGATCCCAAGGGTGGCAGACAGCCTCTTCTCTGTCCGCCAGAAGGAAGGAGAGTCACTGCGGGACTTCGTGTCCCGATTCAAAACCGCCGCCCTCGAGGTCTACCATCTTGATGATGCGGTGGCCACCCTGGTGCTGAAGCGGGGACTCCTTCCGTCCCGCTTCACCTTCTCCCTGGATAAGAAGCCCCCGAGCTCTTACTCCGACCTCCTCCTCCGGGCCCAGAAGTACATCCGGGCGGATGAAGCCGACCTCACCCGTCGGGAGTCTTCGAAGAGCTCCAGCCACAAATCCGCTCGCCCTGAGCCGAGCGGACCTCCCCGACATTGCCGATCCGACCCACCTCACCGGTCCGACAATAGGCGCCGAAGCCCTGTCCTCGATGAGAGTAAGCTCACTCCTCTCCTTGCCCCTCGATCCCACATCTGATGGTGATCGAGGGTGAGCCCTACCTTCAACATCCTCCCCCATGAAGAAAGGTGTACCCCGCGACAGAAGCCGCTATTGTCGATTCCACCGGGACTATGGCCACGACACCGACAGCTGCTACAACTTGAAGCGGGCCATCGAGGAGCTCATCCAACGGGGCTATCTCGGCAAGTACGTCCAAAGACCACAGCCGCTCCGGCCATCATGGGGCCCCCACCTGCTCAAGCCACTGTCGATAACACTCCCACGGAGCGGACTATCGGGATGGTGTCCTGGGGATCAGCCCCTGCGTCCAAGCGGCCGAGGGGGGAGGCACCAAATAATGTAATACCCCAGGAGGAGACTGCTGTAATGGAAAATGTAAACAATGAAGGCGTAGTCGTCGCTATGACGATCGCCAAACACCCTGTAAAAAGGATATTAGTTGATAGTGGCAGCTCAGCTGACATCCTTACTTACGACGCCTTTGTTCGGATGGGATTATCTTTTGACTCTTCAGCCCGTGGCAACCCCGCTGGTCGGATTCACTGGAGATTCCGTGAGGGTTGAGGGCGAAATATCCTTGCCTGTGACGGCCGGAACCCCACCATGCCAAAGCACCGTGATCATGAAATTCCTAGTCGTAAGGGTCCCTTTGGCATACAACGTCATTCTCGGAGTCCCGGCCTGAATCTTTTGGACGCGGTTATCTCCACCGACGTCTACTGGTGCAGTTCCCCACTAGCGCGGGAGTTGGGAGATGCACGGGGAGATAAGCCCGGTCTTACCTTGCTATCATACGGCATCAAGCCCTTTGGAGGCCGACCCGGCCTTGGAGGCATCCGATCCTAGAGATTCCGCCAAAGGAGGAGAGCCCGCCGAGCACCTCCTGACTTTCCCTCTCAAAGATGACCCAACAAGGACCATCCGTGTGGGCGGACTCCTTCCCCTGGAAGACCGGAGTGCCTCTTAGCTTTCCTGCGGGCTAACTCGGACGTCTTCGCCTGGTCAGCGTCTGACATGCCCGGCATCCCTCCAGAGGTCATCACCCACAAGCTCAACATCGACCCGCGGCACCGTCCAATCCGTCAAAAGAAGAGGAGCTTTGCCCCTGACCGATAAAGGGTAATTGATGAAGAAGTCAACAAGCTGATCAGTGTCGGCCACATCCGGGAGGCGCACTACCCAAGCAGGCTGGCCAACGTAGTCATGGTGCGCAAGGCAAAGGGAGCTAGAGGATATGTATAGACTTCACCGACCTCAACAAGGCATGCCCAAAAGACAGCTTTCCCTTGCCGAGAATTGATCAGCTGGTCGATTCCACCTCTGGTCACGAGCTTCTCAGCTTCATGGATGCCTTCTCCGGATATAATCAGATAAGGATGGACCCCAGCGACGAGGAGCACACCTCCTTCGTGACAGAGAAAGGCATTTACTGCTATAAGGTGATGCCTTTCGGCCTTAAGAACACAGGAGCGACCTATCAAAGGCTGATGAACAAGGTGTTCCAGGACCAGCTCGGCCGGAACATGGAATCTATGTGGACGACATGCTGACAAAGAGCACCCGTGCCACCGACCACATCTCCAACCTGGAAGAAACTTTTAACAACCTCCGTCGCTTCCAAGTCAAGCTGAACCCTAAGAAGTGTGCTTTTGGGGTCACGGCAGGAAAATTTCTGGGCTTTATGGTGACCAGCGGAATCGAGGCGAACCCAGAGAAGATCAGTGCCATCCTCGATATGAGGCCGCGTCCAACAAGAAGGAAGTGCAACAGCTAATGGGAAGGATAGCGGCTCTGAGTCGTTTCCTCTCCAGATCGGCGGAAGGTGCTTTCCTTTCTTCAAGGCCCTGCGGAAGGTGAATGGTTTTGCGTGGACGGACGACTGCCAGGAAGCTTTCGACGGCTTAAAGGCGTTCCTGTCCTCCCCACCGCTCCTCTCCAAGCCGAGAGACGGGGAGAGTCTTTTCTTTACTTAGCCGCCTCCTTAGAAGCCGTCAGCTCAGTCCTGGTGCGCCTTGACGCTGACGGAACCCAAAGGCCTGTCTACTACGTGAGCAAGGTCCTACACGACGCTGAGGTCAGGTAGTCCAAAATAGAGAAACTCATTTTCACCTTGATAGTCTCTGCCCGGCATCTTCGCCCGTATTTCCAGGCCCATCCTATCGTGGTACTCACAGACCAACCTCTCCGAGCCATCCTGGCCCGTCCGGACACTTCGGGTCGACTCGCCAAATGGGCCATCAAGCTAGGAGAATTTGACATCTCTTTCCAAGCATGGCCGGCCTTGAAGTCCCAAGTCCTGGCCGACTTCCTGGTCGAGTGCACTTGGGTGGAAGAAGATCTCAAAGAGGTTCCTGGGGAGCAGCCCAGGCCCGAGCGGGCGGCGATGGAGAGACCTGGATCCTCCATGTGGACGGTGCATCAAATTCTCAAGGGAGCGGCGCTGGCCTCATTCTTGCCGGACCGGAAGAGAAAGAACCGAATGCGCCCTGAGATTTCTTTTTGAAGCCACCAACAACCAAGCGGAGTACAAAGCCCTGCTGGCAGGATTAAGGCTAGCCTGGGAGATTGGAGCAAAGCACCTCAGAGCTTACACGGACTCGCAACTCGTCTCCGGGCAAATCAACGGAGAGTATGAGGCACGCGACCCCGTTATGGCACAATATCTGAAAACGGTTCAACTCTTGACCTCCTCACTGCCCTACTTCAGTATCAGTTATATCCCTCGAAGTGAAAACGCCAAGGCCGACGTCCTCTCTCGACTGGCTACCTCCATCGACGGCTTGGCAAGGGATGCCTACATTGAATATCTAGAAAGGCCCAGCATAGAGGACGGGGAGGAAGTCCTCCCGCTCACCCCGGAACCTACGTGGATGGACGTCTATGTCCGCTACCTCACCGACGGCACCCTCCCTGATGACCGCAATGAAGCCAGATTGCTCAAGTGGAGGGCCTCCAAGTTCATCCTCCTCGACGGGTGCCTATACAGAAGGTCATTCTCCTACCCGTTGCTTAAGTGCGTGGGCCCCACCGATGCCGACTACATCCTCAGAGAAATCCATGAAGGCATTTGTGGGAACCATATGGGGGGCAGATCCTTAGCCCAGAAGGCTCTCCGTCAGGGATACTTCTGGCTCACTATGAAGGAGGACGCGGCCAAGCTAGTTCAAAGGTGTGACGGCTGCCAGCGCCACGCGCACATCCAGCATCAGCCGCCTGCCCCGCTGAGCCCGCTCTCGGCTCCGTGGCCCTTTGCCCAGTGGGGAATGGACATCCTCGGGCCATTCCCCCCAGCTTCAGGGCAACGAAGATTCTTGTTAGTCGCCATCGACTATTTCACCAAGTGGGTCGAGGTCGAGGCGTTGGCCAAAATCACTGAGAGCAAAGTTAAGGCTTTATTCTGGAAGTCGATCATATGCCGTTTTGGCTTGCCTCACACCCTCGTCACGGACAACGGCCGCCAATTCAACAACGAGGCGTTCAGAGCCTTCTGTGAGGAGCTAGGCATTCACCACCGATTCACCTCTGTCGGCCACCCCCAGACCAACGGGGAGGCTGAGGTTATGAACCACACCATCCTTAGAGAGCTCAGGACTCGCCTGGACGGTTCCAAGGGACGCTGGGTAGAAGAGCTCCCCAGTGTGATATGGGCTTACCACACAACTCCTAGAGCCCCGACGGGTGAAACTCCTTTCAGCCTCTCCTTCGGATCCGAGGCCGTCATCCCCGTCGAGCTCAGATTGCCCAGTCCACGTGTGGAGTCCTTCAGTGAGGAAGGCAACTCTGCACTGCTTCGAGCCAACCTAGACTTCATCGACGAGGCGCATGACAGAGCGAGACTGCGCATGGCGACCTTTCGCCAGCGAGCGGCCAAGTACTACAACGCCCGGGTTCGTCCCAAGGTTTTTTGCCGCGGGGACTTGGTGCTACGAAAGGCCGAGGTATCCAAGCCTACCGAGGGGGGCAAGCTATCCCCCAACTGGGAAGGTCCCTACCGCGACGCCGAGGCATTCCACCGGGGGGCATACAAACTAGAAGAGCTTGACGGGAAGCCCATTCCACGTACCTGGAATGCAGACAACCTCCGCCGATATTACCAATGATGTACTCCCAGAAGCATAAGTAATAAAAAAGACCCCTTCTGACGACACAGCTTGTCCTCCCTTGCGCCAAGTCTCTCAAAAGGAGCTCACTGGCATCGCGGCCCATGGGACACCACTCGGCCCCGGCACAGCGGTGCCCCCGAGTCGGTTAAGACCCTAAAGGCTCGTACCCAGCTGAGTCGCCACTTGGGCGCCACACAAACCCCAAGCTGGTTCAAAAGGAGCTCACTGGCATCGCGGCCCACGGGACACCACTCGGCCCCAGCACAGTGGTGCCCCCAAGTCGGTTAAGACCCTAAAGGCTCTGTACCCGGCTGAGTCGTCACTTGGGCGGCACAAACCCCAAGCTGGTTCAAAAGGAGCTCACTGGCATCATGGCCCACGGGACACCATTCGGCCCAGGCACAGCGGTGCCCCCGAGTCGGTTAAGACCCTAAAGGCTTCGTACCCGGCTGAGTCGCCACTTGGGCAGCACACAAACCCCCAGGTTGGTTCAAAAGGAGCTCACTGGCATCGCGGCCCACAGGACACCACTCGGCCTGGCACGGCGGTGCCCCCGAGTAGGTTAAGACCCTAAAGGCTCCGTACCCGGCTGAGTCGCCCCTCGCAGCGGTTCCACACCCCCGAGTTGGTTAAAAAGGAACCTGACGACTCTCAGCTCTCAGGTCACCCTCCGGGGTTCAAAAGACTCCCAAACTCCGCGTTGGGAGAAGATTACTAGCCGCCCTCAGCTAGCCAAAGAAGGCACGCAGACGTCCATCCAAGGCAGCGCAAGAGGAAAGAGGTTTCTTCACTCCGAAGGAATCATAGCTAAAGCTAACATGAAAGAGCAGATGCCAAGGTAAAGTTCTACACTCCTTTCGCTTAGCTGATGCGGGGCACGCAAGCTCAAGAAGTATGGGGGCATTTGATGGGGCCAGTTGACCCCATGAAAAAAAAAATTTTTTGGACGGCCCCGAAGGCCGACAGCTCCAAGACCGACGGCCCCAAAGGCCGACACCCGATGGCCCCAAAGGCCGACATCTCCAAGACCGGCACCTCTAAGGCCGGCACCTCCAAGACCGACGGCCCCAAAGGCCGACGGCCCAAAAGGCCGACATCTCCAAGACCGACGACCGACGGCCCCAAAGGCTGACGGCTCCAAGACAGTCGGCCCCAAAGGCCGACACCTCCAAGACCGGCACCTCCAAGGCCGGCACCTCCAAGACCGACGGCCCCAAAGGCCGACGGCCCCAAAGACCGACGGCTCCATGACCGACGGCCCCAAAGGCCGACATCTCCAAGACCGACGACCGACGGCCCCAAAGGCCGACGGCTCCAAGACAGTCGGCCCCAAAGGCCAACATCTCCAAGACCGGCACATTCAAGGCCGGCACCTCCAAGACCGACGACCCCAAAGGCCGACGACCCCAAAGGTTGACATCTCCAAAACCGACGACCGACAGCCCCAAAGGGCGACGGCTCCAAGACAGTCGGCCCCAAAGGCCGACACCTCCAAGACCGGCACCTCCAAGGACGGCACCTCCAAGACCGACGGCCCCAAAGACCGACGGCTCCATGACCGACGGCCCCAAAGGCCGACATCTCAAGACCGACGACCGACGGCCCCAAAGGCCAACACCCGATGCCCGACGGCCCCAAAGGCCGACACCCAACGGCCCCAAAGGCCGACATCTCCAAGACCGACGACCCCAAAGGCCGACACCCGACGGCCCCAAAGACCGACACCTCCAAAGTCGGCGGGCCCGGCACTTCCCAGGCGGCCCCGGCCCCTACTTCTCCAAGCTAGTCGGCCCCGGCACTTCCCAGCCGGCCACGGCGTATCCAAGTTAGGCGGCCCCAGCATCTTCCCAGGTGACCCCTACTTCTCCAAGCTAGCCGGCCCCGGCACTTCCCAGCCGGCCACGGCGTGTCCAAGTTAGGCGGCCCCAGCATCTTCCTAGCCGGCCCTCTACGTCTCCAAGCTAGGCGGCCCCGGCACTTCCCAGCAGGCCCCGACGTGTCCAAGCTAGGCGGCCCGGCACCTCCCAGGCGGCCCCGGCACTTCCCAGCCGACCCCGGCGTGTCTAAGCTAGGCGGCCCGGCACCTCCCAGGTGGCCCCGACATCTTCCTAGCCGGCCCTCTACGTCTCCAAGCTAGGCGGCCCCGACACTTCCTAGCCGGCCCCGGCATGTCCAAGCTAGGCGGCCCGGGACCTCCCAGGCGGCCCCGACATCTTCCTAGCCGGCCCTCTACGTCTCCAAGCTAGGCGGCCCTGGCACTTCCCAGCCGGCCCCGGCGTGTCCAAGCTAGATGGCCCGGCACCTCCCAGGCGGCCCCAGCATCTTCCTAGCCGGCCTCTACTTCTCCAAGCAAGTCGGCCCCGATGCCTTCTTCACGTCCCCAGTCCCACCGAGTCGGCCAAGGCCATCCCAGGCCGCCCCGACTCGGCCCCGGCGTCTCCAGTCCCACCGAGTCGGCCAAGGCCATCCCAGGCCGGCCAGACTCGGCCCCGGCGTCTCCAGTCCCGCCGAGTCGGCCAAGGCCATCTCAGGCTGGCCCGACTCGGCCCCGACGTCTCCAAGTCCGTCGATTCAGCCCCGCCCCGGCACTACCTCGCCACGGGATGGGCCCCAGCCATCTCGGGTCGACCCGGCTCGGCCCTGATAAGACGGGATTTCCCAGTTCCCACCAGATCAACCCCCAGCGGTTCAAGAAATCGCCTCTCAGACGCGCGCTGCCCGACAGCGCCAGACATGCGCCGCCCGACAGCGCCGACGCGTGCCGCCCGACAGCGCCGACGCGCGCCGCCGACAGCCCGCCGGCTGATGGGACGTGGCCCACTAATCGGCCCAGATTCACGCGAGGGCTCAGCAGAGCTTCTGATTCACGCAATCCCATGTGATCATACCAGAATCAACCCCTATAAAAAGGTGAATCCATCCGGTAAACAGGTATACGCGATAACCCCCAAAATTGCCATCTCAGCGTCCAGGAAGGAATCCCTCCTCCCTGAGACCCCTCTTTCTACACTAAAAAGGGCTCTCTCGAGCCCCTCTTCAGCTGTGACCTCAGTCACTAACTTAGCCGTCGGAGGGTCCTGCTGGAGACCCCCTCCGGTCCCGGGACTTCTTTGCAGGCAACCCGGCGAAGTGAGGATTCGGGAAGCACCTCTGTTCCCGGCGTCTAGGAGAGATGATTGAGCATCATCAGTTGGATTTCTTTGAATGATATGGTCTATAAATCCTTTCGATTAAAAAGGACTTACCCTAATGGTATCATAATGATCAAAGGAGAAAAAGGGAGTTCTTTATATAAATGTATTAATTTTTTTTGAATAATTAGAGTTTCAATCCTATAAATATGTAATAGTTCTTTTGACTTAACAGAATGAAATAATTTTATTAATTTATTTTTTTTAAAGGTTTAATTCTTTTAGGTAGTGTTTGAAATAGGGGATAAGAGGGGATATCCCCTCTTATTCCCAAAAGCCATAACTATAAGGGATAGTAGAGAATAAAGTTAACCAAAGGGATAATCAATGGTTAACCATGGTTAACCATGGGATATCCCCTCAATTTATTCCCTAGAGAATGCTGGAATAGCTGGTTATCCCTCCAAATAAGAGTAAAAAAAGGTTATCTTATGGATTTACCTTTTTGCATTTGATATGATCAATGGGATAGCCAAGGGATATCCCTAGGGATAGCCAGGGGACAAACTCTATCCCGTACATTTATCCATGGATAATATTTTTTATATCAAACACTACCTAAGGGATAGCTGGGAATAAAGTTAACCAAAGGGATAATCCATGGTTAACTATGGTTAACCATGGGATATGCTCTCAATTTATTCCCAAGAAAATGTAGGAATAGCTGGTTATCCCTCCAAATAAGAGCAAAAAAAAGTTATCCTATGAATTTACCTTTTTGTATTTGATATGATTAATATGATAGCCAAGAGATATCCCTAGGGATAGTCAGGGGATAAACTCTATCCCGTACATTTATCCATGAATAATATTTTTTCTATCAAACACTACTTTAAAGTAATTAGTAGAAGGCGTGATCCCTTCTAAGCACAACAATCTCCTCGCACCACACCACCATAACTCTCTGGCCAAGACGCCAGCCGGCTAAACATGTGGTGGCGCACGTGAAGCACCACCCTCTTCGCCGATCCGCCACTCGCTGATGCTGCTACAAGGGCTGGGCTTAGCCCTTTGGGTCGGGTTTCAAGAGGGAGAAGCCAGGGGTTGGGGTTTTTATATGGTTGACGAATGATCTCGTATTGGCGGGACCTCTGTTCTGGACCGTCTGATCGATCGGATCATCCGGCACCAAGAGAATGGCTCGTAATACATGGCCTTTCGATCCTTGCATGGCTTATAGACAGCTAAGGTTATTTGATTATAATATTTTCAGTGGAGTGATAGCTTAAATTGGTGAAGGCCTGGATGGCTGTGCTAATCTATCTTTAAAAAAATTATAATTATTCATATAATTTCGTATATAATTATTTATATTTTGAAGGTATACTATTATTGTATAAGTATTGGATAAAATGGAATACTTTACTTCATAGCTAAAAAAGTTATAATTACAAGAAGAGATAAACTTAAACGCGGCAAAGTATGTGGACGTAAAGCATCATTTCAAAATTTTTATTTGTAAGATAGTATTTTTTTTTCTTTTTTTTTCTAAATGATCCTATGTGATAAAATTGAAGAAAAGTATGCGTTGCATTCTCCTTATAATTTATTTGTAAAAAAAAAAAAATTGTAAGAATTTACCTTTTTTCTTCCGGATCTCATCAAGAAAAGAGGCATGATATTTTACCTAGTTATAAGTTATTTGAAAATTTTGATTTAGATGGAAAACCATGTTTACAATTATCTACAATCATTGCAATGTAAGAACATGTCATGATTTTTAACCATTAGTAAATTAATTTCTACAAGATCCCTTTAACCATATAAGTTTATCACCAGAAGCAAATCGAAATTTTCCAAATTACTTCATTATGATTCTTTTAACCATACATGTTTATCATTGATCCTGGAAATGGAAAACATTCAAACATTCAAATGAAATATTATTTTATCAAGTAATATGAAAATAATTAAATTAATTGAATTACTAAAGTACTCTAAGTCTCTAACATATGACCCAGTATCTTTGAATGGTCGCTTGTTTCCCATGGATGCTTTGAATAGCCACTTTCAATCATCTTCAACAAGAAAAATGTCTTTCGGTAGCACTAACATATGTATGATAATCTCTTTCTTGAAAAAAAAAAACAAAACAAAAAATAACTTGAATATTCCCCTTCTATTAATTAATTATGTTGAAATTATAATTGAAGGAGAGAAAAAATTAAGTTATGAAAATAAGTTCACATTGCAAAAGACGAGACCTTTATCTAAGTAGGTAATATATTTTCTATATAGGTAAGAAAGAAATGAAAAAGACCATGGTAAAAAAGGGATAAAAGATGACTGATCTAAAACTATGAGATTTTGAGCAATAGAACAAATATTTAAACAAATGATTCTTTTTTTTTTTTCCTTGCCTCACCTAAGATCCCCAACAAATAAATAGACCATAACAAATATAAAATTATCACTATCATAAAGCACCATTGCTCTTTCCATCTGAAAAATTAGATTCTTTATCTCACATTCACATTATGAGAAACACCCATGCATGCATATTTCTCAGCCATTCATCATGTGCCATGACATATGCTAGCAACCCCGTGACTAAATGTGTCCTCATGCGATCATATATTGATGAGTGGCACGACAGTACAAATGGGCAAGACCTCATTCTTTGATTACAAAGAATAGCAACAAGTCCTTACTTTAATCTCAAATTAGTTCCGGCTACATGTACCTTCGCTCCATTCTCCGTTTGGTTGGCAATTGACAATTTCCTAAACCATTCTTATAAAAAAAAAAAGACAGATAAACTACTTAAGAACCGGCTAAAAAAATTGGAATAAGTCATTCTGTTAGACGATTCATTGTATAGCAAATATAATAGGCAGACAGATTGCTGGCAATTACATGCACTGCATCTACATGCTTGATACACAGTTTTGATATTAAAAAAAAAAAAAGATAAATTCTAGCATGCTTTGGATTGCATGCAGGTTTAAACTGCATGAAAGCCAGTTTTCTATGGATGGTGCTGTAAATAAATAAATATTTCATGATATAAAGGATGAAGGGGCAAGAAGGAAGAGGGATGCTTCGCATTGATGAAATCAAAGCTTAGTTTTTTAAAAATATATATAAAAAATCTTAAATGAACCCAAAATCGAAACACCTAATGCTGCTTTTCAGTACATCATATTTTATTTTGGATGAGGAGCAACCACATTTGCCATCGAAGGCCATGAATCATTTAAAACTAAGGGGCCAAAAGTCCACCAAAGTGGCCAAGAGTCCACCATAACGAACATATTCTCTCCAAGTCTTATCTTTGAACAACCATGGCAATACAAGTTGATTTAATATCACAACTAAAAAATTGACAAGAAGAAGTAACCACAGTAACATTTAAAATTTTATATAATATGCAGCTTGTTCATCCACAAAGTTGCAAGCCTGAAAACCTATCCAGTTGACCCCAAACCACGTAGCAGGGCAACTTATTCCACACCCAAATGAAATCCAAAGCAAAACATAGTAGCAGAACCTCAGCTACGGGGGATGTAAACTGACCAACAGAAGAAGCATAATTCCTCTGATGGCTTGCTCATTTACTCTTTCCACTGGAAAAAGGGGGAAAAAAGAAATGTGTTAATACATGGCAAAGAAAGGACATGCAACTAGATAGATGTAAGATGTAATTTCCTCGACAACCATATTTATATATCAGACAACTACATATATATCAGCTTGCGACTGGCCAAAATGGACTAGGCCACATGGTCTAAAACTTTCGGAGCCAACAGAGCAACAAAGTCCATAGATCTAGAAGTTAAGAAGGGGCCAGCTAGATACAAATTAAATCCAACAAAACAAAATTGTGCAAAAACAGAGCAGAAACAAGGAAAGGAATCTGTTGCAAGTTGCAATGCTAGCCATTAACAAGGATCATGAGAACTTACAAACTAATTTGCTTCTGCTTCTCCATAGCTTTCTTCTGACGGCGGTGATCAAACATCAGGGCTTTATCATCCAAACTGCAAGCAAAAAAGAATATGCAAAGCAAGTTAAGACTGAAGACTTTCTGAAAGAGTAAATTTGAGATCCAACTGACATGAGACTTGTTTGTTGCATGGTTGGTGCAATGAAAACAACCAGTAAACGTGGAAGTGCTATAACTTACACAAAGAACATACTAATTTATTGTTCATGACCACTTTTACAATAATGCAGGATGACAAATAAATCCTAGGCTAATCAAATTAAATGCAAGGGATGGAAAAGCCAAGTATATTTCCCACTGCTGCCTAAAGCTACAATTCATAGAATTTTCTAAAATCAAAGAAATTGAAGAAACTAAGGATCTTAGTCTGTAAAACATATAGCAGAAACAGAGATTATGGAAATGTGATGAGCTGTAATTGTTTAATGGAGACTGCTACATCATCTAGTTTGATCCCCAGATGAATATGGTTAAAGGCAGTGATTGTAATCTCTCAAGCAGTGATGTACAAGAAGAATGGAATGCATCATAAGAAAAAATATTTTTTACATTAAGTAGCAGAATGTTGCAGCCGCTACACTTACTGGTGAAACTCAATACTCCAAAATATCTACATCAGAGTGCAAATGTAACCTAAGGAATCAGGAGAGTACCCTAAGGAAGTTAAAGGACTTGCTTGACCCATTAACAAAAATTGGTCGCAATGTTTAAAAAGACTCATCATGGTGCAAGCAGAAGTTCAAAATATCCTTAATTTCTTCCCTTCCACCATTCCCACAACACTGCATCCTATACAACTTTCTCCTCTTGGTTACAAGTTGTTGTTTGAATTTAGAAGTTCACTTCTTCCTCATATTTCCCACAAGAGATGAAACTGAAACACCAAGACTCCCAATAATTTGTGTCCCTTTGCTCCAAGAAAATTAGAATACAAAAGCAAGCA
Organism: Calamus simplicifolius; assembly: GCA_900491605.1. NCBI lineage: Eukaryota > Viridiplantae > Streptophyta > Magnoliopsida > Arecales > Arecaceae > Calamus > Calamus simplicifolius. The sequence continues at coordinate 290,319 of UESW01003913.1, read as the reverse complement.
TACTGACTAGTCCCAATGACAACAATTTCAATGTTTTCTTTTTATCCCATTATACACTTACTGGTAAAGACAGAGGGAGAGAAACAAGAATATTTATAGAAATTTTGAAAGGCATTTTTTTTCTTTTTTTAATTAAAAAAATGTCAGTTAGGATGCACTTCTAATATACTATGAATGTGAACTTGAACATGACAGAACCTATATTATTAACTCAAACTTTGAGCATGTTAAGTAAATCAGCAAATAATTTACAGCTTCTTTTAAGATAATGAAGAAAGCCGATCTTCTATGGCTTTATACCCATGTTAGCACCCTTTCCCCATATCTATCAATATATAACATCATGACGGTCCCACGTAACCACAATATTACATAAAAATGGGGCAAGCAAACTTGAAGATAATGAGTAGAACAATTGCCAACGATTCTTAAGGGCCCGTTTGGTAGCCGATTTGGGTTGAATTTTTTATTTTCGAAAATAAAAAATCTAACTCATAGCATGAAAAACGCGTTTGGTCAGACCATTTTCGAAAACACTTTTTCGAAACGATCCTAAATATCTGAATGAATCTAGAAAATGCTGGAGCGACATTTTCTTCGGATTCATCTTAGACGTTTTTCAGATTTTATCCTTCCTTTCTCAAAATGTCCGAAACTTATGGATTCGCCTTCTTCCTTCTCCCCGCGATCTTTTAAGTTTAAAAACAGTTTTCAAAAACACGAACCAATAGTATTTTTGAATACTAAAAATCAACATAATACAACTCAGATTTTTTGATACAATTCATATTTTTTAAAATAGTTTTTTGGATCACGAACCAAACAGGGCCTAAACTATGTGATACAAAATAATCAGTTCCCAAATTTTAGCATATATCACTTATCTATTTAAGTCAAAGGGCCAAGAAAAGGGGAAAGATTTTGAAACTTCAGCGAGCAAAATCTTAATAGCAGTTATCAGTGAAACAAAGGTTTACCAAACCAACCTTATACAATTAAGGAAAAACTAGATAATTATGATTATGGCTATAGATAGAAAGTCAAATGATGCCCATTGTCTTGTATGTTTAGGAAAGCTTAAAAAAGAATCCATTTAAAAACCAAAATTTTCAAACTTAAATTGTCAGGATCTAATCCAAAAGGCCAACTAAAAAGCATTATTCGAGCTTCTTGATCGATCCTATATAAGTATCAAAAATCTTTCCAGTATATAACTCTCACATATTTCAATTCTCTCCCCCCCCACAACACACACACACACAAAAAAAGAAAAAGAAAAAATTCAATCCCAATGTCTTTGCCTAGGCTAAGGATTCACATCCAAATCCAATCATAAATACAAAAAACTCAACTGCAATGTTCCTTTCATATGGGTTATAGGCTGGGTCTGCTATGATATTATTTATCATGACCTACAACCTCATCCAAATAGACTAACCAAAAAGTATTATTTGCACTCCTTAAACTTAAATAAGTGCCAATATAAGTACTAAAATCTTTCCAACACATAATCATGAGACTCAACACTCATCATGGGCTCTTATACAAATATTCAAAGATTTACAACTTGGAATCAGATGCTTCTCCTAGGATGAGTCTGGCGACTATTTACAGTTTTTTTTTTTTTTCCTGGGATGAAATACAAATTTCCAGATATCTGAACAACAATTAGACGAACAACATGCGCCCAAAACATTGAAAGAAAACTTTACACGGTACATGATGCAATTGTAGCAGCAAAAGTACCAAAACAATGCCAACGTGGGGTAAAAGAATATAAGGTATATGTATTAAACTAAAAATAGAAGAGAAAGCATCATAAAAACGTTTAACCCTAGTCAAAAAAAAAAAAAAAAGACAAGCATTAATGAAAACATGAATAACGAAGAAGAAGGCATAGAGAGCGAAGGGGGCTGACTTGAAGCGGTGGGAGAGTTGCTGCCGCATGAAGGAGTTGAAGCAGGCGACGGCCGAGAACGCGAAGGTCCCCGCGCATGCGCTCACGAACCCATCCGAATTGGTGTGCGGCACCCCCGGGTCCCCCCGATATATCATCCACCACCAATCCTCCATCTCCCTCGGTCTCTCTTCCCCCCGCCGCTCGCTCGAGGTCGAACGGACCCCTGGTGCTTCCTTTTTGTCCCCCCTGCGCTTCCTCCACAATTCCCTCTCCTTCGAGGCTTTTTCTCCTCCGATCCTTGCCGACTTCCACCAATGCTTGCGAGAAGGTTCCAGAAGAGCATCAATTCTTCTATGCGAAGGGATGGATTTTGGACGGTCACGATCGGCTCTGCAGTGAACCGGGAGAAGTCGGTGCTTTTGGCGTGCAGGTCGCGTCCGGTCCGGGCTCGGATTTGGGGGTCATATATTGGAAACCCAGTTGGGTTCAAACCTAGCTTGGTCTTCGATGACTAATGCTTTGGATGGAGAGAAAAAAAGTAAAAAAAAAAAATAATATTTTTTCTTATGAATGAGTGAAAAAAAATAAAAAAATTAATAATTTATAATGATAATATTTTTATTATAAATAATTAAAAAAATACATCATTTTTTAAAGATTAAAATCAAAATGAAAAAAAAAAAAAATACCTTTGAGTTTGCCTTCTAAAATCTTTAGAAAATTTTTAGATTGAGTCCATCATTTTTTTTTTCACTTTTTTTTTTTCTTCCTACTTTTCATTTTATTCAAACAAAGTAAATTTTATTTTTTTATTTTTCTTTCTAATTTTTTTTCTTTTCTACTTTTCTTTTTATCCAAACATAAAATAGAAAAGAAAATGATTTATCTTGTTTGAATGAAGAACAAATTAGGAAGGAAAGAAAATAAAGAAAAAATAGAAAAAAATGATGGCCCTGTCAAAAAGTTTTCTCTTTAAAATTAAAGATTTGAAAAAAAAACTTAAAATACTTTTTTTTTTTATTTTTGACCCTTAAAAAAAATTAATACATCTTTTAATTATTTTTAATAAAAATAATTTATTTATTTATTTATTTATTTTTTCTTTTTTCTCTCATCCAACGTCAACGTCAACATCAACATCAAGACAATGTTGAATCAACATCGATGGAATCGGATACCTAAAACCATATGAAACCGAGGCATTTATCATCCTCCCATTTGTCCAATACGCGGGATGATGGGGAATTGGTCATCATGATAACATAGGCATACCTCATCATGTGATCTCATAAAGCCCCATCATGAATGACACCAAGCCATCAAGCACATGCCACGTGGCTTCGACTCATTGACGCCATCGCGTCCCAATGACGTGGGCTCCACGTGGTCCTTTGTTATGAATACCGTTGGGCTGCGCAGCCCAACGCAAACCCCAATGCGTCCAAAGCCACTGTCCCGCCGGAACACGTTAAATTCGCTAATCCTCGCCAAGTGCCTTACCCGTCCCATCCGTCCCGACCAATTACAGTCCGCCACGTTTCGGGAACGACCTCCCCAGACCTACGCCTCGCCGCTGGATCTCGGAGTTCCTTTCCAAGGCAAAAACCTCCTCCATTTGCCCGAACCCCTCCCGGTCTATAAATAAACCATCACCCCCCTCGACCTCTCATCGATCCCATTTCATCTCTCTTGCTCTCGCTCTGGCTCGCTCGTTAGGGTTCTTTGAAGGTTTTTAAATTTCCCCTCCAAAAACCCTAACCGACGACTAAGCTGTCGATTTCCTCTGCTATATCTTGGTCTCTCTGCTCCAAACCCTAGTTTTTTCCCTCCTCTTCCAGGGCTCAATTGAGGTCCAAGGCCCCGTTCTCTTTGATTTCCGGCTGTGAGATCCACGGGGAACCGATGTGTGCTGCAGAAATCAACGGTGAGTCTCCGAGAAGTTCCGAGCTCTCCCGGTTCTTCTCTTTCGCTCCCATTTCAAATGTTGTTGAAATCTAGGGTTTTCCAAACGTATCTCTTTCGAAACCCTTGTTCCAGATCAGGCGCGGTATTGAGTTCTGAAATCGCTGGGGTCCAGCCTGGTGAAGCGCTGGATTCAGGACGATGATAGATTAGTTGAATATGAGCGATGGAGGCAGGGCGAGTGGAAGTGACAACCAAACCAGTTGGAAGACGACAGAGATACCCGGAAGTGATGAGTTTGGCCGTGCCGTTGCGAAGATCGCTGTGACTCAGATTTGCGAGTCGACCGGGTTTCACATCTCCCATCGCTCTGCTCTTGATGCTCTGGCCGATGTCGCGATACGGTATATATGTGATCTAGGCAAAGCTGCAAACTTTTATGCTAATTTGTCCGGGAGGACATGTAGCAATGTGTTTGATATCATTCAGGGACTGGAGGATTTGGGTTCGTCACAGGGGTTCTCGAGTGCATCAGACGTACACTGTTGTCTGGTTAGTTCGGGTGTTGTTGGAGAGATCAGCCAGTTTGTGAGCACCGCAGAGGAGGTCCCATTTGCCCAACCTGTTCCCAGATTCCCAATTGCTCGGACCCCCAAGCAGACACCAAGCTTTGCTCATATTGGGAGTCTCCTGCAGGGAAGCACATACCTGATTGGCTGCCGGCATTCCCTGATCCACATACTTACATCCACACGCCGGTTTGGAATGAGAGGGCTACAGACCGCCGGGCAGATAAAATTGAACAAGCCAGGCAGAGGCGGAAGGCTGAGAGGTCCTTGCTAAGCTTGCAGCAGCGGCTTACTTGCAATGGTGCAGCTGGGTTTGCTGCTGTCGTTGATGGTCATGCTGCGAAGGGAAGCAGGTTGTTAGCAGCAATCCTTTCCTCGCCCCACCTTTGCCATATGGGGAGAAGGAAGTGTCGGAAATTGCTATCTCAAATCAGGATGCTGATGAGAAGTTGTCAGTGCTCGAGACTTTTGCACCTGCCATCGAGGCAGCAAAGAGTGGGTCTTGTGCTTCTTTGATAAGTGAGGAAAAGGTTCTTCCCAATGAGAGGCCCACGGTGCATTTTAAGTTTGGAATTCACAAGAAATCCATAGCAGTGCCATTGTTTTCAAAAGCTTCGAATGCCAAAACAGATTCTGTTTTCCTGAGGGATGATGGGAAGGATGACAAGAAGCGGAGAGCAGAGATGATACTTAAAGAAGCTATGGAAAACCCACAGGAACTTGCTCAGTTGTAGAGTTCATTTTAGATGGTTTTTGCTGATGTGGAGTTACGTTACTTTTGGTATGGTGTATCAAGGTTGGTGGAACTATGATCTCGGATTTCTGAGGGTTTGATCCATATGAGAAATTTGAGGTATGTGAATCAAGCAGTAACCTTTGTCTAGTTTCCCCCCCCCCAATTTTCTCTATCTAAAAAGTGTAGAGTGACCCTTTCTTCCCATGACAGAATGATTGATAGACAATCTATCTGCTGCATTTTTTTATATAATTTGAACTTTAATACCAAATTATAGAGAGCAACAATGGATCATCTACATCCCCCTTAGTTAAAGCATGAGTTCAGAAGTGAACATGAATCATGTGATATGATGTTATCTGGAATCAAAACTATTAGTTTGAGCTGGGGGACCCATTTTTCCCAGATAGAAAAGTCTATAGTTTTGCAGTTTCTCTTAGTTGCATAATTTCTTTTACATGGTTCCTCATGCTTTTGCTAATTTGAATGGAAGTCATAATGTATTTATCGGCTTAATGTTAGGTAAATCCTTGCTTAAAAGAAAAAAATAGTATCCTATTGGCTGTTACTGAGTCTTTGTTTGCACGGTAGAATATCATGTTTCATTTTAATATTTTTATTAGTACACCTAGCTGTTAGTGCAAGAAAATTATGTACTTTAAGCCATGGTTTTTGTTGAATAAAATCCATTTAAATATTGAAATGTGCATATAGAAGCCATTACCATTATAGAGATCCTGCAGCTCCAGGGGATCATTATGTTGTGATGATGGCCAACAGGTGCACTTATTTTGATATGCGATGGAGGTGTGCAATGGTCCACTGACTAGGGATGTGCATGGATCAGTTTAGGTCAGTTTAGAGATATTTATAAAACCAAATCGATTTGAATCAGTTTCTTAAAACTGAAACCTGAAACCGAAACCGAACTAACTGTTTCAGCAAACCAAACCGATCTGAACCAAGAAATTCGGCTTGGTTTCATTCAGCTTATCGGTTTATTTGAACTTGCTTTGGATGACCATGAGATTAATTTTCATATTAAACTTTATGTTGTTAAATGACAGCCTAATTATTCACAATAGAAAAGAACATAGATTTTACATGGCCTATTTATTCACACAGCCCATAGCGCATCAATTTTAACTATAGTACAAATGCAAGCCTATATAATATATACACATGGTTCGGTTTGGCTTATATTAATTTATTTAAAAATTCAAACGGAAACCAAACTGACTTTTCAGTTTCAGAATTTTTTAAATCGAAAACAAACTGAAAGACAAAAAACCGATTCAAACCAAATCAGTGCAGATCGTTTTTATGATTTAATTAGTTTTCTTGCACACCCCTACCATTGACTGACACCCCCTTCCTTTCATGTCACAAGCATTGAGCTACTACAATGTCTATGTTGGATGGTTAGTCTGTTTAACCCCCTTTATTCTTAAAGCTCTTAGAAGTTGGTGTGCTATATATTGCATTGGCACTAGCTTCATTGTGAACTGGTGAATTATCCATCAATCAGTGTATCTTCTAGTGTTATCATAACTCTAATGTGATTCATCTTCTTGCAACTAAATCAAGATGCTCTTGTTATTGAGCACAAATTTTTATTTTCTAAGAATATAAAAGCATCTCGAGATAAATTTGTGATGGAGATTGAGGAGATATTATGGTGTGTTGAAGGGTTGCAACTTGGGATCTTTCTAGATTTAATTATGCTTATCAATTTTCTGTTTTTCTGTTTATTTCTAGTTTTTTTACTTTTCTATTAGATCTTTTGAAATCAAACATTGAGATTAAAAGATCTTAGATTTTAATTATTAGCTTCTCAGTAATACTCTTCAGGCACTGTTCATGTTATAGTAATAGTGAATACTAACCATGCCTTATTAGGGGCAGTTTTGGGATTTTAAAATAGTTGTATTAGGGTTTCTATTTTATTATAAAAAGGAACTCTTAGAGTTTGATGTAATCAGACTTTATGCAGGATATGGATGAAAGAATAGCATGTTTACTCTTTAGTTTTCGTAACTCTTGCGGTGTGACTCTGAAACAGGTGTGAGGCTTTCAAATCCAAGGAGTAATTCCTGGGTCCTGGTGCGAGTCCAATATTATCCTTGCTTTCCTTTTATTACTTCCTCCTGCCTTCAGTTTTGCTTTTGTTCTTTATTTTCTATGGCCTGGTTGTTCTATTTGCCTTTTATTACTTCATCCTGCCTTCAGTATTGCTTTTGTTCTTTATAGCCTGCAGAACTAACAATTCATAAAGCTATTCCCTTGCTACTGTTTCACTGCTGGTGATTTGTGGAAGGCAAACAGCCAGCTGTCATGGTCTATTTTCAGGTAAGATCAGGGTTGTTGTTGTCACAACAGACCTTGTCATGGATCCCATAAATCCTAACCTTGTTGCCCCTAACAGTAGTTTCTCAGATCTATAGTACTGCAAGGTCAAATTTGTTGTTACAGTTTTTGTTTTTTCTCCTTGAATCGATTCTCATAATTCACCAACAGACCTGTCTTTATAGCCAAAAACACAGCTGAGGACTTTGCTGTATTTAAAACCCTAAACTTGCTAGTAAGTTGGAATTTCCAACAACTTATAGGTTTTAAGCCTTGCTTCCCTAGACCCTCTGGACCCTACCATCTAGATTGTTGTCATACATCAGTTTGTCTCTCATCAACCACCAACAGACCAACTCTCTCACATTCCCATTGTCTAGTTTCTCTTCTTCTTTTTTTTTTTTTTTCATTCGTCCTTGACAATTTACATGATCTCAAAGAAATTTTTAATATTATTTTGGTATTTTTGTGCATATATCCTTAAAAATTCTTTTGTTTCTGTATTTATCCTTCTAAAAGTAGATAGTGCACAAATACAACTCTGAAATATTTGCATGTATGTCCTTCCCATCATTTTTCTTCCATTTCCACCGTTTGAAACCTTTATTTGGCTAGGATAGAAAATAATTTAGCTTGTCTATGGACTATCATGTGCTCAATTATGTATCATTTTTTGAAATGCTAAGTTGATTATCTAAAAATAATTTATTTGTACTTTTCAGTTTTTGATGTATAAATTTAGTAATTAATCTCTTTCTGAAGATTTTATGTGCAAAAATCCTTGAAAGGATAAAATGGTAAAATGATATGATAGTAAAATGATATGATAATGTTCATTTGAAGGATGGCATCTAATGGCATGTGCACAATTTTCAAATTTTGGAGCAGCATCTATGCAAGTTTTAGAATTTTGGAGGGGCATATATACTAGTTTTAGAATTCTGGAAGGATATGTTCAATCTTAAGTTTGCACTTGGAGGGGTAAATAAGCAGACAAGCATTTTTTGATAGCTATGTGTGTAAGGTTAATTTTCTTTATCATTTTTTGTCTAAGGGAGAGAGATGGTGTTGGAAGTGATGGTTGCAATATTCTTGATAGTTCAGTGGTTGTGGTTACAGCTGTAATAGTGACATTGGTGGCAATGGTCATGGAAATAGTGGGGTTTAGCAAGTGGACAGTGATGTTTGGTGGTGGCGGTGATGATTATAGATAGTAGCAACAACACAAGTGTTGGCTATGATGTGGTGGCGAGGAAAGCAATGGTAGGGGTGATTGCAGTGGCACAACCTTGCTAATATTGATGGTGGTGTTAATTATGGCAATGGTGGTTGTGTTGCTATAAGGTGGCATTGGCAAATGTTGTCATGATGATGGCAGTGGGTGTTCATGCTATAAGGCATTTTCTTGGCATGGAGAAAAAGGCTAGGTTTATTTCTTCTCCTTCTTCTTTCCAAACCATCTTTTCTGTATAGCAAATATATGCATATGCAATATATGATTCTCATTCAAAATATTCAATTTTCCTTTTGTTTTTGGGTCTTTGGTTGAGCTGAAACACTATTATGTATGTGGTTTCAATCTTTTTCCTTTTAAAAGAAAACAATAATCTTTTTTCTTTTAAAAGAAAACAGTGTAGTTATAATAAGTTGTACGATGTCCAAATTGTGGTATGTTAATTTTTGTACATCTAGGAATTGTAGCAAAACGTTTTTATATTATAGAAAGGAGTTTAGGGGATTGCTTTTCTTCCTTAGGAGTTCTGTGTGCCATTTCTTGATTGTTGATTTGGAACATTAAAGACAACAACACAGTGATTAAAGTGTTGTAGGAATTTAAGCCAAATAAATCCTGAAAATTACATAGTAAGAGTACAAATTCTTCCAAGAAAATATTTATTTGTACTCTCCAAGATTTTCAAAGAGCGTTTCTTTGTTAGAACTATTTTCATATCAACCATCTTTTTTTGGTGGTAGAGTGAATCTTTGCCAGCCATGGTTGGATTCTATTGGATGATGATGAGGCATATGTTGTAGCCTATCATATTGCAAATATATTTTTGGACTAGCATGGTAAATTGATGCAAGGTTTTAAATATTACATGTTTGCATCTTGCTAGCCCGGCACTAGCATGGTACTTTGCTGCACTATGCCAGTGCTTCTTGATATGCATTGGCATTGGGCAATCTATCTAGGAGACCAATCACATGAGTGGGAGCTCAAATTTGTTTGTCTTTAAATATTAAATAATATCTTGTCTCTAATTAGTTCCAAATGTTATTGTATTGCAGTCTTCTGGAATCATTTTTCTAAGGATCTCTTAGTTCTTTACCATTTGATATTTCTATTCAATTTCATTACAGGTAACTAATTACTAGTGCTCTCCAATTTATTGTGTTTTGTATGAGTTTAAATAAGTTTTAAATTTTTGTGCATGGTGCCGATAATGTCTGGTACCAAAAACATTCATTTTTAACATGCTATATTGTGTCAAAGATTCAATTGTATTGGCATGGATGGATACTCTACATAAATGATTATGGTTTTCTACTCTAGGTTATTTTAATATATTATAAATGGAATGTAACTACTTTTCAAACAAGAAAACATCTTTGAGTTATTTAAGCAAATTGTTCATCTCTAATCTACTTGATGATGTATTATTTTCATGGTAAATAAACTGAAAAATGTTTACTAAACCACATTTGTTGCTCTATGTTTTATAATAATTGAGTGGGAGCAGGATGGGGAATAATATTTGTTGGGAGCACTGAACTCGTATGTTGATAAGAATTTAGAGTGGGTTAGCATGAGTAGGAGCATATATTTGACAACATGGTCCACTGAGCCCTGCTTGCAAGCTCCAGCACGCTAAATTTAGGTAATAGCAAGTAACGGACATAATGTAGCTTCTATGCCAACTATTCATGTAAAAGTAGCTTGTCATTGATGCATCTTAAATTGAACGTCATGTTCCATCTAAATGGGGTTGGCTTAAGAGAGAGTGGGATTCATCAAGTATATTTTATGATTGATTCTCAACTTAATGCTAGTCCTCCAAATCAATGGCAATTCCTTTGCTGAGGCATTCTTTAGATGAGAGAAGAGCTTGCTGTAACACTAAAAGACATGTTTGGGGGTAGAGTGAGTCATGTCATTGGTAACTCAACCTAAGCTTAGGCAATTAGGGGCCAATCTTTAGAGGTTCCCTTAAACCTAGAAAGATTTTATACAATTAGGAAGGAAGCTGAAGTGCTATGATTATGATTGCATGCATTTATGGTCTTGGAAATGACCAACAACACATTAATATTATGTAATCAGTGCTATTAAGTTTTGTTTCAACTATTTGTCTCTACACGAATCATTGGTTCTCATTTTTTTTTCCCTTCAAAAACCTACCTCTAGTGTGCCGCAATCTTTTCTAACTCCTTCCCTCAACTTCTGTGCATGTTAACTTCTCCCGTTTCAATACTTTGCACACATGTTCAAACGTCTAACCATTGAGACTTTTTATAATTTTCTAGCACATGTTTCCACCACCATAATCAGTTGTCCTTCAATTTGTTTTCTATGGATGCAGCTGCAATGACTCCTTTGATCTTTCATAGTTTTATCACACCAGTCCATATCATATTGTCATTTTTATATATGCAATATGTTTAATTGGGCCCTCGTTATTGCTCAACTCTCTAAACCATACAATCTTGCAAACCTTATTGCTGTTTTATAATTTTTTTTAAGTATCTAGGTTCTCAAGTCATAAACACCACAGAAGAGTTTCTTTGGTCATATTTCTCCTAGAGATGTTTTCATGTATCCCATCTAGGTTGTTATCAATATTGAATGGGGAGTTGTTTTTCATTTCCATGTCCACTAAAATTGCAATCCACAGGTTCTGCCTTTATTAAGTAGACAGCGTCATGTGCTTTTGATCAAGGATTTGGGCCCCGTCTATTTTAGAGAAAGGAGAGGGGGGGCGGTGTGGGGGAGGGTGAGAGAGAGAGAGAGAGAGAGAGAGAGGCTAGATGAGGTTTTGCTTTTTCTTTTCTTTTTTTCTTTCTTTGGGCCAGCAGAACTCTGTGCCATTAACACAGGAAGGCCTTGACAATGCAAACGCTGGACTTGGGGCATCCCCATTATAGATGGAGTAGTTTCGAAGCCCTTGTCTATGAGGAAATTTTTTTCCTTTTTACCAATCAGCAATTATCATCTGTAAGTGGCATATGTGATAGGCCATCACCACGGAACAGTAACAAGATCCCCCATGACTACTGTAAAGAGGTTGAGTCTTGGTGGGAGCATCCCATGATTGGAAATCTGCATGTCCCATCACCACTCCACGCATCATTGTTGTTTCCCCATCAATTAGAATCTCAGCAATTTCAGTGTACCTTGTGAGCACACCTTTCGACTTCAGTACCCATCAAATCTGTTTCTTCTTAAAAACAATAAATAATAATACAGCATTAGAAGATGATAAAGTAAATAGCTAACATGTCACTTGCATAATTTATAAAATATAATTACTAATTTTTGCATGATTTATAGGAAATCTGAGTGGCATCTAGTGAAGATGCCTATTAAAAAGTAATCCAATGAAGTCTATTTTCATGTAAAATCACTCAATTCTTCATCAAATGAATAACACATCAATGGATCTGATTGTAGACATTTTAGATAAAAAAGATTTTTATTGCTTTGTATCTTTTTTTATGTAAAATCAATAATGCATGGATTTCTGAATAAAAATCAGAACTGGTTCTGTTGCATGTTATCATTATACCCAAGCTATCCCTCTGCATTTCATTGTGTTAAATTGTTGCATTATTTTACTGGATTATATTGTTTAATGGCTAACCTGGAATATGCTATTTATTGAATGATGTCACATGATACATATTTTGAAGATATTTTGTTGTAAGTTTTCCCTTGATAAAATGGAAAATATTTTTAGGGAAAAAGAAGAAACATGCTCAGCAAGTGAAAAGATATGATTCTTTTTGCATGAAACTTTGCAATGTAACGTTTGAAGCGTCCAGCAACAGACCCCATCATACACAAGACTGACGTACTTTATGCAGATATATAAATTCCCATACCTCCGTTCCTTCATTATTGAAATAATTATAATATAATATAATATAAATTATAATGTGAAATGACAGAGTATTTTTCTCGGAGATAGGGGCATGTTCTGTAAATGACCTAGAGGTATTTTTCTCGGAGCATCATATGATGTGGTTTCTCAGATGCATTTTCCAACAGTGATTTACAGTTGCTGGGAAACAGTAAAATTGCTCGCTAAATATCCTACAATTTCTCTATTTCGGTCACCAACCTCTATGTACCACACTCATTCCTTTTTTGTCTTCATATGTGTGATCAAAACTTGTTTTAGTGAAGCATGAATGATGGATGTGTAGTTATTGATTTTAGAAAACGTTAGGACTTTCAGATTATCATAGAATACTTAGGTTTACGACCAATCAAATGTTGACATTTCATTTAAGATAAAGTAGGGCATTGTTCTTAATGAATGCCCTTGGGGTGTTCATTGATGGGACCTAAGCTAATTTATACTAAAGTGATTTCCTTGGATGCCATGGAATTAATATTGCATAATATTGTTTCATGCACTTTAAACTTGGTTGGACATGGCATCTCACTTGAAATTATTCCATACCACTAAATTGAAATGATAGAGTGGAAATCAAATTCAATCCAACCAAACCTTGATCTCAAATTAGTTGGGTTAGCTATATGGATCCTTTTCTTTCATTTCACTCAGTTTACGGCTGTAATCTCTGAAAGATGTAGAGATATTAGTTTTTGTTGGCTACTTCACATAATTCTTGGTTATGTCTGCCTCTCTTCATTCTTTTTACATGTATGAAATCACTTATTCATACCAGTGTATCCCATGGCCTAGGTTCTGTTTCTGTAATGAAGTTTAGCTTAGATAAGAATGCAAGTCTCAAGACTTATATAAGTCTGCATCTCTTCTTTCTTCATGTGTCAAGTGGATCTCATGTTATAGAACGGCACTTGTAATATGTTGAGCTGATGTCCCAGCTGCTGCCGGTACCACTTTTACTTGAGTTTGTTTTGTTTGATGTCTAAAATAAAGGGGCAAAAGACCATGAAACATTCTATTTTGGTGGCATCTTTTATGTTCTGGCAGCCTCTTTATCAATGTATTGTAATATAAATAAAAACCATAAATCTATAAAACTTAGGGCCACAACAGAATGACAAGTATTCCATTATATGTGACCCTAACTTGTCTAATATTTGGTCAAACCAGTCACCAACCATACTGGGAAATGAAATTGTCTCTATCTTTTGCAGGTCACATCTATCTGATACAACATTGTTCAACTTGTGAAAAACTCTGCCTTATTATCTAATTGTTCAAGTGCGGATTGGGATTGGGATTGGGGCTTCTTTGCAAAGTCGGACCAGTAATTATCTCGCCATTCTTGCACTTAAGTTTACGACAACATAACCCAAGTAATGTCAGATTCCTCTGGCTTGAATGTGACAGCAAAGCAAGTTTCCCCTTTGGTAAAGGCCATCAGCAGCAATATGAGGGAATGGAATTTATCTTTTCAAATATGTGAAACAAGTTGAGACATAGGTTAATGATGAAAAAGCTTCAGCCATTGTCAGCGGATAAATCACCCAAGAGAATGCTTTCCTGCACAACCAAAACCATGGCACTTCTGTGTATATGTATGTGGTTGGCTCAACAATTCACTGCCATAGTTTGATGTGCTTGTGATGATTGGCTGTCTGGCGTCAATCCTCCGCTTTTTCCATTTGTTTGGGACCAGCATCTGCAATGTTTGCAGGAATATCGAATAGTAGATGTTGGGAGGATGGTGTCTGCAAGTGAGGCCATCTGTTCCGTGATGGATTGCAGAGAGCTGGTCCTTGTATTGCTAGAGGCCCATGGTGGAGTCTGACAGAACCCCCCGTTTCCAAGGATGAAGGATCATATCCTTCAAGACATGATATGGTCGGGCCTTACTCTGACTGGGCAATAATTCTGCGGGAGGCTTGTAACTATTCATTATGCATCATCCAATGTTGAATTGAGAGCAACTACATTTCAGTCATTCAGTTTTTAAGGTTTTGGGCTACACGACCGGATTCAAATATTCTTTGGTTATTGGTTTATGGACTTGATTGATTCCATGGTGCAGTGGCTGGCATGGGGCGTTAGGATGGAATTAGCTAGAGGGTTGCACCTACTGACCTGTTCCAGTGTTTTAAGCTTATGGCACTATTTTTTAACATAGTATCTGCACCATATTATTTAGAGGGCGCATGTACATCAGACTGCTAACCTGGATTATTAGTGCCAATGAGGATTACGGAATTTCATTGTATTTGCTTGCTTATGTGGGGGATAAGAACGCATGCTGTTTTTTTTGTTATAGAAGCATCACGATTGGAAAGAGCCTTATTGAGGTCGGTGGTTTAATTTCCACTCAATTGCAATCCCTTTTCCAACATACGTCTATTATCAACTTATTGCTTGCTGTTATATCTGAGCGTCAATTCAGCCGTCACTGCTTTTCTATCTGTTCCTGTTGGTGGCATTAATCTTAAAGATAACATTGTGAATTTGAGTTGTGGAATCAAATTAATGGGAGATCTTTTCATTGTAGAACGGGTAAACGTTTTTGCAGCATGATGCCTGTTCCGCTTGCCAGAACCTTCGACCTTGATGATGGTGATAGGGGTGGCGAGGCCATTATATCTGAAGTGCATCAGATAAATATCACCTTTTGCTATTAATTAATCAATTTATAATTCCTGCCCGTGCCCTGACGCCTCTCTACGTTTTTTCTTATTTTCTCCAATATCTGTGGGACTTCTGAGGTGGGTAAACATATCGAGAATGGTGGCATTATATGACTCCTTTTATAGGCTCTGGTGCAAGTTACATTAATTGATTGATCAGGGTGCTACAGTTAGCCTCCTTCCCCACCTGGCAGCGGGTAATAACCCACCAACATCGTTAGTAAAAATTGTAATTTTTTTGTGAAGTCTTTCTTGGTTTGATAAACTCCTTTCATTCCCGCTTGATTAAGGTTCTATCGTGTGAAGCCCTATGATCCGATAGTGGATCCCAAATAACTAAGGCCTCACATAATATCAACAGCTATGGTAGCTGGAATATCGTACTCCCAGTATATTAAATTATTCAGATCTGATGACTGGAATCCTCAATATGATTTCTGTCCCAGATTGGTGCCAAACGGAAAGCCTATAACAACCAACACGCAGACTCTGCATTTTCGTCTCAGATTAATGCAAGGGTCATGGTCTTATATTCTCATGGATCAATTCCATTAGCCCTCCGTGTGATGCATAAAGATTTTGAACCAGATAATCTGTACAACGTATGGATAGGAAAAGTTATTCCCTTTGCGAACTATTTAGCTCAAGTAGTAGGGAAAAAAAATAAATCATAACAGGAGATCATCGTATAAGATTATCAGATTACACTGTTTACTTAGCAAATAGTTGCCTGCATCATCTGCTTGCCTTTTTATGCAAACCAGATGCTCCTTCCCCACTAACAATCTCATCAATTAAGCCCTTGAAGATCAATCTTTCAATCTCCAACACCACATTTGGCACCTCCGTACTGAATCCATTCCATCTTTCCGACTGCCGCAACTCATCTTCACCTGATATCAAGTTACTATAATCATTATAGGAGTTGCTTATCGAACTCTTTGCTTTGAGTTGCTCGATCTCAGAACATAATTCCCTTAGCAGTTCCTGACCACTGGGAATCCTGCCTGCAAGCTTCCTGGTTTGAAGCAGCAGGTAAGGCTGAGCACCTGGACTAGTTAGCTCCAATTTCTGAATTAGTAGTTCCTTTACCACATCAAACAAAAGTTTCCGATGCAGCTTCTCTGGCTCAGGCTTTCGCCTGAGAGTGTTTTCATGAACACTTTCAAGTTTGGTGGGTGAGCCTGACTTTGTCTGCTCAAGGACAAGGAACAAATCAGGGTTGATTGGGTGGCCTGAAGGTCGGAGCTGGATAGGCATTGGGCCCATGGGTCCACAGCTGATATCTTTATTAGAAGGCCTGAAGCCATCAGTATCTCAGACACATACCGGTGGTCTGGGCTCTGAGTTTCACACAGCGATGCAATATAATCTTTGGCTGTAGCTTCATAGTCGATCAAGCTGAGCTGTCTGAGCTCTTGAACCTGGTTCTCAATGTTTTCAAGCTTCTTGTGATTGAGTTTGGAGATTAACTTGGGTGCTGAGGTGTCCAGCAATTGCATTGGATTCCTGCGGTGGTCTGAAGGTTGAGTCTTATCACCTATTCATCAGTACAAGAAAAGGATATATTACATTTATTTCTCTTCTCTATGTGCCAGTTAATTTGATAGCCGATCTATATAGGCAAAGCATTTAATTCTTGGTATGCATATATATATATATATATATATATATATATATATATATATATATATATATATATATATATATATATATATGTATGTATGTATGTATGTATGTATGTATTTGCTACACATTTATCACATCAGTAAACCCAAAAAACTCGCATTCGGATATACATGGTCAACTTCAGATCAATAAATATTACTAGTCATCTATCTATGTGATCCTTGAAACATATATTTTTCTTTATATGTGTAAAAAAATATATAGACATATATGTATATATTATGTGCCTCCACGTGTATGCATGCATGTGCTACAATTTTATTGCATCAGTGAATCCAATTTAGAACAGCATGTTAGGTCTGTACATCTATGTTCAGTAGTTCATGAAACATTACCACTTGTGTTAAAGATAGTTCATGCATTGCATTCTTCTGTAAATATTCAAAGATAAGATGTAAAAATACAACACTATACTAACTGCAACCTATTCGTACAATTAGCACTCAATTCATTACATGATACATAATTAACAAGCATATTCAGCAGGCCATGCCATTTTTGGATTCGCAATTTGCTTGAGACATCCGGTTGTTTTTGTGCAACATGGGGAAGAGCCAACTTGGAATGCCTTTCTTTAAGCAGCAGTTATAGACAAGGCTCATTTGATCCATGGCTCATCCCAAGATGCAGGGCCTCCTAGTTTCAACTATTGGAATGTACAATATAAATTGCATTTTTCTGTTCAATGTACACATCACATGGTTGTCAGAAACTGGTCTGCTTGAAACTGTAGGTGTTCTTTCAGTAATAAAAAAAAGTTCTTGTGGGTGTTCAATGATGTAGGGCCAAGTTCTTTCTTGACACGTTTCATTAGTTGTCAAATGTATGCTGCTTCTTTTGAGGGCAACTGACAGGTAATAGTGTCTGTCCTTTGAAATACAGTTAAAGAGAGTATAATAGACCTCCAAGGGAAGCTGTAGGAAGTGTTCTTTTTGGTACCTCATTTGTTGCTGGAGTCTGTTTGATCATTTGATGTGCATGAGCTCCTAAAGGATGTCTGTTCATCATCCAATGGGCAAAGTATATGATGAACCCAGCATTGTTCATTCTAATAAGTACTTTTAGCTGCATTATTCTTAACCCAGCACTATTCATTATAATCAGTAAGCACTTTTAGCTGCAAAATTCTTATTATAGATGTTCATTCACAAAGAACATTTGGCCCCTCTTGAATTTTGCTCAAGTAGGGGAGCTCCATTAGTTGATAATTAAGATCTTAAAGCAGTGGTGGGGTAGCACTAATGTCAAGTCTGCTTGTATTGCTTGATCATATATGGAGAAATTAAGGAGAGGTAATAAGCCTGCTAAATGCTTGCTACAGAGCAGGTGTTTCTTCAGGACGAAATGATTGAACCCTGAGTCAAATGTTAACTAAAACATAATCAGCTTAAACTACTTTGCATGCAACAAGAAGTCAGAAGATCCTATATCAGATTTTTCACTAATTTTACTACCAACAATGTGAATTAGGATTGATGAACCTTAAGAATCTTTAATCTGAAGCTAGAGTGAGAAATACACGAATGAACTTCCTTAGAATAGATGAGTGAACTATGGCCTATTTTACTTCCTGGTGATAATAGTTTTACCCCAATGAAAGATTTCCAGTCATGGGTCCAAGTAAGGCAAAAAACATATATTGTCCCCACGTCTAAATGAAGAAGTTCACAGATTATTAATCTTTTTGTAGATTTTTTTTTTTTGTTGGTGTAGGGGGAAGAAACCTTCTCACCTTTGAATGCATTTGAAGTTCTGTTAACAAGAGAAGGTGGAATTTTATCCTGGTAACATGACGCATCTAGGACAGAGATTGGACTTGGCTCTTCCTGAGCAGCAGTTGCAATCTCCGCAGCTGATGCATCTTCATTCAGACTACAGGAGGACTTCTGAAGCAGACAGAAAATAAAAACATAAGGCTAATTAACCAAATGGCACCTTAGCAAATAATCAATTACAAGGATCTATTATAAACAAAACTTGTATTTGGAAAAATCAAATCATTTTGTCAATAGTTAGAAGGTTTGTTGTCACTTCAATATCTTTATGGAAGTAAAAGAGAAACGGAACCGACAGATTACTGATATTTTAATATTCAAATATATAGTCTAGAAATGAAATTTTGCACCACAACTCATCTCAAAAAAAGAAATTTTGTATCACAACATAACACAGGACAGTGAAAAGCATACAGATCGGTTAAGGAAGATAATCATACCCAAGGCTCTTGCACTTATTCTGAATATAAATAAAATTTTAGAATTTATAAAAAATATTCACCTGCATTTATTTAAAATATTCAATTTTAGAATAATTTTTGGCATTATGTTTTTTTTTTTTTTTAGTGTAAACGTTATAGAATTTAATAACAAGAAGATTAGCACATACTTTCTGCTTTATAACTGAAGATGCACAACTGACAGCCCGTCTTGATGGACTCTGGCTGCCCTGCTGGAAGCAAGAAAGGTTCATCTCTGCATACCCATCCGCGCTTGTTACTTCTTTAACCACCTCTGATGCTGAGCTTATATTACTCTCTAACCTCAGAGAGACTTCATTGCCTGGGTGACTCGCACTCCTTGTTCCACTGCTCTTATCACTCAACGGGTCATCATTCTGCTGTGTTCGAGCTGGTTTCCATCTAAGTCTGCCTCTTGGAGAAACTGATTCCAGATATTGTCTGTTGACAGAATTCCTTTGGGGATTATTTGATGTGGAAGAAGGAAAATGGGGACATGATCTCCTCTCTGTTTCAAGTTTTCTCTGCTGTACTCTTGGGCTAAGAGAGCTTGAAGTTTTAACTGAGCTTTCATTATTTTCCCTCGGTGACCGCTGACACTTAGAAGAGCACTGCTCCATCTGCACACGAGTTTTTTGTATACTATTTTCTTTAGTCCTGTTGGTAGATTTCTTAGCTGTGGAAAGAAGAGACTGATAAGTATGCACCCTGGGGCTGGTCTTAGGAGATTGATCATTGACCGTCCTGTTGTTTGTGGAATCACTAGTCTGCAGCTTTCGAAGACCTGACAAGCCTTCCAAAGGAATGGCAGATGAAACAGAAACACATGATTTCATGACATATTTTGCAGGCTTCATGATTACAATAGGAGACTCGCAAACTCTTGGAGTACTGCTTCTTTTCATTAACATGGGGACTGGCTGAGTGTTATGTGGGCTTCGAGCATCAGTTGATTTGAAATTTTGATCATTTCCAGTTGGAGTCTGGCCACTATATTTCTTAGAGACTGATACTTCAGAATGCTGATCTTCTACTTTCTTGGTTTCTAGCAACCCTTTTGCTTGCATTGCATCTAGTATCTGTTCAAGAGCCCTGAGGTTCTTATTGGATTGCTGGAATTCAAGCTCCTTTGAAACTTTCTCAATTTCACTATAAACTGACTCAGATTGCTGCTTCAAGTGTGCTTCTCGGCATCCCAATGTTGTTTTCTGGGGAATGCCGATCCTTTCCTGCTGTCTCCAGGGTGCGGTTTCAATGGGGAGCCTTGAATTTGAAACTGGTTTCATGACAGGATCAGACTTTTTTAACAATGGAAGAGGATCCTTAAGGGAGCTCTTTGGAGAGTGTAAGGGGAGGTCTTTTCTGCTACCCTGAGTTGCTTGTGATGCCTTGGCTATGAGATTCCTATTCCTTTGTCCATTGAAAGGATCATTGTCTTTGCTTGCATAGGTTTCTGTCAGTTTATCTGGCTTCTGGCTAGCTAAACCCAGGCGGGGCATTGGTTCCAGGCCCATGAGCTTCACAACAACACTGGTAGGACACTTGTAACCTCCCCATTCTTGCTTGAAATTTGAAGCTGTGGATGCTCCTTGGTTGACAATACCTCTGTCTAAATCTTTCAAATTTGATTTTGGTTTGGCATCAAAGTTAGAACTTCTTAGGGAGCCTTCCCTGCTATCTAAGGAGAGCCTAGAAAGCTCTCTGAGTTTGGAGGCAGGTCTGCTGACATCTCGAGAATCCAGGGAAGGCCTTGGAATTTCTCTTCCATCATAGGAGAATCGTGGAGCTTCCTTCGATAATGGAAAAAAGGAGGTATCTTTTGCTTCATATGATGATCTTGGTGGTTCGCTAGCATCTGAGAAATGCAAAGGTGCTTCTTTGAGTTTCACTAGGACTCGAAGGGATTCATTGAGATCGGCAGGCAATCTGGACTTCCCATGGACACCAATCACATGAGATCCATCTACTGTCTTGGACAGTCTCATGGGCCTCGGAGAATCTATATGCTTCAGTGTCCGGTTCTTCACCTCTTCTTTGTTGAAGTTTTAACTGATAAACTGCGAGTTTCTCTGTTGATAGAGTCCTTCACAACATCTTGGAAGTCGAGGGACTTGTGACCAGATTGAGCTGATGCATGTGATGGGTCACTGAGAGGCTTATAGCATATAAGTCTGCTATTGACATCAGAATTCTTCAACCCAGGTGAACTCCTCCTGGACCTTTCCAAGAAAGTTTGATCCATGGTGGAAGGCTCTTGATGAGTTGATTTATCACACTCTTGAGAAGAAAATGATGAACAGGATGTGGATGAAAAAGAAGTTCTTGATGACTCCATTGAAACACATTGGTTCTCATTTGAGCTCTTGCTAAGATTTTCCTCCTGAAACACAGGTTGTAGGAGTATAAATCTTCAAAAGTAGCAGAAAAAGAAAGAATTTCCATGACATCCAAGTTGGAAATCCTACCAGAACAATATGTGGAGAACATGCATTATGACTTTCTCCAATGCTACTGCTGTTTGAAAGGGCATGGCCTGTGGAAATGTTGTACAATCAATTACGAGAAATAGACAGGCATACTGAGTAAAGGCAATAAAGAGCCAAATCAAAGATTGGTAATAACATGTAACTCTATCAAAAGTTAACCCAAGAGATAAAGGCAAAACACAAAAATACACAGCAGGATTAATGAGCATCTCTATTGAATGTAGATGTATCATTCTATGAACTAACATTATCTGAACATAGTTCATAGAAACAACATATGCTTAATATAACTCATCAGTAGGCAGTGATACATGCATTATAACAGAGGCACCATTTCTATCACCTTCCTTCTTTAGCACCACTAGTTTCTACTTGAACTGAACCATAAAAGGAAAAACTATGTGAACTCAAAAGCAAAAAATCCATAAAGAAACACTATTCATGAAGCTATAGATGAAATGTTAAGAAGACTGAAATGCACTCAAAGCCGCATATTTACCAATATTGGAGCAGACAACAATCAGAATAAGAACAAAGAATAAGAAGCTTGGACAGAATCAACTAGAAAATCCTGGAACCAACTCATAATAAAATCATTTAAAATCATTTTGACTTGAAATCCCAGCACCTCTATGCAGAATATATGCAAGGAAAGAGATTGAAGAAACTAACTATGCTTCATATTTTTTTGGAAAAAAAGCCAATCATGACTTTTGTTAAAATTTTAGGAAATAAGAAATACAGCAATGAATCAAAACCACTATTGGAATAAACATAGGTTGATATCATGTGATGAAGAAGAATATATAAGCTAGGAACCTGAAGGAAGCCTCTTATGGTTGAGGCGCCTTCCTCTGAGGAGATGGTGGCGGTTGAACATTTGGAAGAAACCAGTCACGCACCCAATTTGTTTCTTGAACTCCCTGTTTTCATTGGCAACTTCATGAAGGAACTTTGCTGACATTTTTTGAACTTCTTCAATGCCCAAGACCACAAAAACTCTCCTCTTCCAAAAGGAATTTCCTAAGCCAAATTCTAATGGATTAAGGAGAACCTTAAAGCCTCTCAGTGAGGCTTGCAAAAGCTCCAGAAGCTCAAGCCTCTGGAGGCTCAAAGCAACATTTAAAGAATCTCCTACCACCTTGAGGTGCTAACCCTTCCACATTTGCTCATAGACCTTCCGCCCATATCATTATCTACCAGTATCAAAGAGCCCAGCTTTCATGGGACCAGAATCCTATCACTGCATTAAAATTTCACTATAGAACAACCACCTCAGGCTCCTTCCAACTCATATGCAACCAATCTCATTATGCTAAAACCTACCCCCATTTCAGAACCTCCACAGCAGTACAGGAGAAGCGATTCTGACACGAGTCTCATATGAATTACTCAGAAGGTAAATAGAGACTCAAAACACCGAACCCCACCCGATTGCCTCAAACCTCTTCCAAAGAGGAGAAGAGGGACAGGAGAGAACAAGCACGCAAAGGAAGGGGAACTTGGCACCTTGTTCACCTTGCATGCCTGTCCACCAATGCACCAATATTGGTAATGGCAAGCCCAAGAGAGCAGTGCAAGGGAGTCATAAATGAGAGGATGGTGCTACTATATTTCTTTTCTTTTTTCTTTTTTGGCCTTTTTATTGCTATCTGTTCCTCTTCTTTTTAGTCTGGTCCTGTCAAGGAAAAGTAGAGGAGGAAATGTGAGATCATCGAAATCATCTGATGAGGGAATGAGAGGAAGAGATTGGTGAGGTGGGCGTTCCATGTCCCCAAAGGATGGTGGGATTCCCTGTGGGAGTTCACGAGGCCTTCGGTCGCTTCACACCAACCCATGTGCCCAGCCATGCAAATATTAAGTACGTCTTTAGACACAAAGTTTCCACTCCTTTGCTCATTTTTCGCATCTACTTTATATTTTAGTTACTCTTGGACACCATCACACCACGTACTGCAAGAAACCACCCTTAGAAAACAAAACATCCTTCTTAGCATTCATGTGGAAGCTATACACATTGTTTGTTATAAGTTGCATTTCAACAAAATTTTTGCTCAAAATTTATTTTAATTCTTAAACTTCTGTTACAATTTAATCTTTTATGCATTGCATTCTTCTATTGCATGAAAATAATAAACAAATAGTATATAATTCTGATGCAAATATATAGACCATCATAAAAAAATAAAAAATAAAAATTGAATACAAACTTGTCAAGTGAAATAAGTGACGATTGACTATTTTGTCGGTCTTAATTAACAAATATAATAAAATATTTAAAATATAATATTTTTAAATTATAAAAAATTAAAACTTCAGGGAACAAAATGAATTTTTAGTGTAAGTTTGGAGATAAAAATATATAATTTATCACTATGTAATTATCTCCCATCAATCGTAACTGAAGCATTTGTTTTAGCTATTTTTTAAATCGGTGTCATTTGACGCTGATTTTTACATGTTTAGTGTCGGAATTAAATATTTTACAAAAGTAAGATTAAAGTAAAAAATACGTTGAATGATGATTGAAAAATACCACTTGAAATAATGTTTTAAAAGAATCACTTAAGTGAAAAGGGCTTCTTAAAAGTGCCGCTTAAAGTGGCGCTTTAAAAAGCATCATTTGAAATGATGCTTTTTGATTGTCGCATAAAAATATCATTTGAAGTGATATTTTTTTTTTTTTTTTTTGTAAAATATTTGATTTTAATACGAAACATGTAAAATCGGTATACATTGATTTTATAAAAAAGGCCTTTTTTTTCGATCAATCCATTATTCAAATATCAAATCATTACCACGGCGCCAACATGACTCATCAAAAGACGGGCTCCTTACTTCGTGTCCAATATATCATTTCTAAGTATACCAGGCAAAGTTAATTGATCAATGGAGGAAAAAAATGGAGAGAAGTGTGACCCACAGAGCATTAATACATGACCTGTGAAAGCCGGCAGTCTTTGACAAAGGCATGAGGCATGGTGGGCAATCATGTGCAGAGGAATCTCACATGCTAACACGCCCTTCTCGGTTCCCTTTTAAATGGCACCCGGAGAGAGTAAAGGCGGCAACCTCTGAAAGAAAAAAAAAAGGGGGAGGGTGGGGAAGCATTTGGTCTTCTCTTGGTTTCCTTGAGATGACTTGTCAAATGCCGCTGGGGCCATTTGAGCCTATGAATTGTCTTTTGCCACATTTTAGACCACCAAGTCGATTTCACCATGATTATAGAACTTTTTTCCTCACCAATGACTTGTTTAAAATCACAGAAGGAGGGAAGAAAGAAAGAGAGTAAAAAACTATACAGATTTCTATGAGGCTTCAGCCACTTCTCCAAGCAAAGCTTGGTTCACAAGGAGAACAGATATAAGATTAGCAAGAAAGTATTCTTTTGAAAAAATTTTAACTTCCTTTTCTTCCACACCTGCCGTACATTGTGATTATACAAACTAGGATTGAGTTATATTTTTTAAAATAAATACATCAAGTTGAGGTTTTCACGTTTGCTCAATACAATTAGAGAGAGCGAGACGAAAATAAAATTCGTTACTTGTTGAATATTATACTATTATTTTAAATCAAAGTTATTTATAAGAAGGAAGAAATAAAGGGAGAGAATAAACCACTACAAGAAATTTATGAAATAGCGACGCAACTTAACGCAAATATTCGTCGCAAAATAACAATAGAATTGCGACGCAATTGAGACCCACGAAAGCTGCGACATATTAAATCAGTCGCTAAATAGTGACGGATTTAGAGACTCCAAAAATTCTTGTTGCTAAATAGCAACTCATTTAGCGACGCATTAAAATGCATCACTATTTAGCGACGCATTTAAATGCGTCGTAAAATAGCAACACATTTTAATGCGACGCTGTTTAGCGACGCATTTAAATGTGTCGCTGTTTAGCAACTCATTGAAATGCGTCGCTAAATAGCGACGCAATTAAATGCGACGCAAAACAGTGATGCAAAATTGCATCATTAAACAGCGACGTTTAGCGACGCACTAACAGCGATGCATTAGGGAATCATGGTTCAGGGATTAAGGATTTCAGGGGTTTGGGATTTTGGTTTAGGGTTTTAGGGTTTTATGGTTTGAGGGTTTTAGGGTTCTAGGTGTTTTAGGGGTTTTCAGGGATCTAGGGGTTTTAGGGTTTTAGTGTTTTATGGTCTAATAAGGGGTTAGGGTTTTAGAGTTTAGGGTTTTAGGATTAGGGTTTTAGGTTTTAGGGTTTTGGGTTTTAATTAGGGGTTATCATTGGTTTAGGGCATTTAGGGTTTAGGCTGCATTCTCGGCACAAAGGCATGGATCGGACTGAAGGCAGCGTCAGTCCCGGATAGGATCTTATAGTCGGCCATTCGGGCACACTGTGGCGCCATCGATACACACTGTTTCATTGGGCGGACCGGCCAGCCTAACCCAATGTACAACTACGAGCTTTCAATGCGTCATTATTGTACATTGGGGTTTTAGGGTTCTAGGGGTTTTACGGTTTTATGGTTCTAGGGGCTTTAGGATTTTAGGGTTTTAGGGTTTAATTGGGGGTTTAGGGTTTTAGAGTTTAGGGTTTTAGGATTATGGTTTTAGGTTTTAGGGTTTTGGGTTTTAATTAGGTGTTATCATTGGTTTAGGGCATTAAGGGTTTAGGCTGCATTTTCGGCACAAAGGCATGGATCGGACTGAAGGCAGCGTAAGTCCCAGATAGGACCTTATAGTCGGCCATTCGGGCATACTGTGGCACCGCCGATACACACCGTTTCATTGGGCGGGCCGGCCAGCCCAGCTAATGTACAACTACGAGCTTTCAATGCGTCGTTGTTGTACATTGGGTTTTAGGGTTCTAGGGGTTTTACGGTTTTAGGGTTCTAGGGCTTTTAGGGTTTTAGGGTTTAATTGAGGGTTTAGGGTTTTAGAGTTTAGGGTTTTAGGATTAGGGTTTTAGGTTTTAGGGTTTTGGGTTTTAATTAGGTGTTATCATTGGTTTAGGGCATTTAGGGTTTAGGCTGCATTCTCGGCACAAAGGCATGGATCGGACTGATCGAAGAGCCAGTCCTGGATCGGACCTTATAGTCGGCCATTCGGGCACACTGTGGCACCCGGTACACACCGTTTCATTGGGTGGACCGGCCAGCCCAGCCCAATGTACAACTATGAGCTTTCAATGCGTCTTTGTTGTACATCGGGGTTTTAGGGTTCTAGGGGTTTTACGGTTTTAGGGTTCTAGGGGTTTTACGGGTTTAGGGTTTAATTGGGGGTTTAGGGTTTTAGAGTTTAGGGTTTTAGGATTAGGTTTAGGTTTTAGGGTTTTGGGTTTTAATTAGGTGTTATCATTGGTTTAGGGCATTTAGGGTTTAGGCTGCATTCTTGGCACAAAGGTGTGGATCGAACTGATCGAAGAGCGACCAGTATTATTGTTTATTGTCACTACCTCCCCATGTTAGGATTGGGTAATTTGCGCGCTTGCTGCCTTACTTAGATGTGGTAGCCATTTCATAGGCTCCCTCTCCTGAATCGAACCGGAATTCTCGTCACCCATCATGATATCATGGTAGGCCCCCTACCCATCTCCTGATTTAGGGGAAATACTGGAGCGGCAGAAGGCCGAGCCCGACCCCCCGATCGGCCACCTGGGAGGTAACCCGCGATAAGAGATCGAAGCGCCACCGAGGGCGACGGAGGGGAGAAAGGGGCAGCACCGCCACCCACGGGAGGTTCCCAAAGGAATCAGATATGTAACATCGCAGCCACCCACGTCACCTCGGGGCTCCAACGAAATGAGCGGCATAGATTACAATATATCAATATATAAAATTATCACTATTTAATATTAAATATAATAAACTATAATAATTACTAAATAAAATTAATATTATAACATATTAATATTTAGCGATGCATAAATACGTCGCTATTTAACGACGCAGACTATGCATCAGTATTTAGTGATGCATATTTAATGCATCGCTAAATAGTGATGCATTTAGCGATGCATATTCATGCGTCCCTATTTAGCGATGCAATTCTGCGTCGCTAAATTCCCGCAAAGACGGGTTAAGGTGGCAAATTAGCGACAATTAGTGACGCATTAATTACGTCGCTAATTAGCAACGGATTAGCGACGCTAATCCTAAAATATAAACCCCCCACCCTTCTTCCTTCCTGATTTCTCCCCCCCCCCCCCAACCGGCTGCTCCTCTCCCTCCCTCTTTCTCCTCCTCCCTCTTCTCACCTCCGGCGGCACTTCAACGGCCCTCGGCACCCGACCACCTCGCCGGCGACTCCTATTTCCGAGTAAACCCCCACCTCCCTGCCCCCCTCTCCCCCATCTCCCTCCTGCCCTCCCCCTCCCATCGCCAGCCACGGCAGTGCCCGGCTGGCTGCCGGCCGTGGCATGGCCATGGTGGCCAGGCCACGGCAAGGCCAAATAAAAAAAAATTCAAAAACCCCCCCAAGCCCCCTCTGGCCCTCCCCCTCCATCGCCGGCCATGGCAATGGCCGTGGCCGTCCTCCCCGGTCACAGCCACGCCCGGCCATGGTCGGCTGGCCATGGTGGCTAGGCCACGGCAAGGCCAAATAAAAAAAGGAAATTTCAAACCCCCCACCCCAAGCCCCTCCGGCCCTCCCCTTCCCGTCCTGGCCATTGCAGTGGTCGTGGTCGTCCTCCCTGGCCACGGCCGTGCTCGGTCATGGCCTGTCCACGATGGCCAGGCCACGGCAAGGCCAAATTAAAAAAATTCAAACCCCCCAAACCCCTCCGGCCCTCCCCCTCCCATCGCCGGCCACGACAGTGGCCATGGCCATCCTCTCCGGCCACGGCCGCACCCAGCCGTGGCCAGCTAGCTGCCAACCGTGGCCTGGCCACGGTGGCCAGTCCACGGTAAGGCCAAATAAAAAAATTCAAACCCCCCCCCCAAGCCCCTCTGGCTCTCCCCTCCCATCGCTAGCCACGACAGTAGCCGTGCCGTCCTCTCCGGCCACGGCCGCCCAACCATGGCCGGCTGGCTGTCGATCGTGGCCAGACCACAGCAAGGCCAAATAAAAAAAATTCATACCCCCCCAAGCCCCCTCCGGCCCTCCCCCTCTAGTCGCTGGCCACGGCTGCGCCTGGCCATGCCTGGCCACAGCAAGGCCAAATAAAAAAATTCAAAAAACCCCCCTAGCCCCCTCCCGCCCTCCCCCTCCCGCCGCCGGCCATGACCGAGGCCGTGGCCATCCTCGTCGGCCACGACCCGCCCGGCCGTGCTGGGCTGGCGGCCGGCTATGGCCTGGCCACGGTGGCCAGGCCATGGCAAGGCCAAAAAAAATTATTTAAGTTACCCTCCCCAAGCCCCCTCCCGCCCTCCCCCTCCCGTCACTTGCCACGGTAGTGGCCCTGGCCGGCCGTGGCCTAGCCACAGTCCGTGGCCAGGTCACAGCAAGGCCAAAAAAAAAAAAACAGAACCCCCCAGCCCCCTCTCGTCGCTGGCCACGGCGTGGCCGTGGCCTTGAAAAAAAAACCCAACCACCTAGCCCCCCCTCCCCCTACCCCTCTTTGCGGCCGACCGCGGCCTTGGCCTGGTGCCTGACCACGGCCTGGCCACACCCTGTGCCCACGCCACAGGCCCAAAAAAAATCCAATCACGGGCCCAAAAAAAATATTATGTAATAATTATAATATAATTATTTCATAATAATTATATTATGTCATAATATTAATAATATAATATTATAATATATATTAACTTATATTAGTTTATAATATTATAATGTAATATAATAATAAATTATGGTATTCTAATAAATAATGATTGCAATATAACATCATTGTAATATTTGCTAATTAGTAATTCTGATAGTAAATTAATTAAATAAATTACTATATGATTAATTAGTGCTTCTGTTTTAAATTAATTAAGTTATGATTGATTAGTGGTTTTTATATAATTATGGTTCAATTTCTCAACATTATAAACTATGCATGGTAGTTTACTGGTGAACATCTTACATATATTATTGCATCTTATTTTTTTTATCAAATGGTTGTGACTTAGGCTTTGATTTAAGTTACAAGAACATGATATATTGGGATATGTTATTTTGGTAATGAGATTATGTATGGCTTTAATAGATGTGCCATGGTTGATGTGTTATGAAAAATTTTGGTCTACCTATCCAATATTGAAATCATAGTATTATTAGATAATACTATGCATAAATATTGGATTAAGGTTATTATCTTTGACATAATATAACTTTTAGAAGTTAGTGACTATAGACCACAGTCAAAATATGTATAATAGTCAAGAAAACTTTTTCACAAGCATAAGTTTGATTTTTTTGGAATTGAATATTATTTCTCGCAGCACTAAAACTTTTAGACCCATTTGAGAACTTGCAAGACTTAGTCTTACAAATTCTTAAATTGTCCTAATGGATAGTTTGAGATTATTTTTTGCGATATGTTAGTCTGCTATTAGTTATGTCGGTTGAGATTGCGGTTTGTATTTCTCATACGTTCTCCTAGTGTGGCATATATGCCATACATTTAGGAGAACATATGGAAATGCTGCTAAAATTTCAACGTAAACGATGATAATAATAGTAGAATAATATATCATAGAAAATAATCTTGAATGGGATAGGGCCTTACCTTTTAGATATGAAGTGAAGGTAAAATTAATTTAGGACACTTGCATACTTGTGAAGTCCCACGAACTCCATGTGGCATGGCCTTGCAGGGCAAGGACCTTAGCAGGGCCTGGCCTAATCAATTGGTTGCAATCATTAAAAATAAAATTAATTTTTATTATAAATTATTTAAATAGTTATTATTTACCTTAGATATGTAAAATAAATAATTTAGTTATATAATTATTAATACTAACATAGTTTTATGTTGTGATTTTCTTTAATGGTTTACCAGAAATTGTATAAGTTGGTCAAAAATCAGCGGGCCTCGCTCGTGGATGTATGTAAGGATAAAAGATGGCTTGCTTAATCCAGATTTTTTGAATGGATTGGAAGAATTTATTGGATTTGCATGTAGCCAACCTGAATGGATGGATGGGCCTAGGATTAGGTGCCCCTGCAACTTATACAGGTGTCAGAATAAAGCCTATAGGGATGTTGAAACTATGAAGGTGCATTTGTGTAAAAAGGGGTTTGTTCCTGGGTATGATATTTGGTACTATCATGGTGAAATAGAGGAAATTGGTGCAGCTATACAAGCCAACAAGTTCAATTCCATTGATGAACCATTTGTGAATTTAAACACATATGAAGAAATGGTGATGAATGCATCGGGTAATGAATTCAATCAGAATACATTTATGGAAGAACCAAATCCAGATGCGATTTTATGATATGTTGCGTGCTGCAAATCAAGAATTGTATCCTGGTTGTGAGGGTCATTATAATTGTCTATGGCTGCTCGAATGTTGAATATTAAGGCAGAACATCGATTATCAGAAAAGGCGTTCAATCTGTAGCTGGTTAATCAAAGAAATTTTGCCAAATGATAATGTTGTAGCAGACAGTTTTTACTCAACAAAGAAGTTGTTGCGTGGGCTTGGGCTCCAGTTAATAAGATCGATTGTTGCTTGAACAATTGTATGATTTATTGGGGTGAAGACTCAGAGCTGAGATGGTGTAAGATTTGTGGGCAATCGAGGTACAAAAACATGAAGGGGGAGCTAGTACAAGTAGGAGGAAAAGTGTGCCTTACAAGAGGATGCATTACTTTCCTCTTACTCCACGCCTGCAGAGATTATACAGATCTGAGGCAACAGCTGCTGATATGAGATGGCATGCCGAACATGAATCTAAAGAGGATGAAATGCGGCATCCATCAGATTCAAAAGCTTGGAAGCATTTCAATGAAAATCATCCTGATTTCGCTGAAGATATAAGGAATGTGAGATTAGGTCTTTGTACCGATGGCTTCCACCATTTGGTCAAGGGGCAACAGTATTCATGTTGGCCTGTGATACTGACTGTATATAACCTTCCTCCATGGAAGTGCATGAAAGATACTGCAATGTTTTTAACGTTTTGGTTCCAGGACCATCAAATCCAAAGGAAAAGATTGATGTCTTCTGCAACCGTTGGTGGCCGAATTGAAAATGTTGTGGGAAACAGGAGTCATAGCCTACGACATTTCTATGAAACAAAATTTCATCATGAGAGCTGCTTTGATGTGGACAATAAGTGACTTTCCGGCATATGCAATGTTGTCTGGTTGGAGCACTGCTGGACGTCTGGCATGCCCTCATTGCATGTATGATTCGGATGCATTTACATTGCAGAAGAGTGGTAAGCAGTCATGGTTTGATAATCATAGGAAGTTCTTGCCCCAAATCATCCTTACAGGCGTAACTTGATCGCCTTCCGGAAGAACAAAGCAGTCACAAAATTTGCCGAACCGGTTAGGTCCGGCACGGATATATTTGATACTATAGAGCATTTGGGGTTGATGTATGCATGGGAACCAGATGCAGATAGAATAAATGGCCGTATATGTAAAGAACATAACTGGAAGAAGCGAAGTATTTTTTTTGGGATTTGCCTTATTGGAGCACAAATCTCATCCGGCACAACTTGGATGTTATGCATATCGAGAAAAATTTCTTTGATAACATATTTAACACGGTGCTAAACATCCCGGGAAAAACAAAGATACTGCAAAGTCAAGAGAAGAACTTAATCAGTACTGCAGAAGAGGTGATTTGAGAAGGAGTGCCGATGGGACCTATCCTAAAGCCTGTTACACTCTTGACAGAAATTCACGAGAAGTTTTATGTAACTGGCTTAGAGGGTTAAAATTTCCAGATGGTTATGCCTCAAATATCGGTAGGTGTGTGGACATGCATAAGCTCAAGTTGTTCGGCATGAAGAGTCATGACTGCCATGTTTTCATGCAACGGTTATTACCTATAGCTTTTCGTGAGTTGCTTTGTGCAAGGCATTGAGGAGGAAATTTAATTATTTTATGCAAGCTGAGCGAATATTTCCTCCCAGTTTTTTTGACTCAATGGAGCATTTACCGGTTCACTTGCCATACGAAGCGAGCATAGCTGGTCCCGTGCAGTATCGCTGGATGTATCCTTTCGAGAGGTAAATATATACATATTAAGATATGTTGACATTTCAAATATTATTTCATTGCTTGAGAAATTGGTTAATTTTTTTCAACTTTACATATAGGTATCTTAAGAAGTTAAAAAATAATGTGCGTAATAAGGCAAGGGTTGAAGGTTCTATATGCAATGCACACTTGGTCGAAGAAGTTTCAGCTTTTGCCTCTCATTACTTTGAGGGTCACGTCCACACGAGGAGCCGAAATCTTGGTCGTAACGATGACGTATGTGTGGACGAAGGAGAACCTAATGACGGTAGAATATCAATTTTTAAAGGTATCGGCCGTTCATTTGGGGGCAGAAGTCAAGAAATCTTAGCGATATGGAGTATAATGCAGCACATTATTACATCCTAATGAACTGTAGAGAAGTCGATCCATATATTGAGTAAGTATATACTTCAAAATTTTATAATATACCATAATATTTAATTGCTAACAGAAGTTTTAATTTTTCATCCCATAAGGATGTTTTGTGATAGACAACGACAGATGAATCCCGACATCAGTCAAGTTGCAATTGGGCAGAATTAGAAACGGAGTTTGCTTACTGGTTTTATGAATTTGTGAGTAGTATCACTCAATCAATTTCAATAATGGCTTTTATTTTTGAATTGGATGTGAATAGCTTATTAATTTATAGGTAAACGGTCCATGGTTCACAACCGATAATATTTTCATTAAATGTCTATCGCAATGGCCATTGAAGACCGTAACAACCTCTACGGCTATTTTGTTAATGGGTACAAATTTCAGATTGAACGATTAGCAGCTTCAAGAGGCACGCAGAACTGGGCGTGTGTGTTAAAGGAGAAAGTGTTGGAGCAAATATGCAGGATTATTATGGAAAGTTAGTAGAGGTGGTTGAAGTTGAATATCCCGGTTGGCCTATGAAACGAACCGTATTGTTTCGTTGTGATTGGTTCGATCCGACAGTTCCTGTGGGCAAAAGGGTTCATAACGACTACAATTTGGTTGAAGTGAACCATCGACGAAGATTGCAGAAATATGAACCATTCATCCTTGCATCCCAAGCTCAGCAAGTGTTTTACTGCGGATATCCAAGTTTGCGCAACGACAAGCGAGATTGGTGGGCCGTTTCTAAAATCGTCCCACGTTCAACAATCGTATTAGAGGAGAGTTCATCAAGTCAATCAACGAGTGCCCTGCATTTCAAGAGGATGAGATGGAAATGCATGCAATTGAGGATGACACAAGGGCTCCTGAAACATCACTTAGAGATCCAAATGGTGATGTCCAAGAAATTGCGGATGCAAATGTTCGGTTTCCTTCCGATGATGAAACTGAATCGCAATCCGATACGGCATCGGATGTTGAACCAACATTTCACGAAACAAATGACACGATTAAACATAGAGGTTTTTTCAATTTAATTTTTTTTATAAGTGTTAAATTTTACATAGTCAATCATTAATCGTAATTTAATTGCATGAATCTTTAGTATTTTCAGTATGACGGGCAGAGGTAGATCTACCGACGATGGACAGAGTGAGCAGAGACGTAGCCCTATCGCATCAGATCACATGAGCATTGGAGATGGAGAATTCAGATCTACAGCCTTCGAGTCTCATAGCCGATCGGCACAGACCTCCGAGAGTTCTTCCACGTCGGCCGCATGTACTTCGACTGGATGCTCATGGGCTGTAAGTATATACTAATTAAAATATATGTTTATGTTTTAAGTCAATTACTTATAAACATGCATTTTTTTAACAGATTTATTGAGCAGCATATGTATCAGCCACATCAGCTCCATATTCAGAGGCGTGCAGATCCCAGTGGCTACGATTGGCGCCATGTATCTGTGGCCACGAGGGAGTTTTATTTTTTGAGTTTCAGGTAAACTTATTAAATATAATTTATCACTGATATAAAATTTTTAATCTTAATAAATTCAGAAACTAACTATTTATTTTAATGCAGAAAAAGTTTACGTGGGACCCTGCCATCCATGATGCCATTAGGGCAGCATGCTTTTGCGGATGCCGATACTCCGACATGCTTCATCGTTGGAGGTCATCGGGTCAGCATCCTGCGCATGTGCCGAGGGTATTTGGCACGAGTGGCAGCAGGTGTGGCAGTCCGATGGCTGGCGCAGGAGGTCCGCATCAGCCAGCACGAACCGCCGATCTGAGAAGGGCGGTCTGGCACGGGTCTCTCCTGCCATACTCGGGCTCCATTTCGATTCAGGAGCACAGACCGTATGGTAAGAAAACATAAATAATTTAATTACTAATTTAGTTATTTACAAATACTTACATTTATATCATTTTTTGCTTTTGTAGTCTGAGCAGGAGGGCGGAGATCCTGGTGAGTTTCGTCTATTCAGGGCGACACACACCAGGAGGGACGGTTCCTGGGTCAATGCGATCACGGGAGGTTGCGGTAAGAAATTAGATTTATGTTGTATCTGTTTAATTTCTAAAATTTTATTCAGAAATTTATTGATTCATTTATGTTGATTCTATAATTCAAAGGCACGAGTCGAGAGCTTCAGTCCCAGGCATCGCAGGTCGACTCTACTGATGGGGGACGCCCGTCGAACTCTCACAGGAGAGTCGACGTGTGTTTTTGGAGGCTGTTGGTGCCCAGCCGCGAGACCGTAGGGTCTATGGTCTGGGCACTAGAGCTTCTAGATATTTTTCTGGCTCCAGTTCGCACTATTCTGGCGATATTCCTCCGAGCGTTTATTCAGATCTATTATAGAGGAGGTTCGCAGGAGGTTCGGCAAGAGGTTCGGTATGAGCTTGCAGACATGAGAGCAGATGCGTTAGATGCAAGATTTGGTTTGCCAAATGTCGCAGGGTTCATTCCAGCCTCCGCAGCCTTCCCGTGATCGTGATAGTGCAGATTCTTGATGTATTTTTTTCTACTTATGTTTTGTATATCAAAATTTATAATTATTAATTATTTTTTTATATTATTAAAAAGTTTGTGATGAATGTTTCGATCAATATTTGAATGCAACGAAATTTATAACATTTTAATTTTATTTAAAAATTTTAACGCTATTGCGACAAAAAATTTTGTCGTAATTTTTTAAAAAAAATTAAATTATAATTTTACGACGCATTAGCGACACATTTAATGTCGCAATATTGCGACGCCAAAAAATGCATCGCAATATTGCAATGCAATTAGTCGCAATATTGCGACGCAATTTGGAGTCGCGAATGCATCGCTAAATTGCGGTGTATTAGCTTTTATCGCAAAATAGTAACGTATTTTTTGCGTGCGATGGATTGCTATTTGCTATTTAGTGACGCATTAGCGACGCATTTTGGCATCGCTAAAATAAATTTTTCTTGTAGTGAACTATACAAATTTCTATGAGGCTCCAACACTAAGTAAAGCTTACACACAAGGAGAAAAAGATAATAATTGTAAAGAGAGAGAGAGAGAGAGAGAGAGAGAGATTGAAGTTGGAGAAGAAGTCTTCTTGAAAATTTTTGAGTTTCTCTCATTTTACACATGCTATGTATCATAATTATAGATATTATCAACAAAAATAGGATTAATTTATTTATTATTTTGAACATTTGCCCAGTAGAAATAGGATTGATTTATTAAGAAAAAAGATACCCCAAGTAGATGGCTTTCACATTTGCCCAACTATTAACAAGAGAGAGAGAGAGAGAGAGAGAGAGAGAGAGAGAGAGAGAGAGATTGAATATTAGCAAAACACTACACGATATTCATGCACTGCAGCACCCAAATCTCATAGAAGAGTATGAATCACTTTTTTGAAGATAAAAGACATCTATTATGAACTTTGCAAATCAGTCAAACTTTATGCATGAGTAGATCGAATTTCTACCGTTCGGGTCACTTTGACATCCATGCATAAACAAAATGAATTAAGATATCCATTCTATAGTTCACCTGGCATATGTACATGCGTGAGAAGTTTGAACTTCCAATTATGGCCCCTTCCTTTTGTGAGCAGATTGAATCTCTAATCAATGAGTAAAAACTTAAGCCACATCCATTGACAATTCTCCATCACCAAGAAACTTTGGATCCTAAAACAGTGAGAGTCTCTCATAAAACCAAACATTCCACATGATATATTGAAACTAAAGTAAAAGACAAGTGACCCTTGGTAGTGATGTGGTTGTAGTGTCAATTAGTTTGAAGAGAGAGAGCAACTGATGTATTCCCATGCTCTTACGAAATGAGATGATAAGTTGGTAGTTTTCTCTATATATGAAAAACTATTTCTAAGTGGTTAACACCAACAAAAACAACCGCCAAGTTGTCTTTTGGATGAATGAGGTTGCCAGCTATATTTTTTGTAATTACATATATGATTTAAGTCAATAATTTCAACACAAACATTGGTCTTTCACTTGACAAAGTACCTAGGTGATTGGTCCATTACTTAATTGTTCGACTCAAATTAATGTTGGTGCAAGTAGATCGTGAATACTTTATGATTAACATTAGTAGAACATATTCTTAGACTCTTAAGCTTCTTGTAAATCTAGAGGTATTAATTTTTATGAGAGTTACAATTTTTAGATATTTATGTGGCAAGTTGATAGAGAAAAGTGTATTTATTTGGATTCAAGGGAACTCTAAGACTATGAGAATTTAATGGAAAGATAGGACAACATACTATTATGACATGGAAATAGTAAGATAGGGTTTTCTTGTTTTATTATGGATGGGGAGAATAAAACGCCTCCAATTTATTAAAAGTAATATGATGACTATCTACTTTGAATCTATATAGATATGGAGTGGAGATAAATTTGATGACTCAAATATGACTAAAGAAGTAGAAAATAAGGCATATTTTATAGGGATGACAATTTTAATTTGCAAATGGAGATCTATTACACCCCACCTTATGCAAGGATGGGAATGTAGGCATAAATTATTTTTATCCCCACCGGTATGAACAAAGTAGAATGAAAATAGGTATATTGAAAATAGGTATATGCCCATTCTGTCTCGTTTTGCCTACTCCACCCTATTTCTACCCTATTGACCGATATTAAGTCCTATACTTTTATATATTTTTATATTACTAAAGTATCCTTATAATATTAATGCTTTTTCAACTCTCATCTCCATTGTCTATCATCTTCATTTTTTTCAATTATACTATTAATTTTATAATTTTTACTAAAAAAATATATGTTGCCCAGATCTAGCAACCCAGAGGGGGGGGGTGAATTGGTTTCTTAAAAAATTTAATCGGTTATCAAGTATGTGCACTTATATTCTTTTACACGTGATTATCGTGTTGTGAAGTGAGTCTAATACAATCAATCACAGAAAATGAAACATAATCAAACACAATATTTATAGTGGTTCGGTGCAACCTTGCATCTACATCCACTCCCCAAGAACACCTTGGGTATTCCATTAGTCACTACTAGCCTAACTGGCTAGTAAACTTGTTTACGGGCACAAGCAATCAAGCCTTACATACTAGCCCTCCAAGCTAGTCTTCTTGTTTACGGGTACAAAGGGACCTTACAAATCAATCTGGGTAGACCTCTACCCAACCACGTTTCACAATTGTGAAACAAATCAAAGCATAAGTAATAGAATGTTTAATACAACAAGCTCCTAGATATGAGCAGATTTAAAGCAATAAAAGTACTTATCAACTTGAAGAGCTAATCCCGAAGTTGCTTCTTTCTTTAATGAATGCAGCAGCACAATAGAAGTCTTAGAGGTAGCTTTGAATGTTCTTTAATGAAGGTAGATGAAGCTTGAAGACCACTTGAAGAATCAGCAATAAATGAGCTCCGGTCGGTAAAAAATAACCAAAGCAATGCTTCAACAAACCTCAAACAAATCTCTCTTTCAAATGATTTTTCTCACAATCAATATTTTTCACTCTATCTTTTTCTTCTATTTTTCTTCACTCTTCTATCTTCTTTTTTTGTTGTTGTTTGTGCTCATTGAAAAAACTATTCATGTTCTCTATTTATAACTAGAACACCAAAAATAGAGCCATTGTGAGAGGAAGAAATCCGGCCAAGAGAGGATTCCAAATGGTAACAAGGAGTGTGAAAGTGGCATTCCAAAACATAGAGTCGGCATTCCAAAATCCTTTTAAGAAGCGCCCAGCCTATTGATTCAAGAAATTAGCATGCCAGAACTCCCAAATCGGCATTCCAATAAAAAAGTTGGCATCCCAACCACCAAGTGATAGGGAGCCGGCAGAGGGCATCTTTAAATTGGCATTCCAAAATTTGAAATCGACATTCCAGATTTTAATTCAAGAAGAAGCCAACCAATGTTGGTATTCCAAAATCTCATAGTCGGCATGCCAACAATGTCAAATTAGCATTCCAAAAACAATCAGCAGCAAGCTGGAATTTTGGAATCAAGGAGCCACAGAATTCACTTTGGAATTGGAATTCCAAAAACAAATAACAGGCAGCCGGTAGAGGACATTTTGGGATTGGAATTCCAAAAACAAGTAACAGGCAGCCGATAGAGGACGTTTTGGAATTGGAATTCCAACACCATCCATTAGTATGCCAAGATAAGAAGCCTGAGAATCGGTATAGAGCATTTTAGAATTAGCATGCCAATACCATCCATTAGTATGCCAAGATAAGAAGCCTGAGAATCGGCAGAGAGCATTTTAGAATTAGCATGCCAACACCATCCATTAGTATGCCAAGATAAGAAGCCAGGGAATCGGCAATCTCCAAATACAAGGGACTAGCCATAGGATTTATACAAACTGAGTAAGCCAGTAGTCCAAAGGCAACCGAATCTGATATTCCAAATCAAAGATTGGTAACCCAAGATTCAAGCATTAAGCATCCAATCCGAAGGTAATAGAGAATAAGTATAATCAGGTGATAATAGAGTTATAAATAGGGGCTTGTAGGATAATTGAATCCAATTCAAGA
Source organism: Calamus simplicifolius (assembly GCA_900491605.1). Taxonomy (NCBI): domain Eukaryota; kingdom Viridiplantae; phylum Streptophyta; class Magnoliopsida; order Arecales; family Arecaceae; genus Calamus; species Calamus simplicifolius. Next base: position 250,623 of record UESW01003913.1, on the reverse strand, counting down.
CAATGCAAATATAATTAATCCTGAAAGTTATTTTGTCAGATAAATCATATTATATCATGAATTACAATATATCTGGGATAGATGAAGTGTACTGTTCCATGATGAATAACCCAAAATTGATTGAACTTGATAGATACAACATTAGCACAATATTAAATTGATTTGCATAGTACTTAATTGATTAGCAACAAATTAAATTGATTAGCATAATACTTAATTATTTTGTGTTTCATCAAAATCAATATGGGGTCAACAATATATATACCGTTAAGGACAAGGGCGATAGGAAGGATAAAAACTGAACAAGGATAAAGCACGGATGAAGATTTATCATTCCTCATGGGGTGAAGATGGGATAAAGAAAATCTTTATTTACTAGAATAGGGTAGGGATAGGGATGGGGATTGAGGTCCCCAGTCTACCTCACTCAAGTGTCATCCTTAATATTTTGCACTATTGGGCAAACTGGAGTGAAGATAGTAACACTGTAATATCTCAAATTAATCCCACATCGAATCAAAAAGAAAAGTTTGAATAGCTTATAACTTAAGTTCACTTTGTATCAATAAGCTTGTACTCGAGTTTTTAGGGCCACATGAACTCAGTCCACTAACAAACCAATTAGATATGCACTTGGGCTTAGGATAATACAAATGGTATTAGAGCTGATCTAGGCGTATAAAATTTAATGGGCAGAAGGAAAGGACTATTCATGAAACAACAATAAATAGAGTCCCGCTATGATATGGAGTCATCTTTGCAGCATCAACAATCTCACTCAGGATAGATTCTAGTCAAAAGAAAAAAAATACTCAGTGATTTAGCTTGCTAACCGACTAATTGGGCCAATAGTTGGACTTGAGATGTTACAGTCAGCAAATTAGATATGTGATAAAAGTAGTAGTCAAAAATCATTTATATATCGTTAATAGAGGATAAGGTAAAGAGAAGGGAGGTCAACAAATACTAGGATGAAAAAATGAGAAATATTCCAAAGATACCTTCTACTTTTAGTCACCTTTCCCTGGATAGAGTAAAGCTAGCTAGGATCTAAATTGCTTATGTTCATAAGTTTATGATTCATTCAAGAACAATATTTCAATATTTCTTATTTAATAACTTTTGTTTTTTTTCCTCCTATAAAGTGCTCTTTCTCTCTCTCACACACACACAAAAACACACACACATTGATTCTACCTAGAAAGGCATGTATTCTGAACCAAGGCATTTTTTTTTTCCAAACTAGATTGTTAAAGATGTAAGCATTAATAAAATGAATATTGGCATGTATTCTGAACTAAAGCATTTTTTTTCCCAAACTAGATTGTTAAAAATGTAATCATTAATAAAATGATTATTGCATAACCACCCAAACTGGCCTAATGTGCATTGGTAGCTTGATGGAAACGACACTTCAATCCATTTTTCCGCCATGAATGTGATCTGCAAACCTGCATGAAATACAAGTTTTGGACGTAAATCCTCACTTTCTTAGCAAACTTAGTAACACACAAAGCATTGGATATGCTAACATATTTTTGCTTGCAAAGGAATCCTTAAGGATGAAATCCCTCATGGTCCCTACCATACTGCACAAAGGATCATCATGTTTTATACTAAGTTCAGTCGTTGTGGAATACATAGTTTGCAGTTAGTCTGCAATGGGACAATCAGAATGAATTCATGAAGGAGCTGTTTTCTTTCATGTTAGGATTTTTTTTGGCAACTGTGAAGCCACATTGTAAAGAGTTCTTTTGTAGACCAAAGTCCAAAACTGCAGTACAATAGAAATGACTGCTGTGGACAAAAAATTGTCCTGCAGAATATGGTAAAGGCCGTATGATTAGATATGCATGGTTATTTTCAGCGAGGGTGGCAACGAAGTCCATCAGACCACTGATCATTGTTCCAAAAAAATCAGATACAAATCCAATAGCCCTCTATGAATAGAGGATGAGCTGTGACGCATCTAAATTCAATCTCAAAGTGAATGTACTTTTGATTTCGAAACTTACTGCTTTATTGGTTTTGGTTAGGATTTGGATTTTATCACTTTAATCAGACTTGATCCAACCATTTATTATTGGATTTGGATTTGGATAATTATATTTAGGTGAAAACATTGTATCGATTCCAAATAACTTCTTGAAAATGAAGGAAGCATTAATTTGAAGGGAAATGATCAAACTAACTTTCATGTTACTATGAAATCATTGGTAAATAATGTGGTTGAAAGGATTTTTAACCAAATGGGAGCCCCTAAGCAAGTCCCAACAGCTGTTACCTGGTAAAAGAACTGTTAATAATTCATGAGCAGTGGAGGCAGTGAAATAATGGTTTTTTTATTTTTATTTTATTTTAAGGGCACATACCTGAAGAGATTGTCGGCAAGTAAAGGAGATTGGGAAATGACAGTGTGAAAGCATTGAACTTGCAGAGCCTTCCCAGGTACAAAACCAACTTCTCCTATATTATCTCCTGACACTCATCACATGCACACAGGGTGTATGAAGTCCCCAACCTTAATATTAAATTCAAACTACAGCTTTACATTGAAGAGGAAATATACTAATGGAGGTATCCTCAACATCCAATTACAATACATCTAATATAATTCTCCTGTGACTCAGAATGACATGATCTCCTCTTGCCTGTGTGTTTTGTGACTTTCGAGATGAGAATGATATGCTACACTTCGTTTCTATATTCCTCGACTTTGTCATTAAGTGTTTTGAGAACTGAAATATTTCCACACCAATCAATTTTTATTATGATCATGCATGTTTCCTGCAAATGAGAGGTGGCCATTGGCTTTCTGTAGTTGCCAATGTCTTTCAAATGTATTCAAGAGGCATTATCATATCTGCAAGGGAGACAGGTGCTGCCGATGATTCTGCCCGATGCTCAAAAAATTATGATTGTAATGTTATCATATACCCAAAAATCTACTACATAGATGCATGTGCATGTGGCATCTGTAAGTAGGCATGGATAGATGCTAGGGTATGCCCCTATGAAGGGACAGTGGAGGCCTATTAGGAAATGTGATGTTGATTGGCAAGATGTGAGATGAGAATGGGGGATGCACCACCACATGCATAAAGTGGAGAGATCACATGGGGTGGTGCCCTTGGCAGGACCAACTTATTATTCAGCCCAATAATCCTGACCATGTTCCAAGAGACAACCACCATTTGCACAACCAGATTGGCACATGATGTCCTAATTTTCTAAGAAGCTTCACCCACCAAATCGTCATGTGTCCAAGGGATGACAGAAGGTTGGGTGTTGGTGGGATCAGTCCCAAAGTCTTAACATTTTGGCTTGTAATGAGATCTAAAGGTGAAGCAGTGGACAAGCGAAATGACTGTGTTGAAGTGACAGTCTTGGATATATACTTGGCTACAAATTGTAGTTCTCTACCTTTCATTATATTTTGAAGATTGCTTACAAATGAATTGATAGGTACTACTAATTAGGCCCACTGTAAATTGGGGAAGAGAGATTTTCTCATAGGGTCAAATGCAATGCAACAGACTTCAAGATTCCTGTAGGATTATTGTTTAATTTCCAATACACTGATTGATGTGCTGTTTTAACCTTTTTGATCCAAATGATCAAAATGTTCAACATTACTTTTTTGACATACATGAGTAAGTTTAGTTGTTTGTTGTTGTTTTTAAATAAAAAGGAAAAAGAGTTCTGCCCTACAGTAGAGATAAGTAGTATTGGAAGTTGACATACAATTCATTCAGAATTTGCTGAACATTTTTCTGGGTAAAACGAAATTTAAAAAGAGAAAAATCGTTCTATATTTGTGAATTGTGTTGTCTTATTGAAGCATTATTAGTTATCAAAATTGATAATTCTTGAATTCTCTTTTTGATTCCCTGTAAACTGCTGCCCTTGTCCTGTGACAAATTTAAAAACCTTATTGGTGAAACAACTGGATTATTAGTTATCATTTCCTTTGAGGACAATCTATGGGCATCTTTGGTTTTCTCTTTGGTTTTGTGAGCTTTGGGAGTGAAGTTTATGAAAACTTAAAAAAGGTCTCCAATACCTATATATCTTAAAAGCACTCAAGTTTATGTTAACATGAAACCAGGGACTTACCGTGTTACAAGGTTTGCTTCCTGGGTGGGCAAGAATCTTTCAATCTCCTCATAACCAATCAAGGTTGGTGTTTAAGGTGCTTCACTAAACAAGCAACATACTTTTCCTAGATAAAATATAGAATGAAAAGATAAACTTTCCCTCGACGTTGCAAAGCCTACTTTTTATTGTTCCTCCTTTTTATGAGTATGACAAAGACGTAGCACAAAGTAAAAGTAACAATAAGGTACAACATAGATATCCAACAGGTGGAACTCACTCAACCAACTCAAAGATAATGCACCACCTCCAGTTAACAGGAGAACATCTGTCCTGCCAACCAAAATAGCCTCACACCATGTGAGGGTGGCCCTCTCCTCAATTAACACATGATTTCCTCCCAATCATGGAGTCCTTCAGGAAGATGGCCAACATTGCTGCCTCCAACTGCAAAATATCATTGATGGCAGTCTTTCTGAAATTGAAACAGATGGCTATCAGTTTGCTTCAGCCCATGATGCTATTGGATTGGATACAAAGGTGAAGGCCTTTGTAATCTGGTAGCATGGACTGTGATGTCTTGATGGTTTCCATTTCATGCTGATGGGAAGCATTGAGTTGGGATTCTTTTTGTGAAAACAATGTTGATCCAGATCCCAAACCAATTTTAAAAACAGTCTTCTTTGTTGAAAGATTCTAAGAGAGATTCTTCTACTCATCATACTGAACACAGATATCGAGATAGGTTCAGTTCAGACGGATCATTGAACTACTCACATGGAAAATTGAATTTAATTAAGGATGTCGTTGGCCATTAAACTAACAATTGTTGACTCCAGGAAGAAGAATTGGTCCCCTGTGCTACTTTACATCTACACAACAACACCTGCATATAGTGATATACACTATCATCAAAGAGAATCTCATTTGTTTAGTTCTAGTGGTCCTCCTCCTGGGCGTTTTCCTGCACTGCTGATGCTTATATTTGCTCAGAATGATATGCAACTAGTACAATATGCTCTTAGAAGATATAAGCTCATGTTCTTCCTTCAATCTAGGGGTCAGTTCTTTAGTCATGACAAGATTCGAACTTGGTTCACCAGGTAACACAATATGTAGAAGGTTTTCACTGGTCCATCTCAATGAGTGCTGTCACTCCTAACATGTGCATGGCAATGAAAAATCTCAGTCAGTACTCCATCACTTTTGACAAAACTTGTAAATGGTAATGGATCAAAATGATGTGTGCTTGTTGTACAGCATAAGGTCATGTTTTGTAATGGACATCCGCAACAGGTTTTGACAGTTGATGCTGGTCCCAAGAATCTCAATGCAAAGAACAGAGGCCAATTGCTGTACCAAAAAGCTGCCAGTGGGAAAGCCCAGGGATCTTGCTGCTCGGCTAGTTGTGTTGTTCCGTACACCAAGGCCCAAGGATTCATGTGGACCAGCATAGATTTTTTGGATTTTTCAGCTGTATGGTCCAGTGTGGAATTGTTGTCAAATAATTTGAAGTCCAAGCATTTGAGCCATCTAAAACCTGCAGTAGGATTAACTTGATACTTTCACCTTCAGTTACACACTAGAAATAGGGGCAGTCAACTCATCTTCTACATCTAGTTCATGTATGGTGTTTCATAGTTAGCATCACCCGAAAGCAAGGATCGGCAACAGATTGCCAATAGAATGTGATTAAACAGAGGACTTGGCGCTCTCACTCACCCAGAGAACATGAGTTTTATGGGATACAAACTCAAACCAAATTTTGCTGATAAATACTTTTGCTCCCCTGTTGCCAGCTGATGAATGACATATCAATTAAAGATTAAGCTTAGTTCATTCAAGCAATGGAAAAGCATCAATATCTTGGCATACAGTACATTCAAGCAATGGAAATGCATCAATGTTGGGCTTCATGGATAAGGTTCACAATTCTTGCAAACAGAAAAATCCAACGAGAAAATCAAGCTCTTGACATGACCTGCCATGCATCCATCAATGATAAACAAGAACAGATAATGGTATAAGCTAAAAAGAACCTCACAAATTTTGTCATCAAACTACTTCTAGTTCAACAGAATGAGCCTTCCAAAGACTTACAGAATGGAGAATTGTAAGCGATGTGGAGAAGGGCAGCAGGAGACGAGTTTCTTCAGCGCAGAGGTTGGTCATAGTAAAGGTGTGGAAGTTTCTATTCTGCAACTTGATCATTGCACTAAAATTACTGAATAAATAACTGGCAGCAGTTATACAAAACTGAAACTAGATTACAACAGATTACATCATTCAACAGAAGTGATGGTTACAATAATGGTTACAACAATCTATGATTCTCTTAATTCAGGAAAGTCAACCTCAGCCTGTAACACTGTCGATTTTCCAAATTTTGGAGCCGCTATAACAGTCAAATGCTACAGATTTGGCCATCCTATAGTCAGTAAATTGCTTTTGGCTCTTTTACCAAAAGGGAAAAGAGAGAGAGAGAGAGAAAAAAAAAAAAAAAATATGAAAAGATCTCCTCAGCATCTGTGATCACCGTCCTTCCTGTTTGAGGAGCCATTCTGGAGTATAACCAGTTTGCCATCCATCACCAAATGGCCTAGGATATAAAACCCAAAACAAGTGGCCCAGTGACCTGCAATCCCTCAAAAGTATTGCAGAGCAAGGACGCTTAATCATCGCCATCATTAGGCTGCTGCTGAACTTTTCTCAATTTTCTCGATGACCTGAAATTAGAGGTTCCAGGAGGAATCGGCGTCTGTTGTAGCATGCTGGCTAAATGGCTGTTCTCCAACATAACGCTGAGCTTCATCAACCATTGCAAGCCCTTTGAAATAAATACGAAGATCTCCTTCTTCACCTGCTTATCAATATCTGATTGAACTTTTGACATATGTGTGGTCAAGTAAAACATTAAAACCTATGCATGCTGCTGAAGGCTTACCCACAGAATTATAGTCTACGTCTCTGAAGTGTGAGAGCTAATATTGGTGATTCTTTAGTCCTATATCAATTACGTACTGAGAAAATCCTAAGTACGTAAACAAAATCAAGGAACTCAAATAGTACCTTCTTAACTAGTTTTTTAAGTGAGATTGGGAGTTGTGATATAAAGTAATAAGGGATTAGGAAAATAACGGTGTGTTGCTATAAGATATCTGATAAATTCTTGAGGGGTATATATGCACCAAGAAAATTCATTTTTTGCTCTGCGAAAGAAATAATGAATAAGTACAATAATATGAATCATTTACACCACACAACCTTCATCCAATCTAATTAAAGTTATCTTACAAATATAAGACAAGACTTGGGGATTTTTTATCCCAGTATGCCATCTCAGAAAAAAAAGGAGAGAAGCATATATGAGACGACACAATACAACCTTGTCTTTATCAAGGAAATATGCCACATGGTAGTGCATAAATATTACATAGCAATATAGGGATATAATATAGAAGCATAGGAATATAATATATTGTTGGGTAATGGGCCAAAATAGGCCTTGAATATCCTAATGGGCTTTGAAAGCCCATTACCTCCTTGTGTGTGTGAATGAGAAATTGTGGGGACATTTAGTCCTACATTGAAAAAATCAAGAAAGGAAGATTCACATATATGGAAATCACTTCCTTGAAGCTTAAGTTCCTTAGGTGCGAAGAGCGCAATGGGCGCTTTATAGGCGCACGCGCGTATGCGATGGGCGCAATGGGCACTTTGTAGACGCACTTTGCACTTCGCATTTGCGCATCGTCGCGGATCAGGATTAGAACTAATCGTTTATCGATCGGATGAAGGCATCGCTCCGATCAAGCCGTTGTGATAAGTGATCTTGAAACAGCGTATCAAAGCCGTGCAACCACCTATCTGATAAGGTGATCATCAGATCACGATGATGGAAAGGCATATCAGGATGAGGATAGGCTTATCTGATCGGCTGATCTTCATATCACGGCTATGGATCGGCTTATCACATCGAGTAAAGGATTATTGATCTGACCATTGATCATATCCGATCAGATCTAATGGTACAGATCAATTTCGAAGGGTTGCTTCAAAGGGGCACCTAAAAACCTATAAATAGGACCCAAGACCCTTCATTTTATTAATTTCAAACCATTCCGAATTGAGTTCAATCCGAATCAATTCTAGTCTTCTCCTCTCTTAGGCATTTGCATACTTTTCTAAGGGTAGTATAGTAATAGTGCATTAAAAAGAGAGTAGCATTCTTGGTTCGATATTTTGGTGAATTGTAGTGCTGCTTTCATCAAAAGGAGACTATTGTATCCTGGAAGACAATCATCATACTGATCGTAAGCACCATTGCGGAACAAAATTGTCTTAAGGACATAGAGTGTAACTCTAGCTTCAGTCTGATAGATTAGGTAGCCACCATCTGCCACACCCAACAATCTTAAGATAATTTTCTGCTACCATGGAAGTGCTGCTGCAGATGGCTACTATGATGACATCCGTTCAAGCCGAGAGACTGAAGAAATTCTTTGGCATGGATTTCAAGAGATGGTAACAGAAGATGCTATTCTACCTCACAACTCTGAATCTGGTCAGAGTACTGAATGAAGATCCACCTGTCCTGAAGGAAGAGGAGACCAACAAGCAAATCATTGCTGCGATTGAGGCATGGAAGCACTCAGACTTCCTTTGCAAAAACTATATCTTTAATGGTCTGGACAATACCCTGTACAATATGTACAGCATTATTGATACTGCCAAGGAGTTATGGGCATCCCTGAATAAAAAGTACAAAACAGAGGATGCTAGACACAAAAAGTTTATGGCTGGAAGGTTCTTAGACTACAAAATGGTTGACCACAAAATAGTTATGAAGCAAGTCCAAGAGCTCCAGATCATCCTGCATGAGATACATGCAGAGAGAATATCTCTCAGTGAGTCATTCTAGGTAGCTGCCATTATAGAGAAGCTACCACCATTATGGAAGGACTTCAAGAACTACCTGAAGCATAAGCGGAAGGAGATGGGACTTGAAGACCTAATTATCCGCCTGAGGATCAAGGAGGACAATAAGAGCCAAGACAAGAAGACAGGAGGACAACCTGCTGAGCCAAAAGCCAACCTCTTAGAAGGAAGAAAGAAACGCAAGTTTTCAGGTGAAGGCTTTAAACAGAAGAAGGGCAATCCAAAGAAATATAAATTCAAGAGAAAGTGCTTTGTTTGTAGAAAGCAAGGACACAAATCCAAGGACTGATGTTTCAAGGACAAAAAAAAGAAAGAGGTCAACATTACAGAAACCCTATCCCAAGAGGTATCCGAGATGATGCTGTCAGTTGTTGTGTTTGAAGCAAACATGGTTGACAAAGCAAATGAGTGGTACATTGACACTAGAGCTACCAGACATGTCAGCTCTGATAAGAGTATGTTCTCATCATATACTCCTATCAATGGCAGAAATTTGGTCATGGGTAACTCCGCTACATCCAAGATAGAAGAACTTGGCCGCATCGTTATGAAGATGACATCTGGCAAGGAGCTTCTACTTAATGATATGCTACATGTCCCTGACATCCGGAAGAATCTTATATCAGGCTCCCTCCTAAGCAAACATGGGTTTAGGATGGTCTTTGAGTCTGATAAATTTATACTCAGGAGATATTTATTGGAAAGGATTACTTGAATAATGGATTATTCAAGGTGAATGTAATGACTGTACACAGAAACCTTGAAAATAATAAAGCTTCATCTTCTGCTTATATGGTTGACTCTTTTTGTTTATGGCATAATAGATTAGGACATATGAATTTTAATTCATTATGAAAATTAATGAAATTAGAATTATTACCTAATCATGAAATTGATCCACACTACAAGTGTGAAGTGTGTGTTGAAGCTAAGTTAGCAAAAACAACATTTCCATTAGTAGAAAGAAATACGGAACCTCTTGACTTAATTCACAGTGATCTATGTGACTTGAAGACAATTCAAACTAGAGGAGGTAAAAAGTATTTTATAACATTTATTGATGATTCAACTAGATACTGCTATGTGTATCTACTAAAGTCTAAGGATGAGGCTTTAGAAATGTTTAAATGTTATAAGAATAAAGTTGAAAATCAACTTGAGAAAAAGATTAAGGCCATAAGGAGTGATAGAGGTGGTGAATACGATGCACCTTTTGATGAATTTTATCAAGAGCATGGCATTATTCATCAAACTACTGCTCCTTATTCGCCTCAATCTAATGAAATTGTGGAACGTAAAAATTGCACATTAAAAAGAAATGATGAATGCTATGTTGATAAATTCTGGTACACCACAAAATTTATGGGGAGAAGCAATTCTCTCAGCAAATCATATTCTTAATAAGATACCTCTTAAGAAGAAGGAAGTTACTCCATATGAGTTATGGAAAGGAAAGAAACCTTCTTACAATTACTTAAGAGTGTAGGGGTATCTAGCTAAGTAGCTATTTCTGACCCCAAAAAGGTCAAAATAGGACCTAAAACTGTTGATTGTATATTTATCGGTTATGAACATAATAGTAGTGCATATCGCTTTCTTGTGTATAAATCAGATATAACTGATATACAGAAAAATACAATCATGGAATCAAGGAATGCAACATTCTTTGAAGATATATTTCCAAGCAAAGGAAATTAGAAATAAGTTCAAATAAAAGAACTTATGATAATACTGCTAGTAGTAGTCATTAGGAAGAATATCCTGAAGATGAACCCAGACGCGTAAGAGACCAAAAGTTGCAAAGTCCTTTGGTCCTGATTATGTAACTTATATGTTACAAGATGAACCTCAGACATTCAAAGAGGCAATGTCTAATCCAGAAGCACCCTTTTGGAAAGAAGCTGTTAATAGTAAAATTGAGTCCATCATGCACAATCATACCTGGGAGTTGGTAGACTTACCATCTGGTATGAAACCTTTAGGGTGCAAATAAATTTTTAAGAAAAAGCTAAAGGCTGATGGATCAATTGATAAGTATAAAGCCAGATTAGTGGCTAAGGGCTTCAAAAAAAAAGAATATATAAACTTCTTTGATACCTAATGAGAATTCCTCTATTTTGTGGCATCGGAGATTAGGTCATATCTCCATTGAGAGAATTAAAAGATTAGTAAAAGATGGAGTACTTGATACTCTTGATTTTACTGATTTTGACACTTGTGTGGACTGCATAAAGGGAAAGCAAACCAACAAGTCCAAGAAAAATGCCAAGAGAAGTTCGGAAATACTGGAGATCATACATACGGATATCTGTAGCCCAGATATGGATTCGTATGGTCAGAGATACTTCATCTCATTTATTGATGACTATTCACGATATATGTATCTCTACCTACTTCATAATAAGAACGAAGCATTAGATGCCTTTAAGGTATTTAAGGCAGAAGTAGAGAAACAATGCGGCAAGCAAATTAAAATCGTGAGGTCAGATAGAGGTGGAGAATATTATGGTAGATACACTGAGAATGGACAAGCACCTGGTCCGTTTGCTCGGTTTCTTGAAGAAAATGGAATTGTTGCACAATACACCATGCCAGGGTCTCCTGACCAAAACGGTGTAGCTGAAAGGAGAAACCGGACATTATTGGACATGGTAAGGAGCATGATTGTCAGCTCTAACTTACCTAAATCCTTGTGGACTGAAGCTCTTAAAACTGCTGCGTATATATTGAATCGGGTTCCAACCAAGGCTGTTTCCAAAACGCCATTTGAGTTATTTAAAGGTTGGAAACCAAGTCTGCAACATATACGTGTTTGGGGATGCCCATCTGAAGTAAGAGTCTATAATCCACAAGAAAAGAAACTAGACCCAAGGACTATTAGTGGATACTTTATTGGATATGCTGAGAAGTCCAAGGGTTATAGATTTTATTGTCCATCTCACAGCACTAGGATTGTGGAATCAAGAAATGCAAAATTTCTTGAGAATGACTTGATCAGTGGGAGTGATCAATCTCAGTATTTGGCTTCTTCTGAGAAAGATCATTCAGTTATTCCAGCTTCCACTTCAAGTGAGGGATTGGTTGTTATTTATAGCACTCCTCAAACTCAATTAAGTGCCCAACAACCAGTCATTGAGATTTCACAAGCTGATGGTAATCTAGAAGATCGTGTTGTTCATCAACAATCAGTTGTGCAAGATACTCCTCAAGAGGTCATTGACACAACATTAAGAAGATCAACTAGAATAAAGAAATCAGCAATTCCTAGTGATTATGTTGTGTATCTACATGAATCTGACTATAACATTGGAGCCGAAAATGATCCTGAAACGTTTTCACAAGCCATGAGTTCTAAGGAATCAAACTTGTGGTTCAATGCCATGAAAGACGAGATGGAATCTATGGCATCTAATCGAGTCTGGGATCTTGTTGAGTTGCCTGATGGTGTAAAAGCCATTGGATGTAGATGGATCTTCAAAATAAAGAAAGACTCACAAGGCAACATTGAGAGATATAAAGCAAGACTCGTTGCCAAAGGATTCACTCAGAGGGAAGGAATCGACTACACGGAGACATTTTCTCCTGTATCCAAGAAAGACTCTCTCCGAATAATTATGGCATTGGTAGCTCATTTTGATTTTGAGTTACATCAAATGGATGTGAAGACCGCATTCCTTAATGGAGATCTAGAGGAAGAGGTTTACATGAAACAGCCTGAAGGATTTTCCTCTAGTGATGGTGAGCATTTGGTTTGCAAACTTAAGAAATCCATATATGGATTGAAACAAGCCTCACGTCAGTGGTATTTAAAATTTCATGATGTGATCTCTTCCTTTGGTTTTGAAGAGAACATCATGGATCAATGTATATACCAGAAGGTTAGTGGGAGCAAAATTTGTTTCTTGGTCCTATATGTGGATGACATTCTACTTGCAACCAATGATAAAGGGTTGCTACATGAGGTGAAACAATTTCTCTCTAAAAATTTTGATATGAAAGATATGAGTGAGGCATCTTATGTCATTGGCATTAAGATCCATAGAGAAAGATCTCGAGGCATTTTGGGATTGTCTCAAGAAACTTATATCAATAAAGTCTTGGAGAGATTTCGGATGAAAAATTGTTCACCAAGTGTTGCACCTATAGTGAAGGGTGACAAGTTCGCTTTGAACCAGTGCCCTAAAAATGAACTTGAACGGGAACAGATGCACAACATTCCATATGCTTCAGCTGTTGGAAGCCTAATGTATGCTCAGGTTTGCACAAGACCTGACATAGCATTTGCAGTAGGAATGTTGGGAAGATATCAGAGTAATCCAGGTTTAGACCACTGGAGAGCTGCTAAAAAGGTCATGAGGTATCTTCAAGGGACCAAGGACTACATGCTCATGTATAGACAAACTGATCATTTGGAGATAGAGGGCTACTCAGATTCGGACTTTGCTGGCTGCGTTGATTCTCGGAAATCAACATCAGGATTTATATTTATGTTAGCTGGTGGAGCCATATCATGGAGGAGTGCAAAGCAGACCTTGACTGCTACCTCTACTATGGAAGCGGAGTTCGTTGCTTGTTTTGAGGCTACATCGCAAGGTGTATGGTTGAAGAGTTTCATCTCAGGGCTTAGAATTGTTGACTCCATTACTAGGCCAATTAAACTGTACTGTGACAATTCAGCTGCTGTATTTTTGGCTAAAAACCATAAGAGTGGTAGTCGAAGTAAACATATCGACATTAAGTATTTAGCCATAAGAGAACGTGTTAAAGAGAATAAAGTGGTCATAGAACACGTTAGCACTGAATTGATGATAGCTGATCCTTTGACTAAAGGCATGCCAATTAAGAAGTTTAAGGATCATGTGATAAGAATGGGAGTTGGTTCCATGATATAATTGTATTGATAACAATTTGTACAAAGAAACTCTTATTTCAATCGTTTGTTTATTTCTCATTCAGGTGTACACGTTATATGACTTTTGAGAAATGACAAACTTTTCTTTTGGACTCTGAATAAACATATGGTTTATTCATTATGTTATGTTGTCACATTTGGAATGGTGTAAAGAAATTGAATGCATTGTAATACATAGAAGATAATACTCAATTATAGAGGACCTATCGCTATGATTCATGTATTTAGTTTCTTGTTCAGTGTTGATAAAATATACGGACCAAGTGGGAGAATGTAGTAACCTATCTTAATAATGGTCCTAATTTATTGACTAAAACGTATCTCCTATTAAAGTGATAACAGCCTCCCTCCCTTAATTCCTGAACGCTCGCTTGATGGGGCAAGCGTTGAAGGAAATGGGTATAAATAGGAACCCATCCTAAGGTTTCAGAACACGGTTCTCTAAGGTTTCATAACACGGTTCTCTCGAGAGAGATCCTAAAGTTTCAGAACAAGGATCTCGAGAGAGATCCTAAGTTCTCAGAACAAGGTTCTCGAGAGAGATCCTAAGTTTCTAAGAGAGAAATCTAAAGAGAGAAACCTAAAGGGGAGGCATTGGAATTGAGTCCCTGATCAAGAGCAATCATGAAGGCATACACCATCTGAATGCGAGAGCTCGTTGATTAGAAGACCGATCCATCGAGAGGAAGAGGGAAGATCAAAGGGAAGATCAATCGAGATCGTTAAGAAAGGAAGATCTCCCGTGCAGTCCAAAGAAAACCAGGAAGATCGGATTCCTTACCACCATTAAATAATAATGGCTGGAGGTAATTACGTTTAAGCAAATTAAGTCTAACAGAGGGTTGGCTTGGGAGAAGCATAGTCTTCTCCCCTGCTTCACCCAGGTTGGCCGGGGGAGGCCGCCGAGCCTGGTGGCAAGCACCGCCGCCCTTCACCGGCGGTGAATGGGCGACGGGAAGGGCAGGAGCTGACAATGGGTTGGGGATGGCGGGAAGGGGAGAGAGGCTTTGCATGAGCGCGTGAGAAGAAGGCTGAGGCCTTATTGGGCTTGAACCAGTGGGCTAGCTGGTTCGAGTTGGTTCTAAGCCTTGGGGGCTAGTTTTTAAGTTAAAAATAAGAAAAAAATGTTAGGATTTGGTTATATAATTTATGAGGTTTGGCTAAGGTCACTCTATATATGGAAATTTGTATAGAGATGCATGATTCTATTTCATCAAATATATAAATGTTCATGTTGCGTTGAAATAAAATAGGTTGCATGAGCCTAAGGAAATGCATTTATTTAAAATTATATTGATCAAATCTGACCTTGGGAACTGAACTATGGTGATGATAGTGAGTCTAGTTTTGATAATGATATTCAAATGGATTAATGGTCAAGGTAATCATAGAAAATTTATGACAAATGTAGGGCATTTTTGTAAATATTGAAAAGTAAGTGAAAACTTGTAAAATTAAAAAATAATTAAATTTGAGATAAAAAGCAGGGGTTGCTAGACACTAAGTGAGAGGGGTAAAAGAGTTATTTTAAGATTTTAGGCTAGAGAGGTAAAATGGTAATTTTTTGTTTATAGATTTTGATAAAATTAATTATTTATGTAGATTATAGGTGATCGCTACACATGTTGCATTGGGATTATGGGAGTAGTAATATGAGGTAGGAGTTCTATACCCTACTTTTATGTGATATATTTTCGTGACTTGCATGCTTGCATATATCATGTTTTATTATGAGATTTTTTTGCATGATTTGATAAGAGTATTATGAATTTTAATGATTTACGTGTATATTATAGTATATTATCTTGATATAAATGGTTTTGAGCTTTTTCATCGTGCTTACGAGTTTTGGCATTCTAGCGGTGAGATGGCTTAATGGTGCTATGGGGATGTTTGGAATTGACATATTTGGGGGAGATGGTGTATGTGATGAGTACTGCTGGTATGTGGTACTAATTTTGATGGTGAAGTGGAGTACTGTAGTACCATTACTAGCCTAGGCTGCGGCCAGAGGAAGGGCATGAAGGCCACGTAAGCTCGGTAGAACACAGTTATGGCAACTGGCATGACTGAGTTTATTACACTGAGTATTAGTGTATAAACCAACCTAGATAGGAGAAGTATCACCAGGTAGGTTATTGACACATAATACTAGCTCTTAAACGGAAGATGGTATGTACCAAAAATATGGCATTGTAATGCTTACTAAGGGAGTGGCTCACTTAATGATGTATTTACGGGGGCTATGGTAAGGGGTATAGAGGGAGGCCGAGGCATATTGCTTACTAAGTGAGTGCGACTTGCTTAGTGATGTCTTTACGGGCACGGTGGTAAGGGGTATAAAGGGAGGCTTTGGCGTATTGCTTACTGAGTGTGACTTGCTTAGTTGTCTTGCATACGAGGGCATGATGTATGGGTGTGGAGGTTATTATGAGGTGGTAGTATGATTATTCTGATGTGTGGAGGTAATGGTGGATATGTGGATGATTTGGGTGTGACTACGGTCACAAGGATGAGTTGGTGGTGGATGGGGACTCTTGGGTGGTTTGAATATTTCTTTTGAATATGGATTCTATTGGTTTCTCGAATAGACATATATCATGATATTGTTTGTTCAAACATATTTTAATTATACTAAACTATTTAATTGGCATATTCATGATAGAAAGTGTAGAAGTTCTATCGGACTTTTTAGCTCACTCCATTATATTTTTTTGTTTTTGCAGCAAATGAGGATGATGTATGCTTGATAAACCAAAGCCTTAGCGAGGGATCCCAGGAGTGAGATCAGGGAGTTATTGTAATTACTCTTTTTGGTGTATAGACTTTTGTGTATAAATCAGATGATGATGACATGTACAGGTTTGGTGATATAATATAGAAAACAATATATATGTATTGGTTTTATAGTTGCATCTCATGATATGTTCAGGTTGAGGTTAGCAGGCCTTGCATATTCTTGAGTTTATTTTAAGAGTACGCGGCCATATTGCAATGCTCCTAGATCGGGTTCAGGATTGGAGGTCGTGACAAAAACTATGATACTAATATTAATCTTAATGATCAATGAAAGTTAAATCCAATGAATAATGGGATATGGATGGGGTCATTGTATTAGAATTTATTTAATGATGTGTACTACCCATCTACTGACCAATTAGAAAAATAGACTGCATCTTATAGGTATTTTCATAGTAACAGTTGCCTTCAAATCTCAGAACGGCCTGAAATTATATAGCTTATAAACCCTCAGATTTATATTTAGAGTTTGGCAAAACTTATTATGTGCAACGACTTCTATCAGTGCTCAACTGGAAGATTTTTCTTTTTCCTGAATTTTATAAATTTAGATGAAATAAAGTATATGGTAGCTTTGATGCACACCATCACATATACTATTTTAAAGAATGTTTATCTCTCAATAAGGTATATAGTTAGCTTTGAAGCGCACCATCACATATACCATTAGAGCATTGTTTATTACTGATTCTGTGTCATCGGTGCATTTATGTTATCATTTTTTGCTAAATGTAGCACCTGGGCTCTGTCTTTAAAGGTATATCTTGAGATTTTCTATGTCACTCAGCTGCTCTGCATATTTGAGATGTAGGTGGCTATTATTGTATAAAAGACTTTAGTGAATTCCCTGCTAGAAAAGAATCCTAGCTGGCTTAATGTCCAAACAAAACAGGTCTATAATCTATTTCATCTAACTTTCCTCTCCTCCTATGTCCTGTAGTACCCCTTTTCTAAAAATTCATTTTCCTTATGTCGTCAAGACCACTTGCTTCATGATAGTTGCTATACCTTGTAAAGCTTGTAGAAAGGTCATGGTGCTGTCTAATCACTCTGTGAAAGGGTTCTGTTTGTGTAAATTTAAAACCATTCCAAACTGTCACAATGAGATGGCTAAAATTTACTACTACTTGTTCTATCTTAGCATGCTTATCCATTCAATAATAATTACTTCCACTTCCAATTTCTGTAAGCATGATCAGCTCTTAGATGTATTTAATGGCCTTCCCATGTGTTTTTTTTTTTAAAAAAAATCAGGTTGTACTATAGATCCTTTGGCTTTCTGATACTAATGAATCTTTTAATGAAAGCCAATTATAATAAGATTAATTTCTCAATTTGTATATTCTCTGACCCAACATGATTATTTAGTTCATTTGATTGTCAAACTCAAATCTGCTGTGGGAATTCCATTCCTCTGAGGAAAAGGAACAAACATATAGGACGTTGACTGTGAAATAAGATGAAATAAGTTTCAGTGAATTGTGCTGATTAAACTATTTTCTAAGCTAAGTTGAGCCCATCTATGTCAGTTTTAGCCCCTACAAATAGATCCATAACTTCTGCACCTTAAGCGATGGAGTTGCATATGACCCTGTGTTAATGTTAAATTTCATTGTAGGTTTTTTCCGTAATAACTTTGATACCTCTCCTTGCATATCCTGTGCTTACCTATTACTTTTGCCCTTTTTTTAGGTTAGGGAAGAGAAAATTTATGACTTTATTTGACTTATCAGTCAACAACTTCTCTAAAGATATCTGTTAAGTGATGGCTTCAGGACAATAAAACTTCTAAATGGATAATGGTGATTGAAAGGGCTCTGAATTAAAGTCTCAATAGGAGATATCACTTGAACTTGACTGTTCTTACTGCACTTATTATATTGATGGTCCGAATTACTCCACATAATTGGATCATTTTTAATTTGTATGATAATTCTTATGTGATCGGAAGGGAAATATAAGATCCCTTGCAGATTGAGTGTGGCGTGCCAAGTTCTGTCTAAGAGAGCACTCTTAAGTCATTCAACTTTTCTTTTCAGTTGTCGCTCCACAATATCATACCCTAATACACTACACAATTTGAAAAAGAATCTGTAAGGGCCTTAAAGTCCTTAATATCATCGTAGTATCCTCTTAAGTTCATCTGTGAACAAAGATCAGAGGAGCCCATACAGGAAAAGGGCTTGGTTTTATACAGAATGGTTACAAGGGAGAGGAGAGAAGCCTAAGGTATTCTTTATGAGATCTAAGGATTTGAAGCAGCATAGGTGAGAACTCAGCCTTATAGCTGAGGATACTGGAAAGGCTTTGTGAAGTTAATACCAAATTATAAAGTCCTATAGGCAAACTTTTCATTTTCCTTCATTAATCTCTAGCTGTTTCTATACCCTTGGAATAGCAAACTCCAAATTCATGACAGAAATGCATCTCGGTTGGATAAAAATATTTCTGTTTCACTTGTGCTTCAGGTACCTAATTTTATGCCGAGACAATCATCATTAATCATGAAACATACATAACTAGCATACATGGAAGAATCATCTTTCCTTCTCTTGGCAAAGCTAGTTTCTGCATATTTTCACACAGGCAATTCTATCCTAATAAATCATGCCACGGACTTAACCAATATACATGGTGAAACCATCTTTCCTTTTCCTGGTAAAACTAATTTCTGCATATTGATTGATCTGTTTTAGTTTGATGGAAGCAAAAAGAACAGTTTCATTACCTGTTTTGCTGAGTTCCCAAAAGGAGATTGACAGTGTTCTTACATTCGTTAGGTTATAACATTTGTGCATATCAGGAAAGGTAATATTGGTTTCTGTTGTGCAGGAGCGGCCTTCAACAAAGGTTCATGCTGCACCTGGTGGCAGTTCTTCCCTTGGTTACCTCTTTGGTGGTGGTGGTGGTGACAGCAACTGATGAAACCGTTGCTGGCTAGAACTCTGAGAATGTATCAATAAAATGAGCCGTTGTCATTATTGTTGAGACCTGCTGGTTCCAAGCAAACAATGTTTGCATTTTATTGTTGAAGACCAATCATGCACTATTATTGATTAAAAAAAGCATATGATATAGTACCTAGAGAAATAATATAATGGATTTTAAAAAAAAAATAAGTTACTAAAAAATGTATAAAATTAATAAAAGATATGTATGATAAAACAATAACTATTGTTAAAACAACAATAGAATAAACTAATGAATTTTTAATTACTATAGGTTTACATCAAAGATCTGCCTTAAGTCTACATCTTTTTGCACTAGTTATGGATGAATTAATCAAATATATTCAAGATCATATCCCATGATGTATGTTATTTATGATATGGTCTTTGACTGATGAAACTAAATCTGAACTAAATGCGAAATTAGATATTTGGAAAGAGGTTTTAGAATTTAAATGTTTTAAGATTAATAGAACTAAAACTGAATACATGAAATATATTTAGTGAAATTAGAAATACAAATAAAGAGACAGTGAAGATTGCAAGCTAAAAGATATCAAAAAGTGAAAAATTTAGATATTTAGAATCAAGAAGGTAAATAGGTGACGATGGATTAAGTGAAGGAGTACTTCAATAGTACTGTATGATCGACGCATCCCATTAAAATTGAAAGAAAAATTTTATAAACCGCTATTAGGCCAACTATGCTATATGGAATAGAGTGTTGGGCAATACTGAAACATCATGTGAACAATTAAATGTAACATAAATGTCTATGTTAAGATGAATATGTAGTAAAACTTTAAAAAATAGAATTAAAAATAAATATTTATAAAAAAAATGATAGTAGTCCTAATTAAAAATAAAATGAGAGAAAACCGATAAAGATAGTTTCGACATATACAACAACAATTTTTAGATGCTCTAGTTAAAAAAAAATGATCTTTTAATAATTTATGATACTAATAGAGATACATATAAACTAACATGAACAAAAATAATTAAAAAATATATAATTATTTATAATTTAAGTGTCGATTTAGTCCTGAATAAAGTAAAATGGAGGAAGCAGATTCATGTAGCCAATCTCATGGAGTTGAGTTGAGACCAATCATGTACTATATGGCATAGCAAATAAGCTGTTTTTGGTGGGAATTAGTTTGCATAACTGATGAAAACTTCATTGCTAAGACAAAAACATGTCTCCATTCATTCTTAGTGTTTGTTCTCTAAAACTGGTGTTGTTCTGCACTATATTTTATTTTTTCTATGGATTGTCTGGTTTCACTGTGCATAGGGTTATAACTGTACCTGAGTAGTCCTGCTCTCTCTGGGTTTAAACAAGTGTACTCAATCTCTGTCCCCTTGAACAACATATAGTCAACTTCAATTCAAATGCAATGATTGGTGCAACGATAAGAATGCTTTATCATGACCTAGGTATTACAGAAACAGTTTTCCGATTTGCCCTCCAGTTAACTCTGTCCAGTTGACTCTGTTATTTACCATAGAGCGGTTCATGAGGCTCCATCAATTGGTGCAGCAACCTTGCTATAGCTGGGTAGTCGTCAAAGGTTATACTCTTTGCACTAAATGACGTGCTCCATGGGACTATCTAGCGATTGTAAGAGAACGAGATGCAGATCACCAGAAACACAGCAACTCAAAAATCAAAAAAAATTCAATTCCCTGATTTTTAGATTATGTTCTGTATCCATTGGATTGTATGACCGAAATTATGTCAGCAGCCACATCTGCACTGCTATAATCAGATAATTTAGAGGTCTACTCTACAAAATTCAACAATCAATGATCACCCGAGATAAAAATTGAGTGTTACGTCAAAAACTAATCACTAAAGCTTACAAAACTAGTTGGACTTCATTAAAGAGGCTTCTTTTGAAGAGAGCATACCCTTTCATCATCATCTAAATCAAATTATCTTCTCAATACTGACAACTCGGATCATTGTTCTGAGGAATATTGACAAAGTTCAGCGTATCATCAATCCTTGCGTTGCCTGTAGTCCTCCTTCAGAAATCTTGTTAGCTTGGACGGTGCTGATAGCATTGGCGATGTTGCCCTGAAATGTTAAGGTTCAACAGATAAATAATTAAAAAACATCAGTTGCATGGCTGGATAAAACACATTCAGATTGCTTTCTTTAGAAATTGGAAGGGCACCCAAACAACCAATATGATACAAGGCCTTCCACCATCACAGGTGGGGCCTGACAACTATCTACGTGGAAGCACATGGTCAAGCTGGGAACTGAATCCTGTATGACAAACAAGGTCAGCACAAGCCTAAAGAACCTAAGGACGAAAATTACCCTCCAAGCTCCCAGCTTAGAACGGAGAGTTTGCCACTGTGGCGGCCCAAAAACCCGTTCGGTACATCGGCTGCACATCAAACAATGAAACTTCACGCATCAAAAATAATTCTTCGACTTGAATCCAATTGCACAGTATATAACTTGTCATCTTCATCCCACAACACTAAATAAAATCAATAGAACAAAAGAGCATTCACTTAGATATAATTACCTCACAATCACAATTTGGTTCATCTGATCCATTTTACAGTCCAAAGTTTGGAGGTAATTGCTTTCACAACCCAATATTCTACCTCCTCGTCTGTGATCTGAATGATAACTTACTTAAATGAGAAGCAACATTTTTTTTAATAAAAGGCAAGCTGCAAAGATATGCATTACCTGAAGTGTGTCCCTGATGAGAGCATAAGGAATTTCACCAGAATCATTGGAACTGAGGTCTAGCAATGACATCAACCTCATTTTTGTTATGCATTCTTCATGAACCAGACCTGCAGATCCCTCGTTAATAGAAAATTGGACAAAACTATGGGTGTTAAAAAGCTAAAACTCACGCATCATACCATAGCTTTTCAGTAAAGTAGAATTTGCAGAATGAAAATCTAAGTAGGCATCAAGCCTTTGAGTGAGAAAGATCTTTAACAGCTGGTAAACCAACGCATACTTTCCATCTTTTTCCAGCTGCCCAACAGCAGGCATGTCTAGCAGATCACACTGCAAGAACATCATATATCTGTCATTGCATAAATTTTAAATAGTAATGAGATATAGAAAATAAATAAAATATAAATTACTGCATCGCTGAAGGCCTGTCAAAAAGCATGCAGACACAGAGATTGCCATGTAACATGATAAGTCAAAGACCACCCAGATTTGGGTAACCTCAAACCGAGCCCAATCATGAAACTTGGGTTTAAGTTGCCTTCTGGATCTGATAAGGTCATCTGGGTGGTTGGGTGAATATGAAAGTCAAAGCAAGAATGAAGGCCTGTCAAGGTCTTCCCGTCAACAGTCCTGTCCTCATTGGGGCTGCTATCAGCAAGAATAATTTCTAGATTCAAGCCAGCTAGCTGCCAGTGGAGGGCGTTGTAGAGGTAACAACAGCTCTTCCTCAGCTTTATGTTAAGCTTACAATTGCATATTGAAATTATAGCAAGCCCTTTGTTGAGACCACTCTATGAGCTTATACATGAATCAGCATTGCTTTAACACAAATCAGGCTACAAGGACATGCCATGTAGTCTCGAAGCGCAATCGCCAAGTAGGGTGATCATCATAAATGGATACCAATGAGCTGAGGAAAACAGGATTGTTCCAATAGACTTGAGAAAATTCATATAATGAGAAAATTCACTTATTACAAAGAAAGTTACATTATTGCAGATGAACAAATCAAAAACCAACAAGAAAAAACCAAAGCACCAAATCCTAGGTAAATAATATTAACTTCAAAAATCAAGATCTTCCATATGATTTATATCCACTCTGTTGAATAAAATCCAAGCTGATAAATATACTTACTTTACATCCTCTTTATAGCAAATATGGAATACATGAATTCCTTGCAGCTATGAGACTACTCCAAACAGATCTAAATTTCAATACAACAGACCATCTGCAACCAATTACAACAAATAGCATCTTCTTAGATCTTGTGTCCAACGCTTAAGCTACATTTGCAAGCCATTTAGGAGATCGATATGCCTGAATTAATAATTAATTCACGCCTTCACACCAGTTGAGGATCTATGCAAGAAAATCATATCCATTGTACAGCCAGTCTCAACATGATTATAAGAGTAGTTTTTCAAGCAAGAAATCTGAATATGGACTTACCCCTTACAATTCTCAAACCACCTCCAAAGTTATTAGGGCGGGCATCATTTCATAAAAAGCCATGATTCGTACCCCCCTCAACATTCATGTCCCATAATCTCCTTATTTTTTGAGCATCCTTCTTAAGTGGCCGGCTACCACCCATCTCAAAAGGGATGTTTCCATCATCTGTTTAGAACCTCTACAGTGCTATGCTTTCTAGAAAGCCAGCAATGGGTCCACCAACGTATATTTTCTTCTTCAGAGATAAGGAAGACCTAGTAACCAAAATGGTAATCCAGGTTCAGACCATCTTCTTCCCCTGAATATTTCTTAGGAGAGGATCTCAACTAGCTGACAGCTACTTAATGAAAGGACGTGAAGAACCCTAGAGCAAACTAAATTAAATGTTGCAAAAGATAATCGCAACCTCAATGCATTGTAAGAACAAGATCTAAAACACATGCATCTGCCCAAGACATCTGCTTTCTTACATGATATTCTATTGTCAAAAAAGAAAAAAGAATGACCAAGAAACCAAAAAATTGAATTTTAAGGGAAGAACATTTGCAAGTCAGTGTAAATGCAGCACAAAAAAGGGTTAAACATCAGACCGCAACATAAAGAGATAGCCCAGCAACATTTAATGAACAATCACACACACATCTAACATATATGTTATAAGGAAATCTGCTGAATATTCATGATCATTTTATAATTCAAATAGAATATAGTTAATATACTTAATAAAACAACAGATCTAGAATAGAGAAACCTGTAGCACATAAATTATTCATAAAATTAAAATATAGTGTTGGTTTCTCTAATTAGAACCATGCATTTCACAGGCTAAATGCTTTAAAATTTGCAGACTCTCAACTAGCATACCTGAAATATGTCTGGAGAACTCACAAACTCTATAACAGCCCGCACAGCTTCCTCTTTGGCCTCATTCATCATATATGACTCCTCATCAGCACCAGAAAAAGTCGCTAAATACTTGTTCAGGAAAGCAAAAGAATCTTTGGCCATACTGCAAGTTTAGAACAAAGGAAAGTTCAAAAAGTCAAGTATACAAGAAAAAGTAATAACAATAACATGGTCTTCTATCTGAATGTTCACCTCTTGTTGTCCTTTAAAATGTTAGAGATGGTGAGGAAAAGCTCCCTTTGATCCATTTTTCCAATATTCCACTCCTGCAGAAAACTATCTACCTTTTTGAAAGAAGGTATAATGCTTTCAGTAACTTTTCCATTGGCCACCAAATTAAGTGCTTTGCTGTAGACATGGAACCTGCCGTAGGGATTCTCTAGCAGATTGTACAAATTAAACAGGCTGTTTGGATCATGAAGACCTGTAAGAGATCAATGCAACCGGAGGAGAAAAAAAGAACATAAGAAACAATAGTTTGTTGCCTTACATCTTCAAGCGAAAAGCAGGTTTATCATTTGGCTGCTGGATAACTTTTGCAGAAATAAGCTTCGCTATCTCTAGTGCTTCATCAGGAATACTAGTTCTTGTGACAAGGTTGCAGATAACAGTGAAAATACATTCCAGATCTACAAACAAAAGAACAAACAGTAGGCTTTACTCAAAAAATCAACAAAAGCAAGTAAATGTCAGCCCAAGAGAAGTAAATATCTGAGATTTGCTTAGCTCATTACTGAATGCTATGAGCACATAGATATGATTATTTTGGGAGTCTCACAATTCTTAGATAAGAGAATTTGATTTTTCTTCTCCTCAATGAAGTCAAATATATTGTTACAGACAAAGTACAATAAAAATTTACAGGACATTTAGAAAATAATTGAAAATTTGGTCGGTGTGTTACTTGATGCACAAATACAGGTTCAAACACTATAATACTTTAAACCACCTGGAGCAATAAATCATGACTGTAACAATAATATAATTCTTCTATAAACTGAACAAAACAAAAAGTTGATAACGTAACCAGGGCGCAGGTGATCCTTGTTGCAATAGTTTTATTGTAATTAAATCAGGCATTAAAAAAAAAGGCACCCAAGATGCCTACAATAAAGGAGGATATGTGATGAAATTCTCAGCATCATTAAAACTTCTTCCTATTGTATCTCAAATAGTTATGCACAGTTCACCATATCACTCTTTTTCAAACTGTATTGCAACTTGCATGATTATATTAATTTGTTGAGGTTCCAAACACAAAACAGCCACCTAATCATCAGATAGATATTATGGAAATGTACCAGAAAGGAATCCATGTCTGTGCATGTTTAGCTTATGAAGCTACAGCGAGACATTGTTAATACTAGAATTCTTTACCTAGAAAATGGAAATGTTACCGCATTATTAGCCACCTTTTGTAAAGTAATTATCTTAAGTTTGCTTTTGGGAGTTCCCATTTCCTAGAATTGTTAGATTTAATTATTTATAAATCGTAGCATCTAATTCTCAGAAAAAACCACAGGAATGAGATGATTTAAGCAACCTGCTATGACCAGGATATGCATGCGTGCTGTCATGTTTCTGTTCCAAATTCAAGGACTAAAGTTCAGAGATACCACACAACAACAATGATGCTATTTCAATAGAATAGTTGAAAAGAAATCAGAAATATCATCAGCTCTCAAGAAACAGTTAGCACAGTAAAAGCTAGAAATTGCTGTAGATAATCCAATTGGTTTCCAAACTGCATCAACCCATGGAAGGATGTGGTCACAGTTTAGCACATGATAAGAATTGGACAAAAATACCACAGATCAGGAAATGTTATGTCAAAAGAAGCAAATAAAGAGGCATTCTTAGACAATCCTAATTGGAGATAAACATCATCTTGCAGCATGCTATGATAAGTCAATATTTCAGCAGACCACTCAGACTTTGAGAAAATAAGAGCACATGGATGTCAAACATTTTACAGTCATGATGATCATTCAGCTTATTAATATGTATTAACCTAAGAACATATAAATATCACAGGTAAAAAGGCAATAAAAATTCAAGAGTGCATAATGATAAGCTATGGATCCTAACTACCAGTCATCCAATCAATATCGTAATCACCTTTTATCTGATGAACAATAAAACTGATGGATGCATACCTTTCTCTGACACTCGTGAGACCACCAAGTCTCCTGAAGTAAGCATTAGAGATGCCAGATCCAACCATCTACCCATAATTATGCATTCCTGGGCTTCAATACAAAGTCCGGTCACCTGAGGTTCTGCAACCTATCAAAAAGTAAATAGAAGAAACAAAACAGTTAAATATCAGATGCTTCAGTTCTTAACGAGAGCATTCCTCTCTTAATTACAGAAAGCCCAAAACCATCAGGAAA
The DNA here is from genome assembly GCA_900491605.1 of Calamus simplicifolius. Lineage (NCBI taxonomy): Eukaryota > Viridiplantae > Streptophyta > Magnoliopsida > Arecales > Arecaceae > Calamus > Calamus simplicifolius. The sequence continues at coordinate 223,458 of UESW01003913.1, read as the reverse complement.
TAGCAATGTTCACACAACAAACTCGACTATAAATAAATCATAGGCTTCATTTTTATTTGAACAATATAATAAATTCGCATTAGCCCTCTGAAGTAAACCTCTAAAAGGCTATTGGTGCGAACCCTGGACATCATTGCTTTTCCTTGCCCAAAGACTTTACTCGCACTAAAGATACAATTTTTTCAAGCATGTAAACTGTTGATGCCTAGGAATGATTCCAGTTGTGTACGAGATGCAACTTTTACTTCTGTTTTTCTGATCAATTCTACCTTGAAACAAAATAAAGCCTAAAAAGCAAGCGAAAGAGTGGTGTAAAGAATTTTGTAGCTGCTGATTACTTAAAAAATAAAACCACCCAAATTACTTGTTGACTTTTGACCATTAAAAAAAAGGAAAAAAAGTTAAAAAATAAAAGGGGAAACATTAAAGGTGCGTGGGACGTTGGAAACGTTGGAGTCGTTGCGGAGCGTTCCGCGAGCATGCATTGAATTCTTTTATTGTGCCAACGTTCCGATTTAAACGGTAACAAAGCCTAACGGATAAAAATATCTTTATATATATATATGTATATATATATATGTATATATACATATATATGTATGTATATATATATGTATGTATATATATGTATGTATATATATATATATATATATGTGTATATATATATATATATATGTAGGCTAAGGAAAAAAGAAGATAGAGGAGGTAGAAAACAAAAATCCAAATCCTAAAAGATCTATTCGATTGTTGAAGATCTGTTGCTGCAAGTGATGGGATTTGAAAATCTGTCTCAACAAGAAAGTCTATCTCAACAAAGAATATATCTCAACAAGAAAGTCTGTCTCAACAAGCTACTGGTGATAAAAGATTTATTTATCCTTTTTATTATATTTTTTATTTGAGCATCTGAAGTATCATTGGGTTTGCACCTCCACCCGATCGTGCTCGCGGTAGGAGGATCGGATCGAGCCGGGTCGTTGTACCTTGGGGATAAATCGCCAACAACCCGCACGAGGGGACGAAAACTTGTCCTTAGGGCAGTATCTAACATGCCTCGACCAGTTTGATTCCTTTTAACTTTAATTTAGATTTTGAATTTAAATTTTAGATTAATTATTCTAGCATTTTCTAAAAAGATTTTTTCAAAATTCAAAACAATTTTTCTAACAGCTAAGGACAAATTTTTTCTATCATTAGAAATTGCTAGATTTTATTATAAGTAATTTCATTTTTAAAAAAAGGAGTTTTGAATTTAAAATTTAAAATTCAAAATTCAAATTTGAAATTCAAATTTTGAAAAAAAAAATTGAAACTCAAATTCAAAATTGATTTATTTGAGTTAATTTTTGCTTAGTGGTTTATTATAATTAAAAGTAGTTTCTAGATTTAATTCTTTTGAATGAAATTTAAAATCTAAAAATATCTGAAAAAAATTATTAATTTAAAAAATTCAAATACTTTTTGGTTGTGCAGAACGAATTAAGAAACCAACCTTTTCAAAATGGGTTCTAATGATCTTAGTGCAATTAAACCTGAAAAATTCAATGGATTATTCTTTAGGAGGTGGCAAAGTCAAGTAAAATACTGGCTTACCACTTTAGGTTTATTTTCTGCCATAATTATCAGATCCCAAATCTAACACTCAACAAGGTTCTTCTAGTATAGTTGATACCTCAACTTCATCAAAAACACCCCAAGAAATAGATTTTTATTGTAGACATAGAATTTTAAGTGCCCTATCTGATAATCTATATGATGTCTACCTTCTTACTAAAACTGCTAAGGAACTATGGGATGCTCTTGAGGCTGAATATGGGATGGTTGATGCTGGTTTAGATAGATTCACTATCTCAAAATTTGAAAAATACATAATGGTAGATTACAAACCCATTAGTATTCAAATTCATGAATTCCAAGATTTTCTTAGAAAGTCAGAATTGACTGGTTGTAGTTTTTCTGAAAACTATAAGGTCCAAGCCTTAGTAGATGCTCTTCCACCATCTTGGTCATCCTTTGCTCGAGAGCCAAGTCATAAGCAAGGTAGCTTGACCCTAACAGAAGTGATTAACTCTATTAGGATTAAAGAAGAACACCAGCTTAAGCTCAATCAAAATCAAAAGACCGACCTTGGACCTAAAATCCATCTGACCAAGTCAAATCCAACTCCAAATCAATTCAAACCTAAGGGAAAGAATTTTAAGAAAAAGAAATTCCAATCTAGATCTAACCAATCATACAAACCTCCTCAGAACCGATCAAACCAGAACCGACCGAATCAGAAGTCAAAGAATTATAAAGGCACATTTTGCTTTATGTGCGGAAGGACAAATCATATGGCAAAGGACTGCTACCACCGAAAGACTGAACCATTGAAGAAATCATCTAAACCATAAGTTAACGTAGTTGAGAGTGATGCTGAGCCTTCTTTTAGGTTGGTAAATTCAAAATTCTTAATTAACGCAACCCAATCTTCTTGTGATTGGTGGCTTGATTCAGGAGCTAATGTTCATGTTTGTTTTGATCGCTCCTGGTTCTCCACCTTTCAGGAATCAAGTGGAGGAGGTATGACACTTGGGAATAACTATTCAGCACAAGTGCTTGGGAAAGGTCAAGTGGATCTAAAGATAACATCTGGAAAAATCCTAGTCCTTCATGAAGTGCTGTTAGTTCCTAGTGTTAGAAAAAATTTGATTAGTGGATCTCTTCTTATATCTAGAAGATATAAAATTGTTCTAGAGTCAAATAAAGTTGTAATTACTCGTAATAATGAGTTTGTTGGTAAAGGTTTTGTATGTGAAGGTCTTTTAAATTAAATGTATCCTCTAAGTTATCTAATAAAAGTTCTTTTCTTTTTAATGTTGAATCTTCAAATGTTTGGCATAGTAGACTTGGTCATGTGAATTTTGATCGTATTCATTACATGACAAATCTTAATCTAATTCCTAATGTTCATGTTGATAGAAAGTTTAAATGTGAGATTTGTATTCAAGCTAAGATGCCTAGAAAACCTTTTAAATCAGTAAATAGGAGTTTAACGCTTCTTGAATTAGTCCATAGCAATGTATGTGACTACCAAGTTTTCTACACAGGGAGGAAGTCGTTACTTTGTAACATTCATAGATGACTTCTCTCGTTATTGTTACATATATTTGATAAAATCTAAGGATGAAGTATTAGATAAGTTTAAGATTTATAAGGTAGAAGCTGAAACCCAAACTGAGAAAAAGCTTAAGAAATTTAGGTCAGATCGCGGTGGTGAATATACCTCAAATGAAATGACTCTATTTTATCAAGAATATGGGATTATTCATGAAGTTACACCACCATACTCTCCTCGGTCTAATGGTGTAGCTGAACGAAAAAATCGTACGTTAATGGATATGGTTAATTCAATGTTAATAAGTTCAGGTGTACCCGAGAACTTATGGGGGGAAGCTCTTTTAGCTGCACGTTATATTTTAAATAGGATACCCTTTAAGGATAGTCCTAAAACACCTTTTGAGCTTTGGAAAGGTAGAACACCCAGGCTAGATTATCTTAAAGTGTAGGGATGCTTAGCTAAGGTAGGAATACCTGAACCTAAGAGAAGAAAAATAGGACATAAAACCGTAGATGTTATTTTATAGGTTATTCCTTAGATAGCAGTACAAATAGGTTCCTAGTGATAAACTCTGATATAAGTAGCATCTCAAATAATACTCTTATCGAATCAAGAGATGCTACTTATTTTGAAAATTTTTTTCCTTTCAAGAATCAAGTACCAAATCAACTCTCTTCTAATCATTACTTGGTTCATGATTCTTTTAAAGCTGGGTCTTCTAATGAGTCAAAGAAAAGGAAAAGATTTAATCATGAAGGTGAACCTTCTGAACTTAGGAAAAGTTCAAGGATAAGGAAAGAAAAAGACCTTGGTGAAGGTTTCTTTACTTTCTTAATCGAAGGCGAACCTTCTTCTTTTTCAGAGGCGATGTCTTCTCCTGATGCTCCTTTTTGGAAGAAAGCTATTCTTTCTGAATTTAATTCAATCTTACAAAATGAAACTTGGATCTTATCTGATTTACCCCCTGGATACAAACCTTTAGGGTATAAGTAGGTATTTAAGAAGAAATTCAGACTTGATGGTTCAATAGAAAAGTATAAGGCTAGATTAGTAGCCAAAGGGTATAACCAAAAGAAAGGGTTAGATTTCTTTGATACATATTCTCCTGTAGCTAAAATAAAACCCTTAGATCACTTCTTGCCATTGCTTCCATTCATAAGTTAATCATTCATCAAATGGATGTGAAGACTGCGTTCATAAATGTAGATCTTGAGGAGGAGATCTATATGAAACAGCCTGAAGGTTTTGTTGTAAAAGGACAAGAAGACAAGGTTTGTAAACTTATCAAGTCCCTTTAAGATTTGTAAACTTATCAAGTCCCTTTATGGTCTTAAACAGGCTCCTAAACAATGGCATGAGAAATTTAATCAAATTATTCTATCTTTTGGATTTCAAATCAATAATCATGATAAGTACGTTTATTCTAAAATCATCGATAATGATTGTGTAATCCTTTGCTTATATGTAGATGATATTTTAATTTTTGGAACATCTCTTGAAATTATTTCAAGTGTTAAATCTTTCCTCTCTTCTAAGTTTGATATGAAAGATTTAGGTGAAGCGGATGCAATCCCAGGGATGAAGCTTATCAAGTCCCATGAAGGGATAGCTCTCTCTCTTTCTCATTCCATAGAAAAAAATGATCAAGAAGTTTGATTATTCCAATCTTAAATCAATATTTACACCTTTTGATCCTAGCTTTCACCTGAAGAAAAATTTAGGTGACCCAATTAATCAATTAAATATTCTTAAATTATAGGATCTCTCTTGTATAGAGCAAACAGGACAAGACCTGATATTGCCTATGTCGTAGGAAGGCTTAGTAGATATAATCAAAATCCTAATCAATCTCATTGGGTAGCCTTAGAAAGAGTGTTCCGATATTTAATGGGAACACTTAATCTCTCCTTGATGTTCACTGATTACCTTGAGTGGTTGAGGGTTACAGTGATGCTAATTGGATCACTGATTCTCATGATTTAAAATCAACCACCGGATATGTTTTTCTTCTTGGCGGTGCTGCTATTGCTTGGGGATCCACTAGGCAAACTATTATTTCTAAAAGCACTATGAAGACCGAGTTGATAGCTCTGGATACCACCTGTAATGAGGCAGAGTGGATAAAAAATCTAATATCATAGCTACCTTTGGTACCTAAGCGAGTTCCAGCTATATCAATCCATTGTGATAATAAGGCCACAATTGAACTGACAAATCAAAAGAGTACCAATAAAAAGATGAATCGCCATATACGGCTTCATCATAAGTCTATAAGACAACATAAGAAAAATGATGTTATCTCTTTGAAATTTGTCAAATCTGAGAAGAATTTGGCAGATCAATTAACCAAGGAATTATCTAGGAGTAGAGTCCTAGATTCATCGAGGGGGATGAGGCTTAAGCCCATTATTTGGTCACCAGCAGTAGATACGCAACCTCTGTGATTGGAGATCCCATGAATGAGGTTCAATGGGGTAGAAACGAAGCTGATTGAGTGATCGTGTTAGAGCACAAATTTTAAAAAAAAATTTCAACCCATCCCTATGATGAGTGCTCTTATAAAGTGACAAAGTAAATTTGTGTAAGGTTGAGTAATTCTCTTAATGGATCCGAGGTAGGTTATCTGCAGGGTATTAGTCACAAATACCCTTGGAGGATTCACCTATATGAGAATTGTTATATGAGGCCGTGACTAAAGGTTTGGGCTAACCTTAAGAATTCTCATAAAAAATTAAGGTACTAAGCGCAAGGCCTTTAATATGCGCTGACCGCTTAAACCCAATTGATTCGTACTGTGTATGTGATTAGTAAAATTCTGAGTCAAGGACCTAGTTCAAGGTCTAATCCACTATGGTTCCTTCAGATATATACAATCAACACTAAGTGAGGTTCAAGTCCACATAACACCTCACTTATTGCACAGTATAAGATGCCCTAAATTTTTTGATATATTAATTTTATTTTTTTATTTTATTTTATTTTTATTTTTTAACTTTTGTGAGGGATTGTTCACTTTTGACCATTTTAAAAAAGGAAAAAAGTTAAAAAAATAAAAGGGGAAACATTAAAGGTGCGTGGGACGTTGGAGTCGTTGCGGAGCGTTCCGCGAGCATGCATTGAATTCTTTTATTGCGCTAACGTTCCCATTTAAACGGTAACAAAGCCTAACGAATAAAAAATATCTTTTATATATATATATATATATATATATATATATAGGCTAAGGAAAAAAAAAAAGATAGGGAAGGTAGAAAACAAAAATCCAAATCCTAAAAGATCTATTCGATTGTTGAAGATCTGTTGCTGCAAGTGCTGAGATTTGAGAATCTGTCTCAACAAGGAAGTCTATCTCAACAAGGAATCTATCTCAACAAGGAAGTCTGTCTCAACAAGAAAGTTTATCTCAACAAATAAATCTGTCTCAATAAGCTACTAGTGGTAAAAAATTTATTTATCTTTTTTTATTATATTTTTATTTGGGCATCTAAAGTATCATTGGGTTTGCATCTTCATCCGATCGTGCTCGCGGTAGAAAGATCGGATCGAACCGAATAGTTGTACCTTGGGGACAAATCGCCAATAACCCGCACGAGAGGGTGAAAACTTGTCCTTAGGACAGTATCTAACACGCCTCGACTAGTTTGATTCCTTTTAACTTTAATTTAGATTTTGAATTTAAATTTTAGATTAATTATTCTAGCATTTTCTAAAAATATTTTTTTCAAAATTCAAAACAATATTTTTAACATTACTTATAATATAATCCAAGAAACCATCAAATACGATCCCCGACCTCCTTTCCAAGCATAAATCCGGGAAAAATCTTTAAAAAATGAAAACGTAATGAAAATTTGGGAGGAAAAAGATCTAAATCCCCAAGTTCCCGTACCTCGGGGCCTGCATCACCCCAGGCGACCTCCGACGTGAACCGAACCACGGCGAGCACCGGATTTCCTCCGAGGTAGCCACAATCGTCGTCATTTTGGGCCTGAGACAAAGAAGAACCCGAAGAAGAGAGAAGAACAGCTGGGTTCGGAGCCACGGAACGAGCAATAGGGTTCGAGGGAAGACGCCCCAAAACCTAAAGCGTAACCCTAGCTCTCCCGCGAACCAGCCGAGGAGGAGATCGGAAGGCGACCCGCCAAGTCACCCTCTAAAACACCTTCTTCCGGGTCCGACTACGGTTATTAATCACTGCCGTCCATTATGGAGATCTACGTAGAGGAGACCGCCGGAGTGCGGGTGGGCATTGGACATTGGGAAGGTAGAGAGGGCTACGGTTGATGATTGTCGGCTCTTGTTTATTGATTCGTATGAGTTCTGTATAACTTTACGTGGTAGGGCAGGATAGCAGGAATATAATTTTAATTATTAAAAAATTTTAATTAATAAAATATTTTTTAATTTTAAATTTGTTTCTAACTTTTGAATGTAGGGAATCAGTATAAGGTTGGAGAAAATTCTTTCTTGCTCTAAAATATATTATGAGAATCTGATCTAAGAATCAGTTTTTTAGTAGTGATATAAGCTTCTTCTTAAATCAAAAAAAAAAATATTCTGATTTTTAGGTATAAAAAAATAGTTTTGATCCGAGACTGAAATAAGTCATTGAAGACTTCTTCGTTAACTTTAGAAGAAAATATCATCCCCAAAAAGAAGTAAAAAATCCTTTACATAATATTATTTATATATCTTTTATAGTTCATTTATTATACCAACTATTTTGATAGTCAGAGAAAGTTAATGTATTAGAAAATCATATAATACTCATGTAGCATCTCTGGCATGTTATGATATTCTATGAGTCATAACTCAGTCCATAAGTGATAAGTATTCCTGATAAAAAGAGTCAATCGATTTAGTTTAATGTTTTCTGCATTGATGTCATAATTTTTTTAATTAGGATGTCATACTTTTTGAACTAGGGTACTATAATCTTGTTTTGACGGTAAGGAAATGTCCTCTTGCACCATGCTTGGTGCAGGAGCTCGCGCTAATTGGCCACGCGCATGTGTGGCGATGCGTGTAGTATGCAAAAGGACAAATCATCATGTAATTTTGAATGGATGTCGTAAACATTAACGTTTTCTGAATGAGTATCATAGTTTTTTAAGTAGGATATTGTAATTTTTTAATGAGGTGTCATAATTTTTTTTAGCCTCTATTACTAACTTTTTAGCTTTCGTGGCATGTTATAACACTCTGGAAGTCATATTCAGACCATAGATGACAAGTATTCCAAATATTAGGGGTTATAACATAAACCTTAATATTTTTGAATGGGTGTTGCAGTTTTTAATTGAGGTGTCGTAATTTTTTAACTGGTGTGTCATAATTTTTAGGCCTATATTACTAACCTTCTAACTTCTATGGCATGTTACGACACTCTGATAGTCATTATTCAGAACATAGATGACAATATTCCAAATATTAGAGGTTGAAATATAAACCTTAACGTTTTTTGAATGTGTATCATAGATTTTTAACTAGGGTATCATAATTTTTTAACTGAGGCATCGTAATTTTTTCCACAAGTGCTATGTATTCCTGTGATATATTATGACATTGCATAATAATTATTATGCTCTATATAAAATGACATCTAAAAACTATAGATATCAATGTTTATAACTTTGTACAAATATTCTACAGATGTGTTGAAATTATAAGTCTAGAAGAAATCGAACATGATTAGTTGGATGATGTTGTTGGTGTTGCTCACAAGAGTGCACCTTCTCCTATCACCCCGAATGTAGAGAATGATTCTGTTATTCCTCAAATTGGAATAGAGTTCAATTCAGCAGAAAATGTATATAATTTTTACAATGATATATAAGAAGAGTTGGTTTTGAAATCACAACAGTGTGTGGTAGGTCCAACTGCATTAAAGAAATATGCTTCAAGCACCTGGCATGTTGGAGGCAAAGAAAATCTGAAAAAACTAAGAAGTCCATGAATCCTAGGGATACTAGCAAAATTGATTGTAAGATAATGATAAAAGCCAGACTAAATTCTAAAAGTGGTAAGTGGATATTGGTTGAGGTATTCCTAGAACATAATCATGTGTTATCTATAATATCAGCTGGTTATCTATAGTTCCATAGAAGGATTAGTACACCAGAAAAGATAGAGATCAATAATTTATATGCCATATATGTTCCCATAACTTAAATATACTCTGCCATGGCAAGAAGGAAAGAGGTAGAAGATAATTAGATTTTATAGAGAAAGTTGCTCGTAATTTTATCTGTCGCGAACATCAGACTCAGTTGAAAGAAAGAGATGCACAATCAATGATAATCTATTTCACACAATGCAAGTAAAAAATGTAAATTTTTTTTATACCTTAGACCTGAATGATAATGAACAGCTCAGGTCTGTCTTCTAGATCCTTTCAAGGTCAAGATTGGTATACACTTACTTTGATGATGTACTGACCTTTGACTTAACCTACTTGATAAATAGATATCAAATACGTTTTTATCCATTTGTCAGAGTCAATCCTTATGGACAATCCACATTGCTTGGTTGCGCATTATTGTCAGATGAGAGGACTAAGATATATAAATGGGTTTTTCAATCATGGCTGAATTCAAATGGTGGTCAAGCACCTAATGCCATCATAACTTATTAAGATAAGGCAATTGAGGCTGCTGTTAAGAAGGTTTTTTTTTTAATGCACATCTATTTTATCTTTGGTATATATTGAAGAAGATTCTTGAAGAGATTGGTCACATTTGCACTGTAAATTCCAAATTTATAGTTGATTTGATGAGGCAACATATGATTCAGTTATTATATAGTCTTACAAAGAAAGGTGGACACATAACATCACATGAAAAAATATGAAGAATGCAAAGCTATAAATTGGTTACATGACCTTTATAAATGTTAGGATAAATGGGTTCCAGTTTATCTTAAGGGTATATTTTTCGAAGGTTTGTAATACATTAGGGTTTATTATGTTCATATTCGCAAAACTCTAACAAACTTTGTATATTTAATGCTTCTTTTTTTGTCATAACTATGTAAAGGAATGTTATCTTTACAAAAGAGTGAGGGCGTCAATCACTTCTTTGATAGGTTTATAAATTCGAAGACTACACTCAAGGAATTCATCCATAAGTATGAAGATGCCTTAGAAAAAAGATATGAGACAGAAAGTGAGAAAGATAATAGAACGTTGTAAGTGAATACTTTCCTAAAGACATCCTCACCTTTTAGAGATAAGCATCAAAAAAATATAAAAGGCGCATATTCAAAAAAAATTCAAATGAAATCCTTAAAATAGCTGCATCAAATGCTAAATTAATCAAAAAAGTTGACAACTGTGATGTATATTATGTAAAGTCATCTGAAAGAATTAAAGTTGATGGAATAAAGAAGGAGATTATAAAAGATTATGTCATTTCATACAACAAAATTTTAGAGGATGTCAAATGCCAGTGTCGATCCTTTCAATTCAAGGGTTATCTATGAAGGCATGCCTTATTGGTTCTTCATCAAAGCAATGTATTTTGTATACCAGATAAGTACTTTTTGAAAAGATGGTGCAAAGATATGAAATGCTAATTCAAAGATTTCAAATGCAATACTGAATTTTATGATAAAAGTACACAAAAATCATGGTACACAGTCACATTATTTAAATTAAGATGTCTTATTTTATATTTTTGAAAATCTATTATATGTCATGAAATCCTAATGCAAATATGATATGTTATTGATTATAAATATGCTTGGATGAGTCATCGAATGATGAAACTTATAGAGATAGCCTTCATGTTCAAAGATGCATTTAATTTAGTGATGAATGATCTAATACCATTATTCAAAAGAGCGGTAGATGCTAACTGCGCATTTAAGGCAAGTACATAACTTGTAATTCAAGATCCTGACTAAATTAAGATGAAAGGTTGTCCAAAAGATAACAGAATAAAGAGTTGAGTTGAGAAGAAGTCAAAGAGATCAAGAAAAATTATAGATAAGCTTCCGTTGAAGCTCCTCATGTGCAAAATCAAATAAGAGTTAGTTTAAGCAAGAGGCAAACTTCTGAGGAACAAATAATTAAAAGAATTTTACCATCTTTTGATCCTTTTTAGATGAGTTTGATGCTTATATATATAGTCAACTAACGCAAGATATGATATAAAATACTAACTTCCCTAAAGTCTTGTATAAATTTATATTATCTAAAGAAATATATAGCAGCATGTATTCAACATCAAAGTAAATTACATGGATAACATATTTATGACACCCCTTGATATAAAGGATGACATTCAAAATAGGATTTTAATATAGGCCAAAAAAAAAATACGATACTCTAGTTGTAAAATTACGATATCATAGTTATAAAAGTATGACACCCATTCAGAAAATGTTAAGGAAAAGCTTTACGACATCCTAGGGTAGACTTCTACTATTGATCAAAAAAATTACAATACTCTAGTTGTAAAATTATGATATCCATTCAGAAAACATTAAGGCAAAGCCTTACGACATCCCAGAAAGATTTTTGATATTGGCCAAAAAATAATTATGATATCCCAGTTGTAAAATTATGACACCCTAGTTATAAAATTATAATACCTTTTCAGAAAATGTTAAGGCAAATCTTTACGATATTCTAGGAAGATTTCTGATATCGATCCAAAAAAAAATTACGACACCCCAAGTTATAATATTATGACATCCTAGTTGTAAAATTATGACACCCATTCAGAATACGTTAAGGCAAAGCTTTATGACATCCCAGGGCAGGCTTCTAATATTGAGCGAAAAAAATATGACACTTAGTTGTAAAATTATAATACCCTAATTATAAAATTATAATACCAATTCAAAAAATGTTAAGGAAAGCCTTATGATATCACATAAAGATTTCTAATATTAGCTGAAAAAAATTACGACACCCCAATTAAAAATTATGACACTCTAGTTATAAAATTATGACGGTCTTTGAGAAAATGTTAAGGCAAATCGTTATGATCCCATAAAAAGTTTTGATATTGGTCAAAAATAAATTACGACAATCCAGTTGTAATATTATGACACCCTAGTTGTAAAATTATGCCACTCATTCCGAAAACATTTAAGCAAAGCATTTGATATCGATCAAAAAAAAGTACGATACCCCAATAGTAATATTATGATACCTTAGTTGTAAAATTACAATACACATTTAAAACACATTAAGGCAATGATTTACAACATCTTAAGGTAAGCTTCTAATATTGGGCAAAAAAAACACGACACCTCAGTTGTAAAATTATGATACCTTAGTTATAAAATTACAATACTTATTCATAAATTGTTAAGGCAAAACCTTATAACATCCCAGAAAGATTTTTGATATTGGCTAAAAAAAATTATGACACCCCAGTTATAAAATTATAATACCTTAGTTATAAAATTATGACATCCTTTTAGAAAACTTTAAGGCAAATTCTTATGATATCCCAAGAAGATTTTTGATACCAACCGAAAAAAATTATGACACCCTAGTTATAAAATTATGGCACCCATTCAAAAAATATTGAGGCAAAGGCTTACGACATCCTCAAAAGATTTCTAATATTGGTTAAAAAAAATCACGACACCCCAGTTATAGTATTATGATACCCTAGTTGTAAAATTGCACCATCCATTCAGAAAATGTTAAGGCAAAGAATCTAATATCGATCGAAAAATATTATGACACCCCCGTTATAATATTACGATATCCTAGTTATCAAATTACGACATCCTTTAAGAAAACGTTAAGGCAAAGCCTTACGATATCCTAAGAAGATTGTTGATATAAGTTTTAAAAAAAAATTATGACACCTCAGTCGTAATATTACGATATTCTAGTTGTAAAATTATGACACTCATTCAGAATATGTTAAGGCAAAGCTTGACGATATCCCAGGATAGGCTTCTAATAACGGGCAAAAAAATATGACACCTCAGTTGTAAAATTACGATACTTTAGTTATAAAATTATGACACCCATTTAGAAAATATTAAGGCAAAGTCTTAGACATCCCAAAAAAAATTCTGATATTGGTCAAAAAAATTTACGATGCTCCAGTTGTAAAATTACGACATTCTAATTAAAAAATTATGACACTCTTTCGGAAAATGTTAAGACAAAGCCTTATGACATCCCAGAAAGATTGCTGATATTGATTCAAAAAAAATTGATACCCTAGTTGTAATATTATGACACCCTAGTTATAAAATTACAACACTCGTTCAGAAAATGTTAAAGCAAAACTTTACGACATCTCAATATAGGCTTCTGATATCGGGCAAAAAAATATATAACACCCAAGTTATAAAATTATGACACCCTAGTTATAAAATTACGATACCCATTTAAAAAATATTAAGATAAAGCTTTACAACATTTCAAGGTAGACTTTTGATATGGGCCGAAAAAAATTATGATAACCCAGTTGTAAAATTATGACACCCTAATTATAAAATTATGACACCCATTCAAAAAATGTTGAGACAAAGCTTTTATGACATTTCATGATAGACTTCTAATATCGGCCAAAAAAAAAATTACGACAATCCAATTGTAAAATTACGACACCCTAGTTATAAAATTACGATATCCCTGGAAGATTTCTAATATAGGCCAAAAAATTATTACAACACTCCAGTTGCAAAATTACGATGCCCTAGATGGAAACCTACGATACCCATTCAAAAAATGTTAAGGCAAAGCATTACATGATTTCTGATATAGCCTAAAAAAATTATGACACTCTAATTGTAAAATTATGACATTCGAATTAAAAAGCAACATCACCTTGTCATTCTAATTATGACACCTTAGTTATAAAGTTATAACATTCCAATTAAAAAGCTACGTCACCATGTCATGAAACATGATATTCCTATAAAACACCATGACATTCATTTTGAAATTTGACATTCAAAAATAAAACATAACTAATATAAAATAAATTTAATGTAATAAGAAAATTATTTTTATTTCATTACTGTATGAAAAAATTATATCAATTGAGTTACAAATATCTATACAATGTTACAGAAGTCCATGAACTAAAGAGAAAAAAACATCAGAAGTCCATGAACTAAAAAGAAAAAAATTCTATACACTGTTACAAATAAAAATTTTCTGTACAATATTACAAAAAAAAAATTGTACAATGTTACAAATAAAAATTTTTTGTATAATGTTACAAAGATAGTATTGCATCCTAAAATTTAGAAGCACTATCTATATTTTGATTGAAGTTTTCTCTTAATAATCTTGCTACTAATTGTCACCAGTAAGCACTGATATCATCTTCCATGAAATCTATCTTCTGATTAGGCTTGTCCCTGCGAGCAAGGAATTCTATATATTTCAAACAATAAAGATCGCAATCTAGTGAACCGGAAGGTTGAGATGGGCATTCAGTAATTTATTCCATTGATCACTTCATGACCTCTGCATTATCATAGTAGATATGAAACATTAGACTGAGCATGTTTTTTCACTTCTTTGCAATGGCTTTGTGCTTAGAATTGTGTTTTAATAAATTTAGGTACATGAATATCTTTCTTTCCATGTCAACTACAACTAGATGCCCACGTGAATTGTCTTGGTTGATGATGGTGAAAAGAAACCGAAATTCATTTTTTTCTTCATCACTAACTTCATTAAATATCATACTCCTAATCGTTTCAGCAAGTTTGTGAAATGGTAATGCAGATGTCAAACACATTTCGGAAGTCATAATAGGTGTAATGATGCACATTAATATCCATCAAGATGCTCTATCAAGTGCTTCCTCAGAAACTCCGACATCAATTATCTAGCAATGCAATATAAATTGATTAATAAAAAATAATATGATATCATACAATTCTGAAATTAATATAAAAAATATTAAAAAAAGATGTCATAATATACATCAAGAATTATAAGAAAATAAAGTTATACTTTGATACTTACATCATCGATTATCATATCTTTGTTAAGGAGATCGTAAAGACATTTCCTTGTGATATTCCTACCAAATTGATTGGTGTAGACAATCTCCTCTCTAAAATGGATAAGCGTAAAAGATATCAACATTTTGGAAGATAAATTAGCATACAAAATAGAAAAAAATATATATCATTTACGTGATGATGCTTTTTTTCAAAAAGTTGCTGATCAAATTTTCATCTTCTTCAATTTGTAGATGAGCAGTTGATTGATCGATCTTTATTGTGCCCACTGTCTTTGATTTTTTTGTGGGTTGGCCTGTTTCAAAAGAATCTTTTCTCAACTGGGAGGCCTTCTGTAGCCTAAGTTGTTTTTTTACCCTCTTGAAAGTGAAGGGACCAAAGATATTTCCATGTTCCCCTCAACATCCTTAGTCACAAGGGTATCCTTTATTTTTCCTTAATCCTAGGTTCGTGGCCCATGGCCTCCTCTATAGAATGCCCCTTTTCCCCCTTGTCCTCTTCTTTATTTGCATTGCTCTCCTTTTTAAACAATGAACTAAGGAGGTTCTCAACTATGGCAAGCCTCTAGGTAATATCTTTGAGTTGATTCTTCACATGTTCGAGTTTATTTGTTCAACTCGGCATAGCATATACAACTATTTGTTGGTTCCAAGGATGCTACTATTTCTAGAGTAATAAGTCATCGCTCCTATGGCATAGGTACAGTAGCTCTATCCAAAAAAATAAATTAAATTAAAATTAATAATAATAATTTATTATTCAAAATATTTATGATATAATGGATTATCTTACCAACTCATGGGGTTGCATGTTGTCAACTTGTACATAATAATTTTATACTTTAAAAATATAAAAGATTTAAAATAAAGATAATTACACTCTTTCTGTATATGAATGATTCTTACCATCAGCGTAGCTAAACATCTAAACAAGGTAAGCTGCCTCCTAACCTTGTCACCTCTCTTTGATTGGATTGACTCCTAAGATCACAAGCAAGCAGTAACCTCTGGGAGACCCAGAACAATCAACTTCTTGATTGTGTAAGCCCAATTGATTTCTCCCAGTTAAGATAGTCATCCAAGCAAGGGATGAGATATCTTGGACATGTTTGATTAGACTCTAGAGCCAAAAACATTACAAACATGTAGGCGATCAAAATTCTAACAGTCTCCTTAACATCCTCCTATATCTTGGATGACTGAAGTTGATTTATCAACTTCTCCAGCCTCTTATGGGGAAGATCTAACGCCTGGCCAAATCTTCGAAATAACCTTCCCTTATTCTTTTGGCCTGACATTTCGATCTTCTTTCCATGGGATGGAAGACCCAAAATCAATGTCACTTCTACGACACTGAATGTGACTACCTTGCCACAAAAAATAAACTTGTCATCTTCCTTATAACATCTTATTATATCTGCAAGTAGTCACTCGTCAATGGTTGCATATCAATGAAGGCACCAAATGAGGTCTTTTAGATTATTTCTAAATGAAATGTAGAAAAATCCATCTTCCATACATTCTGAACATATATTGTTGGCTTGCAATAGTCTTTAAATAATTATGAAGCCTTTACACCATGTAGTGGAATAATTGCGCAAAGTCTCCTGAATATAGGAAAAAATTAAATGTAAGATCATGAAAAAAATATGTGCATGATGTCATAATATTTGAGCTAGGGTATCATAATATTTAAGCTAGAGTATCATAAAACCATTTCAGACTGAATTCCTCTTGATTTTTTTTCACCGTGACATGTTATAACATCGTGGGTATCATAATTCATCTCATAGATGAAAGACCTTCCTGGTAAAAAGGTTTACAATTAGTGTCTTAAATATGTACAGGGTTTTATAATATTTGAGTAAGGGTATCATAATATCTGAACTAGGGTGTTATGGAATTGTTTACCTATTTATGATTCTATAGCTTCTTTTATGATGGCACTTGAAGGTCTGTCATTCTCTTCTGAATAAACAACCATTGCTCTGCTTCCTTCCGCCATCTACATTTTCTTCTTGTGGTGCTTTTGTGTTCATGGTTTACGTTGACATATGAAACCACTTTTTTTCATGGAAGGAGAAGAAAAATAATGGAGGAAACTTTGAGACACCAGCAGCTACTTGACCATCAAAGAGAAGAGAAAAAGCATAAGCAAAAATAATGGGAGGAGCTCTAGGGTGCAAAGGTTTTTTATTCCTGATAAGAAGAAGAAGAAATGATACCCATGGATCGATTTTTCATCCTGCCTTTAGAAGAAGAAGAAATGACACCCGCGCGCCTTCGAAAGAAAAACTTTAAAAAAATTTAAAATTATCCTTTCTAGAAGATAGGAGGGTAAAAATATCTTTTTCTATGTGCAAAAAGACAGCAAAAGCGGCAGGATCATGATTATGAATTCACAAGGGATACACTATCCCATCCCATCGCGTTAAGCTATATAGGATCCATGTGTTGCACTGAATGGAGTGTATAAAGACTTTTCTTTAGCTTAAATCCAAGGGCATAAACTTGGAGTATGGGCCTGGATTTGAAGAAATTGAACACTAAATCACTCAGGTCAGGCTCATCAATTGACTCATCAATTGACGACCCTAGAAACAAAGGTAAAGGACAAAGAAGAATAGAAGAAGACAAGATCAAAGATTTTAAATTATTTATTTATAATTTTATTTATAGATTAAAATATAGTAATAGAGGTTATGATCTAGTTAATGGTTTGGCTTATTTGAACCTAGTCTTTTCTTTTCTTTTGGTTGGGGTGATCACGTCGGAGCCATGAATTAAAGCATGGAGGTTAGCTCAAAATTCAAGTTGGATATTTGTTGAATTTATATTTTAGTTGTGCATAAAATTTAAATCCTAATGTTCTCGCTAGAGAAAAAAGGCTAAATATAAACACCAGATTTTATTGTCTTAATTGAAACATGACATAATACATCCTAGATGGGTTCTCAAACTGTACGATAGCAACGGCAATAAAACTTTATTCCTAAACTAATTGGGATGAGCAAAGTGGAAATAAGTAGGGACTATTAAACATGCACTTCGGAAATAAGTCCATATATTTCATTGGAATTGCCAGAAAACAGCCTTTCATCTTTTCGAGATTGATATAAGTTGAAATGATAATAAAATGCAATACATGAAAATCCATCCCAAGAGGAAAATAATCAATCAACCTGAGGTTTTATTGTGGGTACAGTCGAGACTTATGTTCGGTTGCACGACATAGCACAACAAATCATATCTTAGGTCCTAACAAGGCATCTCGTGGGACATTAAGATGGATTGTAGTCTCAGCTATCAAGATTAGACCATTCCATCATCATACGACCATCCGAACCAATGCCACTAAGGATACATCTTGTTTAGGGGTAGGTATGCATCGTTGGCCAATCGAAGCCTAGTTTGAAAATTTAAGGGCTCCAGTTACCAATTTGAGCCCATAGTGCCCAGGCCGAGCACTATTTATTTGTAATTATATATAATATATATATATTAAAGGGATTTGAAGAGACATCCTCCCAAAAGACACCAAAGCTTCCATACTTTCATTGGCAATCATATTCCTCCATATATTATATATTACAAAATTATTATATATGTATATATGTATATATATATATATATATATATATATATATATATATATATATATATATATATATATATATATATATATATATATATGTATATATGTATATATGTATATATGTATATATATGTATATATATATATATATATATATATATATATATATATATATATATATATATATTAGGGGTAAAATCGTCATTGCATCAATATTCATGCGAGGAGGCTAAGACCGACCCCATCCCTTCGCCCGCCATGATGTCCCCGAGCTTTCCGTAGCTCGTCTCCCCCGAGCTTCCATAGCTCGGCTCCTCCGAGCTTCTCATAGCTTGGCTTCCCCGAGCTCCCATAGCTCGGCTTTCTCCGGGCTTCCATAGCTCGGCTCCCCGAGCTTCCCATAGCTCGTCTCCCCCGAGCTTCCCATAGCTCGGCTTCCCCGGGCTCCCATAGCTCGGCTTTCTCCGGGCTTTCATAGCTCGATTCTCCCCGAGCTTCTGTAGCTCGGCTCCCCCCAGCTTCCCGTAGCTCGTCTTTCCCGAGCGATCCATGATCCGATACTCACCCCCGCGGAATCTGGCGCAGGAGAGCCTAGACCTATCGTAACAGCATCTCAGGCAAAGAATTATGTTGAAGAGTGGTCTAGAACCTAATACGGCTACCTGGAATCTACGCACCTACCAGACCCCAAGCCATCAAGGAGCTCTCCTAGCCGTCGATCCCTTAACAAACAAGATACGGATCCCAACGGCCCCACAATGGCCTGATTCGATCCATCTCCGTATCCTAACAACCTTCGAACCTTCCAGAAGGCGCTTAAGATCCAGGTGACAACCTATAAATATCACACTCCCAGATTCCCTCAGGTATGCGCTCACTCTCACTCTCCCACTCTCACCAGCTGCTCGTCGATGCTCTCCCCTCTAGAGCTTCCGATCGGTCGCCCCTGGAGAGACTCCCCAGAGAGATCCACCTCCCCGTTCTCTGATTGATCGCCGATTCCCTCCACTAACTTGAGCGTCGAGGGTCTTCCGCGGAGGGCCACCCCCAACGCCTCTCGCGTGAGGACTTCTGTGCATGTCCGCCCCAGGAGATCGACTGCGTTCGAGTCGGAGGACGGATTCCGGCGGCAACAGATTGGCGCTAGAGGAAGGGTCTCAAGTCCCGTTAAAACTTGAAGAAAGGAGATAAGGATCTCGATCTGGAGTAGAACCTCTCTAATGGCCAATCGGAGAAGAGCAACCTCTGAAGCCCAAGACCAGGCCGCTTCCCAGAGACCTGATCCGGTGAGCAGTGTAGCACCACAGCCTCCACCAATTGAAACCCCGTCGCCGCCAGCCATCCCGGTGACCCAGGACCAGTTCACCACACTGGTACAGCAAGTCCAGGCCCTGACCCACCTGGTCCAGGAGCGCTTCGCAGCTCCTCCCGCTCCGCACCTTCATAAGGAGGCCACGATTCCTTCTTCGCCGGCAACTTCCTCCTTCGATCCGCATGAAGCCACGGACCCCCCACATCGACCCAGAGAGGACAAACCAGTCCCGCGAGGCGGCTACGACAGGGATCCTCCCAAATCTCGGTGAGCCCGGTCCCTCTCCCCAGTGTCCTCCCACCATGATTCGATGCCGTCCCTGCGCTCCCCTCGCCCAGCCCCTCCTCTGACCGCTGAAGAGGAGATCCGTCAGCAGATCCAGGAGATGCGTCAGGAGCTGGACGCTGCCAAGCAGGCCCATCCGCCTCAGCCCAAAGCGGAGCAGGGCATCCCTTTTTCCAAAGGGATTATGGAAGAAGTGATTCCCTCCCATGTTAAGCTACCGGCCGTTGAACCCTACCACAGCTCTTCTGACCCGGACGACCATCTCAGCAGCTTCTGGTTGATAATGATGTTCCATAGAGCATCCGACGCGATCCTCTACCGCGCTTTCCCCTCCACCCTTAGAGGATCAGCCCGAACCTAGTTCAATGCCTTGAAGCCAGGTTCCATTGATTCATTTGACGAGCTGAGCCGTCTTTTTATTGGCCAGTTCGTCAGCAACCGCCGCCACCGACGAAGATCTGACTCCCTCTCCGAAGTCAAGCAGAAAGAGGGGGAGTCCTTGAGAAATTATCTTGGCCGTTTTAATAAGGCCATATTGAAGGTGGACCACCTTAATCATGAGGTGGCTATGTCCGCCTTGGCGGGGGGAGTCTCAAAGGAAAGCGACTTCTACCTGGCGATGGAGGTTAGCTACCCCCCTAACCTCTCTGATATGATGGCCCTGGCGGACAAATACGCCAGGGTCGAAGAGTCACGGAGAGTTGCCCGCGCTGAGCTGGCAAAGAAGAAGGAGCCCAAAGGTCCCGATAGGCACCGTCCCGCCCGTCGGCCGAGTCCACCTCACCGCCAAAGAGCTCCCCCGCTGCCGCCAAGAAATTGCTCCCGGAGCCCACCCAGGTGATTCGATCGCTACACTTCACTAACCGTGCCCCGGACGCAGATCCTCATGGAGATAGAACACTAGCTCCCCCAGCCAGCTCCTCTCCGAGGGAACCCAACCCGAAGAGACCCCACCAAGTACTGTCGCTACCACCGGGAGCACGGCCACGATACTGAAGAATGCTGGCAGCTAAAAAATGAAATCGAAAGGCTGATCCAGCGGGGGCGGCTGAATCAGTTCAGGAGGGCACCCGAGCCAGGACAAGGAGGTGACCGCCAACCCGAACCTCAACAACCTCCTCCTCCACCAAATCTGCCCGTGATCGGCCGCATCAACATGATCAAAGAGGCCAGCAGGTCGAGCCCTAGGAATGATGGTGAAGGGTCAGCACCAAAGAAGGCACGGATGGGCGAGCTCTCTTTCTCCGATGATCTCCAAGGGATACAATTCCCCCATGATGATGCATTAGTTGTATCCCTCAATTTGAATAACTATGATGTAAGTCGTATCCTTGTTGACAGTGGAAGTTCGGTGAATGTTCTGTACCTCGATGCGTTTGCCAGGATAAAACTACTCATGGAAAACCTTCAAGCCGTGGATTCCACCCTAATGGGATTCACAGGCGATGTCATCGTCCCGAAAGGGGTCGTCACCCTGACGGTCCGCGCGGGAGCCTGGCCCCTTGTGGCCACTGTCTACACGGACTTCCTAGTGACCAAACTAGGTCCCCATACAATGCAATATTCGGCAGGCCCGGCCTAATGTCCCTCAAGGCGGTTGTCTCCATCCCACACTTATCCATGAAATTCCCCACCAAACAGGGAGTTGGAGTTGTTCGAGGAAGTTAAGCCATGGCTCGGCAATGCTTCGTTACTAGCCTTCAGTCTAGAGTGCCGGAGGTTGACGGGCTAGACGCTCGGAAGGATTTCACCGAACTGTGAGGAGAACCAGCAGAGGAACTGGAGGAGGTGCCGCTGTATGAGGCTTACCCCGACCGAACCATAAAAATTGGGTCACTGCTCAAGGGTGAACCTCGGCACAGATTGATCAGGTTTCTCCGAAGCAATGCTGACGTCTTCGCTTGGTCCGCCTCTGACATGCTGGGGATCAGCCCCGAGGTTCTCGTCCATCGTCTCAACGTGGACGAGATGCACAGGCCCATCAAGCAGAAGAAGAGCTTTGCCCCAGAACGACAAAAGGCCATTGAAGAAGAAGTGGATAAACTCATCAAGGCAAACTTCGTCCGGGAGGTAAATTATCCAAGCTGGCTATCAAACATCGTCATGGTGAAGAAGTCGAACGGCAAGTGGAGGATTTGCATCGACTTCACCAAAGCCTGCCCGAAAGACAACTTCCCTCTTCCCCGGATCGACTAGCTCGTGGATGCCACCTCAGGTCATCAAATGCTATCATTCATGGACGCTTATTCAGGCTACAATCAGATCTGGATGGCCCCCGAGGATGAAGAAAAGACCGCCTTCATAACTGACCAAGGTACTTATTATTACCGCGTTATGCCCTTTGGTCTTAAAAATGCAGGTGCCACCTACCAAAGGCTGGTTAACAAAGTATTCAAGGAGAAAATCGGCCGGAACATGGAGGTGTATGTGGACGACATGCTGGTCAAGAGCAAAGAAGCATCACGGCACGTCGAGGACCTCTCAGAGAGCTTTGCAATGCTCCGCAAGTATGGGATGAGGCTCAATCCGACCAAATGTGCCTTCGGCGTTAACTCCAGGAAGTTTCTCGGCTTCATGGTCTCCCAGCGAGGTATCGAAGCTAACCCCCAGAAGATTCAAGCTCTCCAACAAATGGCACCCTCGGCATCTATTAAAGAGGTCCAGCGCCTAACCGGGAGGATAGCGGCTCTTAACTGCTTTGTGGCGCGTTCGGTCGAGAGATGCCTCCCCTTCTTCAAAACCCTCCGGTCAGCTAAGAACTTCCGATGGACCCCTGAATGCCAAAAATCATTTCAAGATCTCAAGAAATACCTCGGCTCGCCCCCGCTCCTCAGCAGTCCGAGCCCGGGCGAGACCCTGTTCTTGTACCTGGCTGTTTCAGAAGGTGTCGTCTATTCGGTGCTAGTCAAGTAAGAAGGCAAGCTCCAAAGGCCAATTTACTATGTCAGCAGCTACTCCGCGATGCGGAACAAGATATAGCAGAATCGAGAAGATGGTGTTGGCCTTAATCGCTTCAGTTCAGAAGCTACGACCGTACTTCCAGGCACATTCTGTGACGGTCCTGACCGACCAACCCATCAAGGCGGTGGTCCACCGCCCCGAGACATCGGAAAGAATGACCAAGTGGGCCATCGAGTTGAGCGAGCAAGACATCCACTTTCAGCCTTGCCCAGCCATCAAAGCTCAGGTGCTAGCCGATTTCTTCCTCGAGTGTACCATCCTGGAGGATGGTTCCACCCTGGACTCCCCCGAAGAACCAAAATCTGGAGCCCGGTGGCTCCTTTATGTCGACGGGTCATCTAACGCTCATCGCTCCGGTGCTGGCCTGGTACTCACCAGCCCGGAGGGGGCAACCTTTGAATATGGCATTCGGTTCTCTTTCCTGGCCTCCAACAATGAAGCTGAGTACGAGCCCTGCTGGCCGGTCTCCGATCGCCCGCAACCTGAAGGTGGAAAAACTTAACGCCTTCACCGACTCGCAGCTAGTGGCTGGCCATGTACGAGGAGAGTTTGAGGCTCGGGAGCCGAACATGGTTCGATATCTTCAAGAGGTGCGGAGCCTACTTCCCCATTTTTTCGAGTTTGAGATTACTCAGATTCCTAGATCCGAGAATGCCCATGCTGACCTACTGTCCCGATTGGCGACCGCGGAGTCAATGGACACCGAGCAAAAATTTCACCTGGAGACCCTGGAGAAGCCCAGCATCGTGGAAGCCGACCGAATAATGCAAGTTGAAGCCGAACCATCATGGTTCGATCCCATTCTGAAGTACCTCAAAGAAGGGTCGCTCCCACCCGACCGGAGAGAGGCTAGAAAGCTAAAGCTGCAGGCCACCCAGTATGTGCTGATCGACGATCAACTCTACAAACGGTCCTTCTCCATGCCACTGCTCAGATGCCTCCACCCGTCCGAAGCGGATTATGCTCTCTGCAAAGTGCATGAAGGGATTTGTGGCAACCATCTGGGAAGCCGGTCCCTATGCCACAAGGTGCTGCGACAAGGCTACTACTGGCCGATTATGCAGAAGGATGCAGACGATCTAGTCCGAGCTTGCGACCCATGCCAGAGGCACTCAAGCATTCAAAGACTCCCCTCCGCTGACCTGGTTCCTATATCCTCCGCTTGGCCCTTCGGCAAATGGCAGATGGACATCCTCGGCCCATTCCCGCTTGCCACGGGGCAGCGGAAATTTCTATTTGTCGCCATCGACTACTTCACTAAATGGGTCAAGGCGGAGGCGGTTGCACAAATAACCGAGGCATGAGCCAGAGATTTTGTATGATGGTCCATTATCTGTCATTTCGGCCTCCCGCACACTATAATCACCGATAACGGCAATCAATTTGACAACCCTAAGTTCCACCAGTTCTGCGAAGAGCGCGGAATCCGTCACCACCTCACCTCGATCGGGCATCCGCAAGCCAACGGAGCGGCCGAAGTGACCAACAGGACCCTGCTTCAGGGGATCAAAGCTCGTCTTTCCAGAGCCCAAGGCAGGTGGGCGGATGAGTTGCACCATGTCCTATGGGCCTACCGCACCACCCCGAGAGTCTCGATAGGTGAAACCCCATTCCGAATGGCCTTCGGCACGGAGGCCGTTATCCCTGTAGAGATAGGCCTCCCTTCGCTGCGGGTGGAAAGCTACTCAGAGGAAGCTAGCGACGAACAGCTCCGCACCAACCTCGACCTGATAGAGGAGATTAGAGAGAAGGCCCGAATCAGAGTTGCTGCCTATCAACAAAGGGTGGCCCGTTACCACGCCTCCAGAGTCAAAGGGAAAGCCTTCCTGCCTGGCGACCTTGTTCTCTGGAAAGCCTCTGTTTCCAAACCACTGGAACAAGGAAAGCTGGCACCAAACTGGGAAGGCCCATACCAAGTAGCGGAGATCATCGGACCAGGAACCTACAAGCTGCAAGATCTAAACGGAAAGTCTGTCCTTCGGACGTGGAACTCGGACAATCTCCGTAAGTATTATCAATAGGGTATGCCCTCTATAAGTCCATTTTGATATACCTTATTATACCTTCCTGTCGGCACGTGTTTTCGTGATTTGCAACGTGAATCATCATGCATTACATTGCTAAAGATTGCGAAAAGAAACAGGTGCTGCTCACCAATCCTCGGCACGACCGAGTTACCTATCTGAACAGGAATTCTCCGAACCTCGGCTGGGCCGAGCAACAAGTTCTCCGAACCTCGGCTGGGCCGAGCAACAGATTCTCCGAACCTCGGCTGGGCCGAGCAACAAATTCTCCGAACCTCGACTGGGCCGAGCAGCAAATTCTTCGAACCTTGGCCAAAGCCAAGGACTACACCCTGCCGCTCGAAACCTCGGCCAAAGCCAGGGAGCGACCTTAGCTATCAAGCTCCTCGGGCCTACCGAGTGACACTCTCGTGCCCTGGTCGCGTCCGACTGCCAAACCATCGGCCGAAGGAGCAAAGTCCTCGCGCCTTAGCCACACCCCGGGACATCATTTGAAGCAGGGTGACTTCTCGAATACCCTATAAATGAATATGAAAACAAAGGCCTCCTGATGCTTCGGAGGAAATAAGGGGACTCCTTCTAAAGGATCGCCTAGGTCCGCCACCGATCCGGGCAGAGACCGGTGGCCCCCCAAGAAAACTTGTTTTGGATTCGAGCAGCTCATAAGCCCCGGCCGACCTAAACAATGTGTATAACTTAGCTTGGATTCGGGTAGCTCATAAGCCCCGACCGACCTAAGTGTCCTCCTAAGCTACATCCAGATTCGAGTGGCTTACGCACCCTAATTAAGCCCGACCGTGGTCTCACAAGACCTAGCTCGAACTTGGGTGGCCGAAAAAACCCAACCAATGTTCGCAAATGCTCTGGGAACAACAGAACGCACAATGTGATGAAACTTTGTATTCACTAATTAAAAAGGAAGGAAGGACAAAAGAAAGAAAAAGAAGTAAAAAAGCCCTCGCTAGGGCTCGATGTCACTCCCGAAAGCCAGCAAGCCCTCCAGGCGTTGGGAAAGCTCGGCGACTTGCCGGTAGAGTGACGTTATTTCCTCCCTTTGCCGGTCCGCCACCCGGCGTAGGGCCTCGACCTCCCTCGTGGTAACAGCGACATATCCTTCGACGACCCTTTCGAGCCGTTGATGGCTCGCGAGGGCCAACGCCAAGGCCAGCCCATCGACCGTGACGATGGGCAGCCCCCCCTTGGATGCAGCGAGCCGTTGATTGCCGCTCTTATACCATTGGATGACTGCTCTCCTCCTTGAGAAGCCATGCTGAAAGCTGTTCTAGAACTGAACTAGAGAGATGGCGAAAACCAGCACCCCCCGTCCGTATTTATACTTATCAAACGAGTATTTCGATCAGTCGGACCATAACCACCGACCCATGAGAACTTGCCACGTATCATCGCTTTAATTGGCGCCTGCAGAACCCAAAGGTCGTGCCCCATTCCGAGCGAAATCGGTAATGCGACGGACTGTTCAGGAACCCCCCTTTTTCTTCTCTGGGAATGGAGAACCTCCCAACCTGCCGGTCCCCCGCAATAAATGCTCCCAACACTTCCCCAAGCTCTTTTAAGCTGGCCGCCTTTCGGGAAGCGTGGAAAAGAAAGAATTCCAGCGCCTGACAATAATTCGTCCCCTCGGAAGGGGTCGTGTCATAAATGGAGGGCGTGACCATGTACCACCCGTTCCGCCTTGATGCCCCTCACCGAACGCCGCAGGACCTGGCATTATGACTCATGGTGATGACTAAGTCACTTCTCCGAGCTCCGAATCTCCGAACCTTGGCAGGGCCAAGTAACAAATCTCCGAACCTTGGCAGGGCCAAGTAATAAATCTCTGAACCTTGGCAGGGTCAAGTAACAAATCTCCGAACCTTGGCAGGGCCAAGTAACAAATCTTCGAACCTTAGCAGGGCCAAGTAACAAATCTCTGAACCTTGGCGGGGCCAAGTAACAAATCTCCAAACCTTGGCAGAGCCAAGTAATGAATCTCCGAACCTTGGCAGGGCCGAGCAACCGTTCTCCGAACCTCGGCAGGGCCGAGCCATAAATATTCGACTCCAATGGGGTCGAGGCATGAATCTCCGAGCTTCGGCCCAAGTTAAGGAACGTATTCTACCACCAAACAACCTCTAAACCTCCGTCTGGACCAGGGCAGCTTGCAAGCCCCGACTAGTTCGGATAGCGCGGGATCCTCGCCTAAAAACGAACGGGACGTCCTTGCATCCCACGGCCAGCAACAACAACTTGGCACAGGAGACATAGAGGTTGAGAAACAGAGCAAAACTTTCTTTATTTCGTTGGCATCAAAGCCAATTACAAATGCCTGAGAGGCGTTACAAGAGCATTGAAATGCATAAAATAAAGACAAGCACAAAACTCGAGCAACTGCTCCAAAGCAGACCTGGCAACTGTGATGCTCGGCATCCGGACCAACGAACCAGATAAACCGCAAACAGTCAGCTCGAGCCGATAATGGCGGGCAACATGGATCAACCGTTGCGGCCAGCTTCGATAAATAATGATATCTCGGCGACCCAACCGAGATATCAGAGTGATTGGAAAGGGTGGACAGGATATTACCCCTAACCACCCAACCGAGAGGCCCTCCGACGAGTAGGTAGGAAGCCCGCGGACCCTGGCGCGGAACGCTCTCCCAAACCGAGTGTGTACTACCCGGCCTTGCCCAAACTCAAAGGCAAGGTACCTGCGGGCGATGCACCATCACCCCCTCCCCATGTGGCGAAAGATTCCCCAGGCGGGCAAGCCCAGGAATCCAAACCAGGGGAGGAGGCAAAATTCACACAACCCATAGGGAGCCCGCGTACACTTCCTACCGTAAATCCCCAAGGGGGAACCACAAAGGTCACGGGAAGCACATATGTGCGCTCTCCATGTGATCTCTGTGCCCCTCCTGTGCGCTCTCCATATGATCTCGGGGCTCATCCCCTAAGGGCGAGCCATTCTCCAGAGGCTCCTTCATCGCCCCAACTGTCCGGAGGCGAAGGGCTTATGAAAGGAAAGCTCAACCCTCCCACTCGCAACAGTGGAGAAATGAGCATGGTGGAAACTCCAATGGGGAAGGAAACTTTGGGGATGACCTAACACGACCCCTCTTCCCCCCTTTTTTATAAGCAAAAATGAACCGGGGACAGCTATCAAAGCCAGAAGCCCCGAGATTCAAACACCTGGCCCATGCCTCCACGTGGCCTCCCAGGATGGAAGCAACGCCCCACTGCGCGCCGAGCCCATCGCCTGAACCATGACGCATGCAAAGATTTCTTTTGATCCCGAATTATGGTTATTAAACGCAGAGAATCTCCCACTGATCTTACAGAAACTGACAGGTTCAGGAGATCGTCCTACGAAAGTAACATCCTCCAATGGTAAACGGGTGTGTGCGCCATACGCCAAAACGACCTGCATGGAAAAAGACCAATGCCATAAAAGCCTTCCGGAAAGCGCCGGAGCAGCTTTTTGCTCCCACAGAGCCGTATCATCAACTCCGGTAAAATAAAAACCGATCTGCCTGCGGAATGGCAGAGCGCTGGCAGGGCAGCAAAAAGCACGAAACCGATTGTTCGTCGACTGCTCCCAAGGAAGTTAATCTCTCGAAGAACTTGTGCAACAAAATTGAACATCTCAAAACAAAAATGAACGCGAGGGCTACGCAAACTATTCTTTCATTCACCGAAAAAGGAAGTGACAAAAGAAACGAAAAATACATCAGCCCTCACAGGGGCTCACCATGTCTCCCGGAACCGCCGACCATTCTCCCTGATCCGCCGCAAGGCTACCCGCCGGCTGTTGGAGAGACGCCACGCGCCTCTCTAAGCGATCGTTAACCGCACGAAGGTGCATGATCTCCCTGGTGGAGGCGATCACATATTGTTCGGTCGCCTCCTGGAGTTGTTGTCGACTCGCCAACAAGGAGGCCAGGACCTCCCCGTCGACGACGGTCTGAGTGCGGCTCCTACGAGCCCCCCAGCGAGTTTTGGTATCGTCGGCTGGTGCTCCGGTTGACCTTCCGCCATCCTTGGAAGCCATTCCGTCGGTGCAAGCTCGTATCAAGCCAGCAAAGGTCGTCGAATGAAATGGCCAACGATAACCGGACCCCCCATCGGTATTTAAACGATCAAGCAAGAAATCTACTTGCTCCAGCCATCGGCCCTCGAGCCACCGACACAAAATCCCGCCGCATGTCGCCGCTTTGGTAACCACTCTCATCCGTCGGCCCTAGCCGACCTGCTTCACCCGTCGGCCCTAGCCGACCTACTTCATACGTCGGCCCTAGCCAACCTACTTTGCGTCGGCCCTAGCCGACCTACTTTGCCGTGGCCCTAGCCGACCTACCTCACCCGTCGGCCCTAGCCGACTTATTTCGTCTGTCGGCCCAAGCCGACCTACCCTATCCGTCGGCCTTAACCGACCTGCTTCATTCCTCAAGTTTTAATTAATCTATTGCATCGCTCAAACATGAACCGAACCAGATCGTCTCTCGGTTCACCAGACAAGGCTATCGCCCGCCTTGGACCCAGCCAATGCGTTCCCTCGATCCTGAGATAAAAATGACCAAACAGCACCAACAAGCCATAAGTCGCTTGCGATTGGGGCAAAATTTGGAGCGAAGGACCGCCAAGAAAAAGCACTCAAATGAAGCGGAAAGTTCATTCATTAAAGAACGTCAGGCAGAGTTACAGCTCGGGAAGCAAAACATAGAAGTGACTTTTAAAAGCCGGGAACCGCGTCAGTTCCAGGAGGACCCCCAATTACGTCTGCAGAGGCATGACTTGGTTCGCCCTTCTCGAATATCTTAGCCTCCTCGGCGACAGTCTGCAAATGTCCTCCAGAAGCTGCGGCCTCGCTGGGACCTGGGGCGCACCAAGATCGGTATCCAAGGTCGATGTACTCATCCTCCTCTTCACCCCCGGAGTCACCGGCGTCAAGGCTTCAGCGTCCAGGAAAGAGAGATCCCATTCTGGATGCTGCTGGATATCTTGTCTCTGCATTCTTCCACTCCGAGTTGGAAGGCGTCAGTACCAATTACGTCCTGTTCGCCCTTGAGCATGGCGAGTTGCATCTCAGCCTCGGCCATTTGGCTCCAATAGGGCAACTTGCCTCTCAGCTTCCGCGACCTGAGCCTGCAAAAAATGGTTTGCTCCTCGAACTCGCCGGCCCGTGCCTCGAGTTCCGAACTCCTACTCGGCTAGATGCAAGCTCACCTTGCAAAGCCCATTGTCCAGCTCTAATTTTGCCATCTGCGAAGCCAGAATCAGTCGGTGCCACGAGGAACCAACAAAGGAAACTAAAAAAGGGGAATAGGATCGTACCTCCTCCTTTTGTTGGGCCAACCTTTTGGTCAGCTCCTCGGCCTCACCCCTGGCCCTCGCTTATCGGCCCTAACCAACTCGACCTTTCTTGGAGAGCATTAATTCTCAACTGTTTATCTTCGACCTCTCCCCGGGCTTGGGATAGCTCGTCACTCAGCCGGGCTATCGTCCCTTCGTGCCATTTAGCGTTGGCTCTCAAGTCAGCGACTTCGCAATCGCGCCACTGCAGCTGCTTCTCTACTTCATCGAGCATTCTGGCCAGGCATTTTCTATCATCGACAGCCTCCTTCCCCAGTCGGCCCAGACTCTCATTATGTTCTTTCTGCAACGCCGCCACTTCCTCTGAATGCTTTGACCTAACTCGAGCCAACTCCAAGCACGCGTCGTCGTTGTTCTTCGCCAGGAGCCCCTGCAACTCCTCCACTTTACGCTTTTGCTTAGACGCTTCAGCTAAAGCGGCCTGATACGACGCCTTCATCCCCGCCAAGCTTTCGTTGCTAGTGGCCAGGAGTTCCTCGAACTTCTCGGACGCCTCTGCTCGCGATCGAGTTCGGCGCTGGCTCTCCTGGCCTGAAAGCTAGCCCCCGTTGCCAAACTCAAACGCCAGCACATCGCCCGAGAAAGCAAAACACTCTACAGATAAAGAATGAGTAAGAATATGCAATCAAGTCAGCCGGAAGTATCCGCCACCCAAGAATGGTGACTCACCCGAGAGGCGTAGGCCCGTGTCATCTTCATGAGGGTCGGATTGTCAATGTCGGAAAGAAGATGGACACTTTCGGCCACGCCCTGCTGCCTGAACGCGGCATCAACCAACTCCAAGTCCGCAAACTTGTCCACCGAGGGATCCGCACCCGGGTACAGGGCCGACCTCATTAAAACAGAAAATGCCTCCTCAACGTCCCTGTTCGAGCTACTGGGCTGGCCGTCTCCACCCGAGGAGCCAACCCGGGCGACCTTCGACTGAGAAGCCTTCAACTTCCCAGCCTCTTCTATCAGAACTCTGGCTTGAGCTTCCTCAGACAATTCGGCCAACCCAAGCGCCAGCCTCCCCAAAACCCTTTTTGAAGGAGTCTCCGTTGCGGGACTCTCATCTTGCTGCGCTCCCTCTCCGACCCATCTCCTTTGGTCATAGTCACCTGCGTCTCCTCTGCAGGCTCTGCCAAAACCTCTATCCGGCTTGCTTCTCGAACCGCTGCGGGCGATCCAACGTCGCTACCCCCGGACTCTCCCGCAAAGGGCCCAAGAGGGAGCTCCCCGAACCTCACCAACTGTGGCCGCTCCCTCTTGTTCTCCTACTGAGGTCGGGAGTAAACCCAGTTGGGGAAAGCCCCCCAGAAACGACGACTTCCGCCGAATCCGTCGTCGGCTCACTTTCAAAGGGGATGCGGCCGGATGAGCCAATGAATCTCATCCGACTATCCGATAGTTCCACCACAGGGGGACAAGGGATCTCAGCTGTCCTTCTCAAATCCTCCCTTGCTTCCGACGCTCCCGTCGTGGTCACTCCGCATCCGGCGAGCGTCTTACGGAAGTATGAGCCCTCTTCTCGGGCCTACTTCTCTCCGCGCCCTGCTCTCCCCTGGGTGCTTGCCTCTCTTCCTCTTGACAAGACTTGACAACGCAGACCTCTTGGCTGCAAGAGCGAAAGTAAGCAATTAAATCCAAACACGTTCACCTGGATAATAAACAACGGAGAAGACAAAAGGGAGGACTCACCTTGCGGGTCCAGAGGACTAAGCCCGGCCGCAAAAAAGCACCCTCCGATAGCAAATCATTGGCCGAGAATACCTGGCCGTTGCTGAGGACGTCCAAATCTTTCTCCTCCCGCTCGGACAAAACTGGATGCATTTCCGCATCCCGAACGAAATTTCCCCATCTCCAAGGGAAGTCGGAACCAATGTTCCCCTCGGCGATGACGAATCGACTCTTCCATCCCTTTATGGAGGACGGCTTATCCACAATCGTTCTGAAGGACCTCCGAGGTCCGATGTAAGGCCACTCCAATTTCCTCCCAGGTATTAGATGATAGCAGGTGCGGAAAAGAGGGAGAGTGGCGATGATCTGAATCTGATGGCACATTGAGATGAATCCGATAATACTCCGCCAGCTATTTGGGGCCACCATCGCCGGACAGATGTTGTAATGTGTCATGATTTCCTTCACCAAGGGATGAAGAGGAAACCGGAGGCCTGCTTTCAAACTGTCTTTGTAAATGAAGACCCCATGCTCCAGATCTCGCGAGACCCTGTGCTCAGTCCGGCAATCTCAGAACGACATCTGGGGGTATGCCATACCTCTGGCGAATCCTTCCCACATCCTCAGCAACGATCTCCGTAGCTACATCATCGGGGCTCATCGTCATCCTAGCCGAAAAAACACCAGGCAAATGGCAAACGTCGCAAAAGACGGGACTCTCCAGGAAACAGAATGAGAGGATATTGCAAACAGATACAGCGCTGCTATCGCTTTGCTTCCCCCCTAAGGAAGCCATCTTAAGAAGAT